>CM045771.1:132229661-132674022 GCA_025200525.1 Camellia lanceoleosa | reverse complement strand
GCACCTTTCCACCATGAAAACCAAAGTTTAGGCCCGGCCAGCCGAAGTCCTTTGTGCTTATGACTTCACTCCCTGCCTCGCTTCTGGTCAGCTTTATCATTGTTCTTTTCCTCGCTTAGAAGTCCTCGATGCACCTTCAAGGCTAAACATGCTCGTCTGAGCACGGACATGGATCCTCTTATGTGATAATCCTACTTACATCCACCACAGATTTATGTACATACACCATAACTTAAATTATGTTCTATTTCATCGTACTAAAAAACAAAAACAAAAATGTAGAAGAGCACTTCCAAATAAATTTTTAAAAAATTAGTAGATGAGGGAGGTTAAGGATATAATATTTAGTTCTTCAGGTAAAAGTGATACGGGACAATAGTTGAGTGAGAGTAAGGTGTAATTCACCCTATGGCTTAATATGTCAATTACTTGTTCTAAAGTATGAAAATATGTTTTGAGAGAAAATGATGTTCATGCTAAATATGTCCAATTGGTTTTTTTTTTTTGTTGTTGGTATTCACAACTAAATATGTTACAATGATAAAGTATGTCAATTACTTTATCTTCTCTCTCTCTCTTTCTTCTCTCTCTCTCTCTTTTCTCTTTATTTTATGGTTAGGTTGTTTTATTAAAGTTTATTTTTGGAATTTATGAATGTTTTTGCATGTAATTCCACAAACACAAGTTCGATCATTTGAAGACAAATGGGGATCATGGTCAATTTATGTAGGTTGAATGTGCGGTAAGATGACCCGTATTATGGACTCGTCGTTTGGGTTATTTTGTGTTGACACCGGCTGACATATAGCATCCAGGAGCTTCAAGTTGGGTGGTACCTTGCAATGAAGCGTGATTATTGCTTTGTTTTTGTGGCATTTTGTGTCATATATGCAAAGCGCTTCTATATTATTTTGTCTCAATTCCTTAAATTGTATCATTACTTTCTACTATTCTTATTTAATTAACCCAAGTATGGTGATGGTGGTCGAATCTGGTGTTCTGGTGGAGGAGTTGATTGGTGGCCATTGAAAGTTTGGTGGGGGCTGGTGGTGTATGAAGTTTTGTGTGTGTGTGTGTGTGTGTGTGTGTGAGAGAGAGAGGTAGAGAGAGAGAGAGAGAGAGAGAGAGAGAGTGAGGGCATTCAGAGATTTTGATTTAAAAAAAAAAAAAAAGATCAGCTTTCTATGGCATTTTTGTCCTCCCAAGTTCCCAACAACCACGCAAAAGAAATGCTTTTCTTTTCTTGGTAATGAATGAAACCTTTGAAGTGGTTATTAAGGGTAGCCGCTCATTTGATGAAGTTAACCAAGTTTCTAGGGCCTATTGGCATCATTTCTATTTTCAATGCTTTTTAGCTTGTCTTTATTTAGATTCAATGCCTTTGTTGATCATAATTCACAACTAAAAGTTGAAATTTTAAGCGTGACATCATTTCTAAAATGGATCATTATTTAGTTAAACTTGAAATTTATTATTCAAATATTTTTAACAAATAAGTGGACGTGGGGATTAGCAAAGAATATATGGCTCGAATGTTAGGCATTCTCAAAAGGTCCGTTTGGGGCTCCATTTATAGTTGGTTTGTTGCGTTAGTGGTCTGGCCGATGATTTAATGAAAGGATTTGTTGCTCGAAGTCTTGTCTTATCATCACTATATGTATCCTCGTTATTCAAAATGTTATTTTATTTTATTTTTGGGAAGTATAACTAATAGAATATAAAAAATTAAAAAATTGTATCTTATAAACGTGCAATTTTAATTTATCTTTCTATGAGGAACATTATATTTTCTTGGTATGAGGCTAGTTTAATCTTCGGGATATTTTGTAAACGCCTTCGTGATTTTTTTTTTTTTAGTGATTTTTGCCTAATTTAGTGCTTTCTTCTATGTATTTAGTTTTCATTATTTATTTTTGTGTTAAACCCTAAAAATCATATTCTTTGTTTCCATTTATGTATACCCTTTGTGAATCTATGCTTTGGTTATTATTTTTGTTTGATTACTTAGTCCAGGAGTTCGAGCTCCGCTTGCATGAAAGTTTTACGCCCGTTATGTAAGATAGTAGCCAACACGATCGACAAAGTGTCAGAACTCTGGTTGATCAAGCCGAGGCTCCTATATCAGTGAGAGCTCCCAACCCTCAACCTTAATGGTTTTTTTAAGGAAAAAAATGACTTTTTGTTTGTTTGTCTCCTATTTAGCTTCGTGACTTCAACTAAGCTAAAGCTACTGAGATTGCAAGTACCTACAATTCCTTGTCTTTTGGAATGGGTTATTTTGGAAGCTCTATAGAGCGTAATTTCCGGTACTATAATATGTTTTAGTAATATTTCAAAGCCCAAAGATATGAATTTTCTTCTTTAATTGATATATTTAGATCAATTTTAAGATCACAATGAGTTTAGTCATGGTGAATCATCTCATTGATAGTAAACTAATACATTGTGTATTAATTAGGTGTGAAGTGTTAGATTAACATTTGATATATTTAATGATTTCTTGTTTTATAATTGAACAAATATTTTATATAAGAGCATATCATAAACTCTATTGGAAGAGATTTGCATTCGTATCTAAATTGTTCATTTTGTATCTAAATTGTTCATTTTGTATCAGGTCATAATTGTAATGGTGACATATAACAATTTGTAGTTTATCTGTTTAGTTCTTTCTTTTTTGCATTTTGTCCATATCATGTTATATTATGTTGGTTTACATTTATTGATTTTTCTTGACTACGAAGCGAGCAAGCATGCCACAATTCAAACCTAATTATGTGTATAATTTTTACTTAATTATGTGTTTAATTTTTACTTATAATAAACTTATTTGTTTTATTCATCCTTTTATGCGATTCTCAATTCTTAGGACTACAAAATAGCAAAATAGGATCTCCAACTTGGTTTGCCACACGAAAATTGATGTTGGTGAAAGTAAAGGATAAAAATATTGTGTGCTTAAGATTTTGATAAGAAATTTAAAATTTGGAAGTAAATCAAACTGGTTTATTTATTATTTCTTTCAAGTGACTCATCATGTTTCAAATGGTTATTAAGGCAAACCTAAAACTTGAAAGATGTTCATTTTTTGCTCATGAGAAATCGGCACAATTATTTTATGGACCATTCTTCCGCAAAACATGATAATGGGCTTGTTTGGCGAGAAAGTTGAAAATGTGTGAAGCATCTTTCATTGAGGCTGCGACCAAAACCTTAAAGCCTAGGTGAGCTTGCATGGTGGATCGATGAGTGGGCCAAAATAGGCTACCTCTATGGGCTCATGGCCTAGCCTCGTTTAGCCAAGATTTGAGTCTTTTTTAAAATAATTTTTCTTCACTTTTTTTTTATAATTTTTTGTGGGCTAGGTTGTCTTGGGTTTCAAATTCAAGGCCCAATCTCTCTTGTCTTGCATGTCTAGGATTTGGGCTTTATTTGTGTAAAGTCCAATGAGCTTGGGCAGTTGGGTTTCAAGTTCAGGCCCAATTCTAAGCTCTCTAACTTAGGTTGGTTTGTCCAGATTTGGCCTTTGTATGAGTAAAATCCCAATGAGCTTGCCGAGTTGGGTTTCAAATTCATGGCCTAGTCTTACTTAGGGTGGCAGGTCTAGGATTTGGGCTTTGTTTAGGTAAAAGCCAATGAGCTTGAGGCACAGCGTTGGGTTTCAATTTCAGGCTCAATACTAAGCCCGGTCTCATTTTAGTACGACATGTCCGAGTTTGGGCTTGGTTTAGGTAAAAAGGCCCAACAAGCTTGGGCGAACTAAGTTCAAATTCAAGGTCAATTCCAAACCTAGTCTCATTTGGGCTGACCCATTCAGGAATTGGGCCTTGTTTGGGTAAAAGCCCAACAAGTTTGGGCTAGACTGGGTTTCAAGGGCAAAAAACTGTATGCCATTATCTTTGATATTTCTCAAATTTTTAAAATTGAGCCTTTGAGATTCATTACAATAAGAAAATAAATATGCACAAATTTTAATCACTAGTTTTTATAGTTGGTTTTAGTGTCATTTCGACCTTTGTAATTTTAATTAATTCAATTTTAATCTTAAATTTTTTATTGTCTCAATTTAACTTTATTAACTGCAATCATTCACTCTTTTTTTTTTTAAATTATGAAAATTGCACACATAAGTAGCATGAGTTATGCTTTTAGGAACAAAATTATAATTTTTCTTAACTAAGCCAGTCAATCTCAATCATCTCATTAACGATTTTACTTCAAAAACACTAATTGACGTTATTAATTGAATAAAAATAATACAAAATTTAAAATTTAAATCAAAATTAAATCAATTAAAAATGTGAGAATGAAAATGATAGATAAGACAAAATACAAAACTACCAATTTAATTTACCCAACAAACATTACCACTTTCCCTATCTTGATTCGGGAAAGATCCAAGGTGCAACCTAAGACAAGAAAATAAAACAAACAACAAAAAAATCAAATCAAGGCCAAAAAAAAAAAAAAAAACTATGGTACAAAAGAATTTCCCTATCTTGATTCGAGGAAGATCCAAGGCTCTTGGCTGCAAGCTATAAACTTGTAACCTAAGACAAGAAAATAAGACAAATAACAAAATCAAATCAAGGCCCAAAAAATAAAAAATAAAAAACTATGGTACAAAAAGAATTTTTTTTTTTATGATTATCAAGCAAATATTCAAAAATATAATAAAAAATAAAAATAAATTAGTCCTCGATTTGTATTGAAAAGTGTTGTTGGGACTCATGGAGTTAAGCTATGAGTTTCATTCTGATAATCTAAACCAATCATTTTGTATTTTAAATTTCTCATTATTTAGTGTTTTTAGACTACTACACATTATTCATGTCAGAACACTTGTTCAATTATCTCTTACACAAGAGAGAAAAAAAAATTTAATTAAACTGTAAATTAAATCATTGGTCTCTGTAATTTAAGTGAAGTGTCATTTTAGTCATCGTAATTTTAATTTGAACATTTTAGTCCATACATTTTAAATTTTGTTATAAAAGGGTGTTTTGGGAAGTTGGTAAAAAGCTGACTTTTAGCTTTTTACCAAGCTTTTTAGCTTTTTGAAAAGTGATTTGGGAAGTTAAGTAAAAAGTGGCTTTTAGCTTTTTACCAAGCTTTTTAGCTTTTTGGAAAGTGATTTGGGAAGTTGGAAAAAAGATGGCTTTTAGCTTTTTAGTTTAATATTTGTTTATGGTGTCAAATCAAATTAAAATGACCAAAATACCCTTACCTAACATAAATTTTTTTTTTTTTTTGGTCATAGGCCCCAATTTGTAATTTCACACTTGCGTTTTTATAACTTCCCAAACCAATTTTGATGTATTTTTGCCACTTGTGTTTTTGGACCAAAGATAAAAAACGTGGCTTTTTATTTTGGTTCCCAAAACGGCACAAGATGATCTTTCCGTCAAATGTTGTTAACAATTGAAACATAAAAATTAAGTGCAAAATTAGAAGGATCAAAATAAAATTCAAAACAAATTATAGGGACCAACGACATAATAAATATATTAATTACACAAGTGATCATATAATTGGTTTTGAATTTCACTTCAGTCCATCTTTTATTTTACTCATAGTATTTTTCCGTTTCAAATTCAACAATAAGTAATTAAAAAAAAATCACATTCCAACAAAATTGAAAATGTATAAACCAAATCCCAAAACTATATTGTTGGTTAAAGACGGGAAAACTTCTAAGCCACCCTCTACTAACTGAGAAAAACCATGATAGAGATATGAATTCATTGAAAAACATATTAACAAACGTAATTGGGTTCTTCTACTAACAATATTATGTTTAGGTTCTTTTATTTTTATTTTTTAATTTATATGTTGTTTTAGAGTGAGTGTGAGGGCTAATGAAAGGAGACTCTATTTTTGACTTAACTCTGTGCACTCAATTTCTTCTTCTTCTCACAAAAATATAGCCATTTTTGAGGCTGCTAAGCTTTTTCACTAAAAAAAAAGTCAACAACCTCTTTGCTTTGCTTTATACGATCTGTTGGTTTTTCTTTTCATACGTGTCGGAAACAATGCCTCTAGCAGAGATCTTTCTCTGGCCGTCAAATTCTTTGTTTGAGAAGATGACCACTTTGCATCCTCGAAATTACGCCTTTGAAGGTATTGATACCGGTGACCAATTGGACCAAGATGCTACGCCAAATTGAAGCTATTCTAATTGGCGTGAGGAGAAGCAAATGATAGTTCGGTAGTGAACCTATGACCCAGCTTGACGATCTCCAGGATCTGGCATATGATTTGGATGATTTAGTGGATGAGTTCGCCACCAAAGCTTTGCAACACAAGCTCAAGGCAAAGCCGTGCCAAGCTAGTTCCAGCAAGGTATGGAACCTTATCCCTAATTTCAAGCCAACAGATGTTATCTTTAATTTTAAAATGAAGTCCAAGATTGAGGAGATCAATACCAGATTGCACAATAGTTTTGAACAATGTTCAAAATTTAATTTGGTTAAGATTGTTAGAAGCACCACACCTACTAAGATTTGGCAAAGACCAGAGTCTACATCTTTATTTGATGAACCTCGCATTTACAGCCGAAAACACAATCAGAGTAAGATAATTAAGTTGCTCGTAAAGGGGGATAAATCAAGTGATAACAACATTGGCGTAATTCCCATTGTGGGTATGGATGGGATTGGCAAGACCACCCTCGCTCAGATGGTATACAAGGATGAAACTGTGAAGGAGTATTTCAATCTGAAAGCATGGGTCTGTGTGTCAAATGAGTTTGACATTATGAAAATAACAAAAACTATTTATGATTCAGTGACTTCCCAAACATGTTGTTTTAATGGATCAAGCTCAAGTTGAACTACAGAAGGCTTTGGCGGGAAGGAAGTTTTTAATTATTTTAGACGATGTCTAGAACGAAGATTACAATGCTTGGAATGTTTTGAAGAAACCTTTCAATGATGGAGCCCAAGGGAGTAAAGTCATGGTGACAACCGTAGAGACATTGCAACAATGATGGCAGCTGTTGAACTCCATGACGTTAAGATCCTATCGATGAGGATTGTTGGTCATTGTTTGCACAACATGCCTTTGCGAATACAAGTATTGATGCAAATCAAATTTGGTATCAATTGGTAAGAAAATTATGGAGAAATGTAAAGGTTTGCCTCTATTTGCTAGGACACTTTCGGTGGCCTTTTACAACAAAGTACGAGATGAGGAATGGGTAAATGTATTGCGTAGTAAAATATGGGATTTACCACACAATAAAAAGTGACATCCTTCCTACTTTGAGATTAAGCTACCATGATCTTCCTTAGCATTTAAGCGATTGCTTTGCATCTTGCTCAATAATACGACTATGAATTTGAGGAAGAGGAGCTAGTCCTATTGTGGATGGCGAGGGCTTCATTCAACAACAAAAGAGAAGCAAATGAAAGATGTAGGAGCTGAGTACTTCCATGAATTATTGTCAATGTCTTTTTTCCAACCATCTAGTACCAGTAAAAGTTCTAAATTTGTGATGCATGACCTCATCAATTATTTGGCTCAAGTAGTTGCAAGAGATACTTGTTTTAGAATAGAGGATAGATTGAAAGATCAAGACCAGTACAAGAATCTAAAGAAAGCTTGACATTCATCTTACATACAGCAATACTATGACGGTATGAAAAAATTTGAGATCATTGATAAAGCCATGCATTTACGGACTTTCTTACCATTTGGCTTAAAATATAGATCGGGTTATAATTTGGCAAGCAATGTTCCCCTTAATCTATTCCCGAAGCTAAAACGCTTGAGGGTGCTCAGTATGAGTAGATATTTCATCACAGAACTTCCAAATTCAGTTGGAGATTTGAAACATTTGCGGTATCTTAACCTTTCCTGACCATATAAAAGAATTACCGAATCACTAGGCTCTCTCTACAATCTACAAACATTGATGTTAAGAGAATGTAAAAAACTGAAACAGTTGCCTCTAGATATGGGAAACCTAATTGACCTACGTCATCTTGATACTACAAGTGTAGATTCCATAGAAGAATTGCCAATGGGAATAGGTAAGTTGGTTAGTCTTCATACCTTTGTCAATTTTATTGTTACTAAAAACAATGGGCTTCGGATAAAGAGTTGGGGAACTTAATTTATCTACGGGAAAGCTTTGCCTATCTGGATTCTGAGAATGTGGTAAATCCTCTAGATGCAAGGGAGGCGAATTTAAATGATAAGAAGGGGTTATATGTGTTATCAATGGAATGGAGTGTTAACTCGGATGATTCACAAGATGGAAGAGTTGAAGCAGTGCTTGACAAGCTACAACCTCACAAGAATTTAAAAGAGCTCCATATCAAAAGGCTACCTTAGTGCAAGTTTCCAACTTGGATAGGAGATTCTCTGTTCTCCAATATGGCTAACCTAAGTTTAGATAATTGTGGCAATTGTGCATCATTGCCACCACTCGGACAACTACCCTCCCTCAAAAAGCTTTACATTAAAGGAATGAGTGTACTAAAGCATGTCGGTTGTGAGTTCTACGGGCAGGTGGTGTTCAACCTTTTCCATTCTTGGAGACTCTAAGCTTTGAAAATATGCGAGAATGGGAGGATTGGTATACTTTTGAAGATCACAAGGAAGTTCAACCATTCCGCATGTCAAGTATCTCTCCTAATAAAATGTCCTAAACTTCTTAAAATGTTGCCTATTGATCTACCTTGTTTGAATAATCTAAAGATTTGAGTGCATAATTCCTAGTTGAAGGTTCCAGCATTAGCCTTCCATCACTCACCTGTATAGCTATGAATGGCGTCCCTCTAACAAGCCTTGAAATGGTCCTTGAGATGGGGAGTATGGTTGATGATGAAGTGATATCGGCAAATGCAAAGTGTAAGCATCCGAGTTTAATAACTTCCTTGAGCATTAGGATGATCAAGAAACTCGAGCTCTTGCTGAAATAGGTTACTCATGGGCTAATGGAACTCGAAGCATTGAAGATTACAAGCTGTGAAGAACTCAAGACACTGTGGAAGAATGAGGCGAGAGTGTAGCACAGTCTCCTTGCATTCCGAAGTTTGCAAATTAGAGGTTGTCCCCAACTTGTTTCATTGTTTGAAGAAGATAAGGATGAAGAAAATGAAGGGCAACATCAGCAACAACA
Organism: Camellia lanceoleosa; assembly: GCA_025200525.1. Lineage (NCBI taxonomy): Eukaryota > Viridiplantae > Streptophyta > Magnoliopsida > Ericales > Theaceae > Camellia > Camellia lanceoleosa. The sequence goes on along the minus strand of CM045771.1, from coordinate 132,664,895 downwards.
AGAAGAGGGACTCCCTTGCATAGCGAGGCTTGAGCATCTAAGAATATATAATTATGAAAAGTTGGAGAAACTGCCACAGCTGCTACATACCTTCACTTTTCTTCAGGAGTTGTATGTCTATAACTGTCCAAGTCTCGGCTCTTTTCCAAAGACAGGTTTTCCATGCACGTTGAAAACACTCAAGATACATAATTGTGAGGCTCTGCAATCCTTATTTGGGTGGATAACGCAAATTAATGACAATAATCTTGAAGTGTTAACGTTTGAGAATTGTCCATCCCTCACATGCTTGATATCGTGCGGAGGTGGGGGGCTACCACCCACAATCAAACACCTTGAGATTGAGAGGTGTAAGAAGTTGGAGGCACTGCTAGTAGAGGAGGGGATGGAAATTAATTGTCCATCTCTTGAGTCTGTTCGGATCTGGGGTTGTTATATGCTCAAATACATGCCAAATGCCCTTCCTAATAATAATAATCTCAGGAATCTCAGTCGATTGATCTTGTATGGGTGTAAGAATTTGGAGTACATTCCGGAAGGATGGTTCCACTCCGCAACAAATCTAACATATTTGAATATCAGGGGATGCAAAAAACTGAAGGCCCTACCACACAGATTGCAGAGCATCAACTACCTCACTTCTTTTTCAAGAGCTGTATTTGAATATTTCAGAATGGAACAACTTCAAGAAGATTGGTTTGCACAGTTTATCCTCTCTTAAAATCTTGTTGATTGAAGGCAAAGACGAAGAACATTCAGTGGGTTCCAGCTTTCCGATAGATGGGATGTTGCTGCCTACCTCGTTGATCGATCTTCATATCTCAGGTTTCCGAAATCTGGAGAAGCTATCTTCTAAGTTGTTTCAAAATCTCGCCACTCGTGAATTTCTTAAAATCGGTGGTTGCCCTATGCTCAAATCTTTACCAGTGCAAAGGTTGCCTCCCTCACTTAAGAGATTGTCGATCATCGGGGGAAGTCGGAAACTAACAGGGAAGTGTGAAAAGGGAAAAGGCAAATATTGGCCCCACTTAGCTCACATTCCTTGTGTCGAGTTGATGGTTGATGATTGATGGTTCCACATAATACAAGCAATCAAATTGCGGAGTTTCAAAAGCGAAACTAATTTGATAAATATATACATTTAAAAATATTTTCAAATTTTAAAAACAAAATATTTTTTTAAAAATAGAAAATCATATGAAAAACCATATAACTGTTTTTGCTTATCATTTTTCAAATTTTTTTTTTTTAATGAGAGTCCCTTAAGTATGCAATACATTACATTTTCAAGTTAATTGATTTTTTTTGGGTGAGGAAGTTATTTTCAAATTCATATAAAAATTTAAAACAAAATAAATTTGTATTTTGAATTAACAAAAAATATTTTTGAAAATAATGAAAAAAATATGTTAAATTTAAATTCATATGACCATTATGAAATGAGTAAATAATTTTTAAAATTTTGTTTGGTTTTGGAGTTTTCAAAAATAGTTTAAAAATTTTTAATTCATATTTTTTTAATATATTGGCTAATTTGCTTTATTTTTTTTATTTTTTTTAGATGCATCTAATCTACATATACTTAAAAAAAATTAAAAAATCTTTAAAAAATTTAATAAATACAAGATAAATACGAAAATGTATTAAATATTTAGTGATTTTTTAAACCATTTTTTTCATAAATTTGATATGTTTTAGGTGTATTTAGATTGAGTGGATCTACTAAAATAAAAAATATTGATTAAAATACTTGAAAAGTTCACTGAAAATACTTAAATATGGATTGAAACTTAAAAACTATTTTTGAAAACGCCAAAACCAAACGAAGTTTTAAAAATTATTTCAATTTCTAAAAACTAAATGAGTTTTGGATTTTCAAATTTCTAAAAAATATTTTTTAGAATATACAACCAAACAAATTTTTAGAAAATTATCTTTCAAAATTGATTATGAAAACCAAACCTTAGTTTTTGGGTTTTCTGCTAGTCATTAATAAATTATTTTTGTATTTGTTAAGTTGTTACCTATCTAGTGATGGGAAAAGTCAGTTGAAAGTGATTAAGATAGTATAAATACTTGTTGTAGGGAGAATTTTTTAACCAGTAAAATGAGGGTAATGTTAGAAAAAAAAAGAAAAGGAAAGAGAATGAAATCTTTGTGAAATTATGTAAGTAGTTTGCAAATGCCTAGAAAAATTAAATAATTTTTTGTTGTTGGAAGAGCAAACTTAAAAGGTTACAAACAAATATCATATATCGGTGTTCAAATTTCATTTTGGTGAGCTATTCTAATAAATATGGAAATTGAAAGCAATTTTAATTGTATACCTAGAGTTGTTACATTTTATGTATTAAAAGAATTCAGAGAAGTTTTATCAATCTATAAGGGATTATTTGATATAGATATGTGCTTTCAAGGATTTGAATACAAAGAGAGGCATATTCCGATAGATTTCCTTGCCTGCTTTTATTTCCTGAAGGAACCACAACAAATGGAAGAGTTCTCATTTCTTTCTAACTTGGTGTATTTGTCCCTAGATATCCTGTCCATCTAGTGATTGTTCGCTATCCCCATGTACACTTTGACCAATCCTAGTAAGAATTTTCTTTAGTTGAAACCGTTTTGTTGTTGTCTTTTGTAATGTCTTTACCTAACTTGCATCATATGGCCTATCATTTTGTTTAGGGGAAATATAGCTTTGGGAAAGCTCATGTTAGAATATTCAGAGTTTCACAATTTCATAGAGGTATGTTGAGTGATTTTTTATACTAAAAATGTAGTGAGTTTGCCTTCCCCCACTATTTTTGTTTGTAAAATTTTTGGGTAGTATGGTGTGTGAAGTGGCAATTCATATATATAGGTTGTTATAGTGATGCCCCAATTTGCTATTTTTCTTTTGATAACTAACTCACTCTCATGAGATCATCAATATTGATTATTCATCAACTTAAATGTATATGCATTTATATGATGTGTCACGACTATATTATAATTTGAATTTTGGTTACAAAATAACTTGTATGTTGTAAAAAGTTGAAGTCATTTATTAAATTATGCAATTGGAGTATCATCCTGTTATCTTACCCCTTGAAAATCAGTAGGAAAATGCTGCCCATTTTGCTTAGAGGGTGAGTCGACATTATTTGATTAATCTTTGTTTCCTTGTTGGCTTTACTTGATATTTTAATATTAATTATATTCTTATACATCAAAGTTTTTAATGGGCACATTACATACAATTTGTTAATTTTTTTTATAATGTTAACATGTTCTGTATTTCATATGCTTTATCTCCTAAGCAATTCAAGACCAGTGGATGTTTAACACACCGTAAATATTGTAATTGAATTTGTGTGATGTTATGTCTACTGCATTTGTGTGTGGAAGCCTGCCCTTTTTTTTCGCATCTGTGCCCAAAGAATTAGCCAATTGATGATTCCTGGTCTTTGGATTTCAAGTAATACTGGATCAAAATTTCGTTTTGGTGTGTTGTTTCAAATAGTACAAAAGCAAAAACATCTCGGAAATATTTTATGAAATGAAGATAAAATAGAAATGTTTGAAAATACAAATTGAAATATACCTAAATGTATAAAAGCTAATAATTGATTATAGCCATTCACGTAAAAGAATTAAAAAACTAATGTCACCATGAACTAAAAATTATTAAGCATTGTCAAATAACTCAATTTTATTAAACAAAAATTTCCAATGAGGTCTAAAAACTTACTCAAACAGTAGCAATAAATGAAAATTTCTAAATTTGTATAGATAAAATTTACCCTTTCAGAAGTATCATGAAAAATCTTTATGAAGATTCTCCACCCTTGGATTAGATTATAGTGCTTGTAGTGTTTTATTGTATATTATACAATCACCCTTAGATTAGTTTCATGAAGCTTTTCATGATATTTATTTCATGATGCGTAGCATTACTGTTCAGCATATCACACTATGTTTTGGTGTGTTTCACTATGTTTTGATATGTTTCAATGAAAACACTAGAATTTTATTATTCCACTAGTGTTTCGTTTCGGCCTCTTGGGAAATGGAAACACTTTGGCCATTTCAATGGAAACAAATGAAAATTTTGTTTCTCATATATATTAAAGATAAATCCATGTCAAAAAGTTTTCATTCATGTATTGTCTACGTTTTCATGTTATTTGGTTCCAAACAAATGGCATATGGTACCTATTAAAATTGGGTGTAACTGCACATGCAACAGCCCTCGTGTCTTCCATATGCACTATGTTAACTTATTACAATTGGAGGAATAGTTTCCTATAGTCCGTCTTTAGTTTGGGAAATATTTCCCTTATGTATTCTTTTAGTAGCTGTTGGTGTATTGCCATGATTCTTACGGGCGAGCCATGTATAACAAAGTTCCCCTTTGGAAATTTGAAGATCTGAAATTATATACACTCCACATGTTTACAAAATATCTACCTAACTAACTCTGTTACAACAAGTTGAATTAACACTTGACTTGTTTGGTTTGCGAGAACAACATATCTCTAGTCTGGTCTTGGATTGAATCTGGATTCTTTGAGTCTTGCTTGGTTACACTAAGCTGTATGAACATTTCACTCCTATGGGGACATCATCTTGCTTGCAAAAGCTTAGAGTCCAAGCAGGTCACTTTTCGTGCTCCATGTGTTTTGGCTTTTTATAGTTTATCTTGCTTTTAGGTCGGCAAAAATGATCTTATACTTCATTCAAACATTCTATGAAGTGCTAGATTTCAGCTCTTAAACTTTATTTGATGGCCTGTTTTGCGATGGACCAAGAATATTTGATCTTGTTGCAATGATGGAATTTACATTGTCTCCTTGGGATCTCATAATGTATTAGGTGTAGGCCTTGAAGCACACCATTTAATGCTTATAATTCCTGTCTTCCAAAATAAATAACTTCACCTCTCTTTCACATGCATTACTAAAATATTTTAGTGTACTCTGGTTTGCCAAGTTTGATTTCTTTCAAATTGGGTTGATTCATAGAACTTAACTTTGTTCATTTGGCTCAACAATCTAAATATTGCAAGCACAAAACAAAGTGTACTCAAGGCTCCAGCTGCTTGGTTTTTTTAGCAGTTGTAACCTTGGTCCTTCATTTCTCCGTTGTATGTTTCCACTTTGATGGAAGAGTTTTTTTTTTTTTTGTGCCAAATATGCCTTGCTCCTTCTAGGGAGTATATATGTTGTTTTGCAACATTGTGCTTGTTCATAGTGTTTATTGCCTAGCCTTAGAAAACTATCCAGGAACTTTCCCGGATGCAACCTTAGCTTCATTGGTTTCTTTAATATTTTTTCATATTTACATGGAAAACTTTTGTAAATTTCTCATATTGTGCGCTAACTTCTATACAAGCCTTTTTCTAATAAATAATAATGCTAAATTATTTAAAGAGTCATGCTAATAATGCCAATGAAATTTCAATAAGGAAAAAGCAAAAAACTTTCAATGTATTTTTACACATCCCAAAGCATTTTCACAAATTTGGACACTTTTTGCACGTCCAGTCTTGTTGGCGACCAAAGGCTGTCTTTAGCATTTTTCCTTATTTAAATTATGCAAATGTATTCCATGTCCAAGAGATATGCCGGAAGACTCGTAGGAATGATGGAAACAACCAATACTGCATGTTTTATAAAACTAAGTTGCATCTCTCTCTCTCTCTCTCTCTCTCTCTCTCTCTCACTCTATGGGGGAGTTTGAAGTCTTCTATGGAGTCCACCCTAATTTTTTTGCATTTGTATGCTTTGCAGGAAAATCCCTCACTATATACTGTTGAAATGGCAAATGTGGAATCGGTGAGCTTTTAATTGAATGATTTATATATGAATATATGAATACTTTTGTTGTGTTATAATATGGTGAAAATACAGATAGATTTGTATCATATACTCATTATCTTTTGGTTTTGTTTTTTTTTGGTGTGTGTGTATATTTAATGTAAATGTATAACACATTTTAGAAGAAAAAAACGAAGCATGCTTTTGTATCTATTGGTTAAAATGATGAAAAATTGAAAATGGCCTTTATAGACTTGTAATTTACATATGGCTTTAGAGAAGAATTTTTGGGTGCTTAGAATGCATGTTGTTGTGTGTTCCTATAGTCAAGAGCACTCTATCGAGCTTGCCTATTTATTTTTTGTCCATGACCCATTTTTGGCGTTTTATCCTTTCAAAACGTTACTCACCTAAGGTTTTAGTTCAATTGTGAATTTATTTTCCTCCCAAGGAAACCTTCGAGGAAATATATTTGAAAACCTTTTGAGATCATTAAATTTACGGTTTTTGAACAAAAATGTACCATGTTGCAAAACGTGCTTTCCAAAATCTAATTCGTTTGAGTGTTAACGTTTTGTGGTAACACTTTGGTTTTATGGATTTTGTAGAGAGCTTATTTCCATTGGTTTTTTAATTGGGGTGCATTCTGCACATAGCGCATGCCTATTGTCTCTGTTGGTTTGTAATAAATTATCTTTGTTTTTTTAAAATGCAAAGGAAGATTCAAGTAATTTGATTACCATCAATTATTCTAAATACATTGATCCCTCTCTAAACCAAATTTCTCTGTTTTTATTTAGTATTCTAGTTCATCATTAATGGATTACTCTCAATTTTATATTAATTGGTCAATTGGAAAGAAGATGAATTGGATTATATCTCTTCTTTACCAGACATTCGATTTAAGCAGAGGCTGTGGACTTTTTGGATACATTTCTATCCATGAATCCAAATTCCCGGTATGACGACAAGAAATTTTAATTTTAGTGATATTTCTGTAACACAATAACTGTCATGTATGGCTACATTTTCCTGTAAGGAGCTATTTATAATATACTTCTGATCAAAACTTCTTGAGTTGTTCATCTGGAACTTCATGCCACCTTACCTGCATGCAAGTCCCTAAATGTGATCAATTTTCCTTCATTACATCGCTTAAGATTATTGAATAGGGTATTTGAATCATGGATGAGTGATCTGCTTGCTTTTTATATTTTATTTTTCCTTCATTTCATGTGTTCATACATTACATTTCTTTTCCTTTCTTTTCGCTTGGATGTGATTTTTATTTGAGTTTATCAAAAGTATATTCTCATTGAACTAAAATTTGCATCCATGCCAATTATGCAAATGAGGATTTTTGGTGGCTAAATCAAATTATTCTTGATATTCCATTATTTGATTTAAAAGCATATGTTATTGCTTCTTCCCATTTTCTCGAGATATATCAAATCCTTGGTAGGGTTATAATTAACGTTGATCATGAGTATTTACGTGAATAGATATTTTTACCCTCATCGGTATGTTGTGTATTAGTTGTGCCTTTGGATAATCCTCTTGTTGTTGAAATTCATTAATCCTTATCATATCGGGCTTTTTATTTTCTTTATTTTTTCTTTTACGCACAATTTTAAAACATGTGAGCTCAATTTTCTTCCAACATTTGGGTTTCAAAATTGACACTTTTTTTATATTGTGATTTGTGACTATTATAACATATCTTGTAGTGCTTCACTAAACTGAAAATGTTCACCATGTGTATCTAAATATGCTTAATTCTATCCTAGTTGCAATGTGACCTTTGAAATGCTTTCTTTTCTCTCTTGAGTTTGTCTAATTGCATTTTAGTTTGTGTTAATATCAATAGCGCTTAGGTTGTCATGATTTCCTTGAGTTGGTGAAGGTTAGAGTTGCTTTATGGGCAAAATCTAATTTAAAAGAGTTGAAGTATTGAGTTCATGACATAGTATCTAATCTGAAGCGGTATGCTTTTGTGTATAGATGGAGTCAATCTAGTTCTTCTTTGTAGAATTGAGGTGTATTATGCATGGATTCTTGACTTGAGTTCTTTGCTAGATGTAGAAGTTGTGAATAAGTTCGATAGATTGATGCTAGTTAGATTCAGGTGCTACTAGATTGAAGGCTTTTTACCACAGGTGTATAGATTTGTTATGCTGGTTTTGCTCTGTTTAGTCTCCTATTTTTCTGCTTCTTCTCTGTTTTTAGGTTTCTTGGATCATATTAGGAATGCGGTTGAGAGATATTAGTGGTTTGGTACACAGTCGCCATCACCAAATTTAGAAGACTTATGCAAAATTTGTCAAAGTTCAATATTGTATTAAGCATGGGAGATGAGCATAGCCTGTCTTCTTTGCTGCTTTGGAATCTAGACAATTGGATGTGGGTGCTCTGCTTGTGTATTGTGTTTTGTGGTGTGTAAGTTAGAATTGCTCTTGGGTTAAGCCAAATATTAAAGGAATGAATTACTCAGTCTTTGTTTCTTCTTCTTGTATCTTGGTCTATGGTTGCAAACACGCATCTTTGTTATTTTGATGCATTTGTTGTATCTTTCTTTGTCCTAAGGCATATTCTTTGTGTCTTGAGAATCTTCTTTGGTGTCTCTTTGCTTGTTATTCTTGGTTGATAGCGGTTGGTTGATAAGTCTGTGAGTTAATTAAGTTAATTAAGATTAGAGTTGCACTAAGTGTAATATTGGACATTCTTTGGTGTTTTGGTGGAAGGGTATGGAGGGTATATTTTATGTTGCTCATCGATAGAGTGCATAGAGGCGGCGGGGAAGTTTATCTGGTTTGTTCTGCGGTAGTCAATTTGGTTCATAGTTGATGCTACTAGCGATGTTGCAATTCTTGGTCTTTGGTGGAGTTGGCGATTTGGAAGGTTGCCCTTGTTGTGTGGTTGGGTGTTTTTCGTTTTGTTTTTCTATTTTGGATTGGTATCTCGCCAATCTGTGGGTTTAGTGCTAGCGAGATGATTGTGCTTCCTCCTTGGTGCCAACCTAGTTGGGATTGTGGAGTGTTAGTTATGATGCTTTTGCACTTCTCTCCTTTATTGATGTATATTGATGCTTGTTTTGCTCATCTCATCAATGAAGTTTCATTTTCTTCTTGATCAAAAAAAAAAAATAGTCTTTGAAGTTGGTGGTGATGCAAGATTTGTTTATCTCCTTTGTTTGCATCACGCTCATAGCGGACATGTTAGAATCCACGATTTCTTGAGGTTACGAGATTGAATCATAAACTATGCGATTTGCTATGTAATAGTACTCTTATTTGTTGTTGTGTATCTATTTTCTTATGATTTGATGAGTCACTATCTAACTTTCAATGTTGAATTGTGGTGATGTCCTATGTCTGTCCGTACTTCTTAGATGTTGACCCATGTTGTGTCTTTGTGATGACTTGAACATAGTTCTTTGGTGACACAAAATGGATGTGAAATTATAGTCCTTGATAGGAAAATGCAATATTGTATAACTATGAAGCACGGATCTGAATACTAATACGATCTGAGTATGTCGATATGGCAAAATTGAAAAAAAGTAGAATGCAGTGCGGCTTGGTACGTTTGTAAAAATATTTATTTTTAATTTAGAGTAATACAAAAATTGATTAAATGATTTAATTTGTTAAGATTCAACCAACAATTAACATTTAATACCAAAAGTAAAGGTATAAATCAAAATTAAATGTCATTATATTAAATAACTTAAAAATCACAACTTAATTTTATTTTATAAGGGTAAACTACTAATAGGTCACGATAGTTGGACTTAATTCTTATCAAGTCTTATTGAAAATAAGACCTACTACAATCGTCGTTAAAATAATTTTTGTGACGATTTTTTGCATTATTGCTAAAATTGACAATTCTTGACTTTTTTTGCGGTTTTTATAAATTGTCTCTAAAACTTACAATTAGTGACGAATTTTTCAAACTGTTACTAAAAGTTGAAAATTAATAACATTTTTTCAAAACAATTACTAAAACTTATAATTAGTGACATTTTTTGTGACAATTTTTCAATATATCGGAAAATTAACAATTAGTGGCGTTTTTTAATAGTGTATGATGAAAAATGCCATTAATTATCATATAACCTATTGGACAATAAGTCCACTTAGTAGGACCTACATGTTAATCTCCTTATTATAATCATGCTAAGCATAAAATTAAAATAATAATAAAAAAAGTCTAGGAAAGAAATTTTATCTCTATAGTAGAAGAAAATAGTGTTTCATGTATCCGATGCATGCATAAGTACACCATCTGAAGTACCATTAAGCCCTTTAGTACCCGATCTTGATGCGACATATTTGTCAAAATACTCATACTTCATAGTTGTATAACTATGTAGACAATACTAGGCCTTAGTCTTGAAGGCCTTTGCTGTGGAAATAAATTAGATACGTGAATAAATTTTGCTCACTTCCTGTCCATGAAATGTGAAACAACATTACAATTTACAGATACTTGATTTGAGAAAGTTTTCATATTTAAGAAGTTATTCTTTCTTGATTTCATCACCTATCTCATGGCTATTATTCTATGTTGTAGATATTTGGAGTCCTTGATGTGGAGAAAAAGGGTAAAATAACATTCAAGAAGGTGATAATCTCTCTCTTAGTTATACATGCGATCCCCAATTGGTCCCAACTTTGTCCGCACTAAGCCAATACAAAGCCTCTCATAGATGGAAAATCTATTGCTTGCAGTTCCTGTATGGGTCAGCTCATGTCCTCTGACAACCATTTTCAGACGAGCACGTGAATTAGCCTTGTTGAGTGTCACCTGGGTGGAAACCATTACATTTCCGAGAAAGAAGTATGTCTCATACTCTTTTCCTTCGTATTCCCTTTTATTGATTATACTTTTGGGTAAGGTTTGAGTTGTGTACTCTTGGTTGGTAAATGGATGGCTCAGTTGGGAGATTCCATTAAGCCGGCTATTCTAAACATGGACGAGTTTGAGCTGAGTGTCGACATCCTCATGGGTTCAATGGACATGTCAATCTAATCCATACAATAACCTTAGAAATGTAACCACAACAATATATTTTTCTTGAAATTCTTTCGAACTGAAGCTTTGTTTTACATTTGTAGATCCATGAACTACTCAAATCATTTGATACTGATAGCGATAGGAGGATCAACAAGGATGATTTTATCGCCTGTTTAAGAAGAAATCCGTTGCTTGTTGCACTTTTCTCTCCCCAGTTAATGCACAAGAACTTGTCTAGAGTCAATACATAGGAGGTTAAAGGAGATGGTGTGATGGATGATGGGTTGATGAGTCTTCTTGTAGATTTGGCTCTATGAAACATTTTAGCTCTTTCACAAAGGGCTTAAGTGAGGGATAGGTTATTTGCATATAATTCTTTTTCTTTTGAAAATAGTTACTTAGGTTCTTGTGGTTTGTTGAATAAAATATACCAACTTCATCAAAATTAAGAACGTATTACAAATGTCTAAGTTTTCAAATAGTAGGGGATTATGTGTTAATATAGAGGTGATGAAGTGTTTAGTTTAGAAAATGAGATTATTTAAGTTTGTTTACAAGTACTCATAAATTACAACGAGTCAATTGTTTATTTCAAATGACTTGGGTATTATGTGCACATAACTTGTACTATAAAGGGATAAAGTGAAACATTGGTTTTTTTCTTTTTTTTTTTCTTTTTTGAGGGGAGAGGGGATAAATTATAGATATGCTACTTGAAATTTGTCTAGAAATATAGTTTACTTCTTGTGATTTTAGAAATTACAATTTTTCCCTCGTCAGAATTAGTTTATTAACAGAGTTGACGAAAAAAATAAAATTAACCCCTTTTTTTTCCCCATAATTAACATTACCCTATTACCTATCTCCCTTTCCTTTGTTGTTAAACTTGTTCTTATTTTTCTTTCATTTCAACCACTTTCTATCCTGGTCCCCCACTCTAGCACCCGACCCTCTCTCTCCTTCACAGCTACCATTGTAATTTCTTTAAATGGTTGGTGTACACTTTCTTTCCTAGTCACCTCCACTCCCTTTCCTAGTTTTGCTGCTTACTCTCACTCCCACTTGTACAATCCTATTTTGAAACACTTTATTAGTGCTCTTGTATTAAAATCTAATCAGAATATACCTGGAGCCATCTCCTTATTAATATAACCTTACACGTAAAGATTGGGACCCCCACTGGAGGAGACCCCCCAACACCCCCAGTGGGTCCTGATCGGCTGAATTTTTATTTTTATTTTTCTTCACCAATGACCAACCCCCACGTGTGCGTGGGGTGGTGGGGGTGGGGTGAAATGGGGGTCCACAGCATGGTTCTAACCTTCCTACCACTCCTACCCCCAGTTGTACTTGAAAAAGAAAATAATAATAAACAAATAATTATCAATCCCTCAGCCAAATAAATATTGGTTTAACATTCAAAATCGACACCATTGTTGTGATTTCAAAGAAAGAGACTTGCATATTTTTTTCTTTATTTTTTTGTATTTTAGTAAATGCTGTTGTGACTACTTTCTTCTTCCTTTGTGGGACCTACCATTATTGGGTTCACACTCTACTTTCTTCTTTTCTGTTTGTCATTTGGGGGGGGGGGGTTAATTAAAAAAAAATTCTAAGGTTTCACACGTTTTTCATTTTAAATCTCAATATTTCAATTTCAACAAATTAAATCTTGGAGTTCCATCTGTATTTTAGTGTGCCCTTTTCTCCGTTCATTTTCGTCTGTGTAAGGTAACGGAGAATCGTTTTGAGGTTTAAAGTGAAAAACACTAGAGTTTAAAGTGAAAAACGCATGAAACTTTTTTAAAAAAAAATTATAATTAACCCTAACATTTATGGGTTGTTTGGGGTGTCCTAAATAAGTGCACTTTTTATCTTTTGGACTAAAAAGTTGAGGAAAAAAATATGAATGTTTGGATTAACTTTTTATCTTTTTACAAAAAAATGTGTAATAAAAAATTGTATAAATAAAGTATATAGGGGAAGAAAGTTGAGTAGGTTATACAGCTGCCCTTTTGGGGTAACGTGTCTTACCGAGCAAATTATTGCCACATTCGAGGCAAAGTGTTTGGACAGTGATGGTCGGTTCGTGGGGCCACCACGGGTCCCATTTTAATAATCTGAACCATTCAATATGTAGAACTCATCGAATATTATATGCCTGTAAAAAATCACGATGATCGGATATCGATAGCTATATGATCGGATTAGTTTTTTCAACAGTTAACTATCACACCATCCATTTTGTTTATACAAAACTGATTTGATCATATAGTCAACGATATCCAATCAACGTGATGTTTCACAAGCACATAGTACTCGATGATTTCTACATATTGAACGGTTTGAATTATTAAAACGGAATCCTTAATGGGCCCCCAAGGGCCCAACATAACTATCAAACTTTGTGGCTTTATATATGTAATTTTTGTTTTTTGCCCAAAGAGTGTATGACCTGCTGGGGCAGTACGACTGATAGTGTAATGAAAACTTTTGTATTATAAAAATGTATAAAATATATTTTTAATATTTTTTATTTGTGAATAATAATGACTTTTTTCTTTTTATATAATTTTTAAATTTTTTAGGACTTGCCAAATCTGGCCTTAATATTCTCACTTAATATTTACATAATTTTTTTAAACCAATAATTTGGTTGCTAATAGACCAAATATTTTCGTCATTATCCATTAAAAATATTTTGAGACCAAATATTTTTATTATTTTAACAATTAAAACGTCGGGCCCTAACTTTCTCATTCTCACTTCAACGGTTTGCTCAATCTTCAGCCCTAAAGTTGGGAGCTCCAAGGCAGATTGGGAGCTCAATCTTCTTCAAATGTTGGTGCTTCTCTCTCTCTCTAATCGATCTCTGTAACCGACCTGTAAGAGCTCGAATTCGATTTTTCAATTTCTTATCGCAATCGATCTCCACAATCGACCTGTAAGAGCTCCAATTCGAACTTTCAATTTCTTATTATTTCATAGATTGAACTTTGTGTGTGTATATATATATATATCTTAATGCGTGTTGGAATTGAAGAATTCTTTACATAGATTGAACTTGTGTGTGTATATATGTATTGTATATCCAATCTAATGCGTGCTGGAGATGAAGAATTGTTTTCTCGCATTGTTCGATCAATACTGTATTTCGTATGCTGTTAATTTGTTGTTTCAGTGAGTTTTCAGGTGTTACACTATCATTTTCTATATATATACGGCCTTCTTCTCTGTTTTCTCTCACTAAGAATAAGAATGATGAATGAATCGTCTCTCTGTTGGCCTTATGTATCAAACTCTCCATATGTTGTCAGATTGGGTTTATCTCTGTTTTCTCTCATTAAATCATCCTCTTCTTCGTCGATGGATTGAACTTATAGCGATCCCGGGTTTACCCCTTGTTGTACAGTGATCCGGACGTGTGTCCGTGGGTGTTGGTAGTTGAGTATTATATTGTTTACATCCTTTCCTATCTTGTATTTGAGTTATGGGATGTGTTGGGCCAGTTGGAGGCAGGTTGGTTGAACTTAGAACCAAAGATAAGCTGCCCAGAATTTTTGTCCTTCTTTCAGCGGAGATTAGGGCGCCGGCGGAGATGTTTTGGCTTGACGCCGGCGAGGATCAGCGCTCGGCGGAGAAATCAACCTCGATAGTTTTCGCTGCTGCAGATTTTACGGAAGGTTGCATCCAGCGCTTCGAGCGGGTATTCAGCCTGAGACCTGGTGGTCTTGCTCGCGCCGGTTCGAGGTTCTCAGCGGGGTACTTTTATCCGCGTAAGGCGGCGTGAAGCGCTTCAGCGGAGGCGGGTTTTAAGTTCCGGGTTTTGACATTTTAAAATCACTTTTCACTTTTCTTTCTCTCCTACTTTTCAAAAACACCATTCTTGAGCCTCTCACTCTAGAACTCTACCTTCTCTCTTGGTATTGATATAGTAGGAGTGATTTGCTCACCTTGGCCTTTACAATAGTTGCGTGGATCGTCGAGGGCTTCGTTTTAATCCCGGAGAAATTGTGGATTTGGAGCACTTTGGTTTGGTCATCATCTCTATTTGAGTTCTTCTTTGAGGTAGGATTCACCTTGTTCTCTTTTCAATACTTCTACTATAGATAGACATGTGGTTACTTTTGTATTGCATGAAAACTACATCATGTTGGAATTTTATATAAATTCATGAGGTTGAACATTGGGTTGGTTGTTGGTTTTAGATCTTTGATTATTAGATGTGCCTTGGACTAATTGGGTGTTAATTAGTAAGTGTTGTTGAAAGGAGAGGAAACCCTAATATTTATTGACTTAATAATTTAATAGAGGGGTTTGATCTTAGGGTAAATACTTGGGTATTTTGGGTTTTAAAGGAAACCTTTGTTGGCTATTGTAGATGATTGAGGCTTATGTTCAATAATGAGAAAGAGGGAGGAAAACCCTAGTATAGTGATTATGATTTAATTTGTGTAATTAAATTAAAATGGTTTTGAAAGGAATGTAGTTGATTAAAATGAGTTAGGGCTTATTGTCCTTGAACTTGATTTTGTGGAAAATACAAGGAAGCGGGATTGGTTTTGCGGAATGGGAATGGTACTTAGGAATAAGTATGAATGTTGGATTTGTATCTTATACTACTGTGATGGTATTAATGTTAAGCAGATAATTTCATGATAATTAAGTAAGTTTATAGATGTATAATATATTTGCATCTAGAGGTTTGTCCTTGGTCATCGGTGGAGGATGATACGGTTGTATTGAATTGTTGTGTACGCTTTACACGTATGTGTTCATCTATTTTAACACATTGCTGTTATCTTGGTAGTTTATGTATATGCATTATACATGTTGGATATGCCTTGTGTGCATGGTGGTTGTTGGCGTTATATGCGCTTATAATCGAAGGTACCGTGACCTTCCGGCTAGCGCTGAGAACTGTATCGCTTATAATCGAGGTGCCACACCCTTCGGCTAAGCGCTGGTAAAATGGTATGTTCTTTGTGAAAAGTGCAAGGTGGCTTACTATGCGTATAGCTAGTAGAGCGAAGTTGATAGTAGTTATTACGGTATATCCTTGGCTTCTTGGCGCATAGCTAGTAGAGCAAGGTGGAATTATTGTAGTTTTGTTGTAACTAAAAGTATCATGGATTTGATTGGTTCTGATTCGGAGAAACAAGTTACTCGTGATTGTTTATATACGTGTTGGTGGGTTGTAAATTTATGTTTGACAAGGTTGTGCATGTATAGGTATGAGTGTAGTGGAAACGGACCAAAATGTCTTTTTGTCTTTTGGAAAGTGTGAAGGAAAATGAATGTTTTAAAAATAAACATGTTGAAAGGATACATATGTAGTACGTATGGGAAATGGATGAGAGTATCTGGCTTAGTGATTATTTTCCTAAGTAATTGTTAATATTAAGAAAGAATGGGAATTGGAATGAATGAGAGGAATATGGAAAGATGAATCACTCGTAGCGTTGAATGAAACGGTTGTTTTCAAAAGGAAAGTTCATACATATATATTTTTGTATAAACTGTCACATTACTATTCTAGTACAAGAATGAGTATTCATGATCATAGCTATCTGTACTATTGTTATTGTTGAGGATCATGTTGAGATCCCTACTGGACTATATGTTCATCACGTTGTTGAATCTTCTTTCGGTGTTTAGCGGGATGTGCTACAAGATTTGGATCTACTTATTTGTTGTACGAGGCCTCTTTGTTGTTGGCGGAACGCCATATATGTATAAAGGGTTACACCCTTCATTTGTTTATTTAAAGGTTGTAAGCCTAAGGGCAATTTATTAGTATGTTCATGTAATGTTGACTTTGCATACGAATGAGAGTATTGCTAATCACTTCTCACGGATTAAAGGTATGAGTTTACTTCGCGTGTTATCTCTGGCGAATTAAGTTAATGAATTTGGTAATGACTTGAGTAATAAAAAGTGGGCGTGACAACTTGGTATCGAGCTTCTGGGTTTGAATACCTTGAGCTCATGGGAAGTGGTTTTTACCACAGTGGGTTTACTACGTGCGATGAGGGCGTTGCATATAGATACCATGAGAATTAAGACTTATGTGTTGCATTTATGTGAGCATGGGATTGATCTCTGGATAGTATTCATAGCAGTGAACTTGCTTTGAGGTCCTTTTGGAAACACGCTTTGATCAGCGTGGTTTCGATAGGAATTCCTTGAGAGTTCGGGATGAGTGGCTATCTTTGTGGACTTGATTCGATTATGTGTTTACTTGTTTGGATGTTTATATGCGAGAAATGTAAATTTTGAAACTAAGTGTGTCTTGTGACTTAACATGAGTGGAGTGTGCCTCGGCGAAGGCTATTGTGTTTACGCTAAGTGTAATTTACCTTGTGCCTTATAGGATGTCTACGAGGGAGTAGAGGCGATTGAGTAGTAGGAACGCCGGAGAGACAACAGTTCCTTTAACTTTTCTTGCAAAGATCGGGTTTGTCGGCGAGGATGTCGCACGTGAGATTGTGAGAAGCGATGCAAGATGCCCTAGCTTCGCCTTGAGGGTGGCGGCGGGCATGCTCTCAAACTTACTAAGGAGTTCTTCGCTCAGGTCCACGAGTTTGTGGGGAGGCTAACGTTAGAAGCGAGAGAGTTGGTTGGAGCAGTTACCAAGACTCTTGATATGCTCGAGTCGAAGATGAGGAGTTGAGGGTTTCTTTGGCAACCTTTCGGTTGAAGAGTGATGCGAGTTATTGGTGGAAGAATGCTAAGACTAATGTGGGTGTACGTGGGTTGCTTTTCTTGAGGCCTTTTGGGCCAAGTATTTCCCTCATACCTTTCGGGAAAGGTTGAGGGCAGTTTTTGGAGTTGCGTCAGATGACACTCTGTAGCCTGATTTGAGATGCGGTTTGATAGTTTGTCGAGGTTTGCTCGAGTTGGTGACAACAGGAGCGTCGTTGTTTTGAGTTCAGCGGTTGTGTTTCGATATTCGGAGAAGGTATTTGGATCCTTGTGGAAGGATTACTATACCTTAGTTGAGGCGGCCCATGTGGAGGCCACGATTGCTAGTGGTGATGGGGTTAAGAGGAGACCATCTCGGTCGGTCTTGTGGTTCCAAACGTTCTAGGCTCGATAAGGGGTGGAGGCGAAACATGCTCGGTCGAGTCTGGTTCCTTTTCGCCAGGTTTCGGATCCTTCATTGGGGTTTCCGGCGGTCGAGTTTGAACCGATCTCGGAGTAGAGGGTCCGGTGGTTGTTTTGTTTGTGGTCGGTTGGGCCATGGTAGGCGTTCTTGTCCTGCGTGCTAATTCTTCGGTATTAAAACCTAGTCGGACTTCGTACTCGTCGTCAATCCAGGCGTTCTCGGTACAGCAGAAGCGGGCGGGCCGAGAGCCTGCAAGCGACTTATTAGTTAGCCCTACGGTGTTACCACGGAGAGGACTTTTTGTAATGTTGGCGGTGGAGTATCACGTTTAATGATTTTGTTGTTGACCGGTGTACTATTGGATGCTGAGGCATCATGTTTATGTATCGCATATGCATGCATAGTATTGTTTGTTTAATCCTCGTGTATTGGGGAGTATGAGTGGAAATTTGAACCCTCTATTTTATTTTGAGAAGTTGCTAATGGGGTCAATGATCCTAGTATTGTTGCTTGCTTAGTACTGTGTATTGAGTTAGTCTTGTGACGGCCCGTGGGCCTTGTCCTTTTTAGAGATTATGGGTTGAGAACGGAAATCCGTGGGTGGATGTGTTTGATGTTATGGTTTCGAGAGTTGGGCGGTATTAGCAAGGTTATGTGAGGTTATATCTCGGGTTAGCGGGAATGGTACCTGTATGCTGGTTTGTGTTTTGGGCTTGCTAGTAGGTGAGTCTGGGGTGACCCTAACGGTTGTATAGGGGTAGTGTTTGTTTTGTGATTGGTTATCAATTGTGGGATATGGTTTGTGAGTGGATGCAAAAGATTCCTTAGTGGAAGAACAGTTTGTGTTCTAGAGTAACAAGAATAGCGTTGGTCGAATTATCCCTCTTGATTGGGTAGTTGTGGTTGCGGTAGACCATGTGTGTTGATTAGGGAGATCGAAGCTAATCGAACATGTTGTGCTATTGAATCTGTTGACTGATGAATACATTAATTTATGTATTGTTTGATTGTGTATAGAACCTATGTGTTTATATGCATTGCTTAGTGTTGGAAGAGATAGGGGATGAACTCCGTAGATAGAGCATGTATGCTTATCTAGAAATGTATTGACAGAGCATATATGCTTATCAATTGAAGTGTTGTTTGTTTGATTTGATGTAGCACTGTACTTATTTCTATTAATCATCATTATAGAAATGTTATGCTTCGTGTTGGTTTTGGTATCACTGTATGAGTGATGGCTGTTGCTAGTAGTATGTTGAAAAGTTATGGAAAACAAATTTTTTTTCTTAATGTTTGGGCCACCTAAGGATGTTGCTGAGAAATTGATTTAAATCAAGGGTTTTGGAAAGTTCCAAATGAAAATATTTCTTTTTGCAAATAAACTGTGGATGATTTTGTGTTTTGGATAACACCGTGTTTGTGAAAAATGTTTACAAAACTGTTGAGTTTCTCATGGAAAGTGGAGGATTTATTTTGGAAAGCTAGCATTGAAAATTTGACTATCTTTGAGAAATGTCGCTTGAACAAGAAAATGTTTCCTTATTGTTTACTCATAAGGTTTGCTTTGATTAGCTTTTGGGAATCTTGTTGTTGAGTAGTGGCTTAGCTTGAAGCGCTAGTCAGATGTTGGTTATTGTTCCAGGAAAGGTTTGGTTTGTTGAGATTTTCGCACCTCAGTATTGTTGTTTGGAACGTATCCCCGTAGTGGGTCTCTTCCTTGGTAAGAGTGGCCTGATGGGTTGTAGTGAGGGCGGTTTCACTCCTAGTGTTGGGGGGGTGTTGGTGTTGTGTTATCAGTTGGCCTTATGTTTTGACGTACCTTTAATTTGAGGGCGAAATTCTTTAAGGGGAGGTTATAGCGATCCGGGTTTACCCTTGTTGTCTGATGATCGGACGTGTGTCCGTGGGTGTTGGTAGTTGAGTATTATATTGTTTACATCCTTTCCTATCTTGTATTTGAGTTATGGGATGTGTTGGGCGATTGGAGCGAGTTGGTTGAACTTAGAACCAAAGATAAGCGCGAGTTTTTGCTTCTTTCGGCGGAGATTAGGCGCTCGGCGGAGATGTTTTGCTTTATGCGCTCGGCGGGGATCGAGCGCTCGGCGGAAAATCAACCTCGATAGTTTTCGTCTGCAGATTTTACGGAAGGTTGCATCCAGCCTTCGGCGGGTATTGGCCTTCGGCGGGGACTTTGGTGGTGCGCTCGGCGGAGGTTTTAGCGCCGGCGGGTACTTAGCTTGTCGCTCGGCGGAGAACAGAGCGCTTCAGCGGAGGACTAGGTTTAAGTTCCGGGTTTTGACATTTTAAAATCACTTTTCACTTTTCTTTCTCTCTCCTACTTTTCAAAAACACCATTCTTGAGCCTCTCACTCTAGAACTCTACCTTCTCTCTTGGTATTGATATAGTAGGAGTGATTTGCTCACCTTTGGCCTTTACAATAGTTGCGTGGATCGTCGAGGGCTTCGTTTTAATCGGAGAAATTGTGGATTTGGAGCACTTTGGTTTCGGGTCATCATCTCTATTTGAGTTCTTCTTTGAGGTAGGGATTCACCTTGTTCTCTTTTCAATACTTCTACTATAGATAGACATGTGGTTACTTTTGTATTGCATGAAAACTACATCATGTTGGAATTTTATATAAATTCATGAGGTTGAACATTGGGTTGGTTGTTGGTTTTAGATCTTTGATTATTAGATGTGCCTTGGACTAATTGGGTGTAAATTAGTAAGTGTTGTTGAAAGGACATGAAACCCTAATATTTATTGATTTAATAATTTAATAGGGGTTTGATCTTAGGGTAAATACTTGGGTATTTTGGGTTTTAAAGGAAACCTTTGTTGGCTATTGTAGATGATTGAGGCTTATGTTCAATAATGAGAAAGAGGAGGAAAACCCTAGTATAGTGATTATGATTTAATTTGTGTAATTAAATTAAAATGGTTTTGAAAGGAATGTAGTTGATTAAAATGAGTTAGGGCTTATTGTCCTTGAACTTGATTTTGTGGAAAATACAAGGAAGCGGGATTGGTTTTATGGAATGGGAATGGTACTTAGGAATAAGTATGAATGTTGGACTGTTGTATCTTATACTCTTGTGATGGTATTAATGTTAGCAGATAATTTCATGATAATTAAGTAAGTTTATAGATGTATAATATATTTGCATCTAGAGGTTTGTCCTTGGTCATCGGTGGAGGATGATACGGTTGTATTGAATTGTTGTGTACGCTTTACGTATGTGTTCATCTATTTTAACACATTCTTTGTTATCTTGGTAGTTTATGTATATGCATTATACATGTTGGATATGCCTTGTGTGCATGGTGGTTGTTGGCGTTATATGGCGCTTATAATCGAGGTATGCGTGACCTTCGGCTAAGCGCTGGAGAACTGTATCGCTTATAATCTGAGGTGCCACACCCTTCCAAATTTAGCGCCTGGTAAAATGGTATGTTGCTGTGAAAAGTGCAGTGTGGCTTACTATGCGTATAGCTAGTAGAGCGAAGTTGATAGTAGTTATTGCAGTATATCCTTGGCTTACTGAGCGCATAGCTAGTAGAGCAAGGTGGAATTATTGTAGTTTTGTTGTAACTAAAAGTATCATGGATATGATTGGTTCTGATTCAGAGAAACAAGTTACTCCGTGATTGTTTATATACGTGTTGGTGGGTTGTAAATTTATGTTTGACAAGGTTGTGCATGTATAGGTATGAGTGTAGTGGAAACGGACCAAAATGTCTTTTTGTCTTTCGGAAAGTGTGAAGGAAAATGAATGTTTTAAAAATAAACATGTTGAAAGGATACATATGTAGTACGTATGGGAAATGGATGAGAGTATCTGGCTTAGTGATTATTTTCCTAAGTAATTGTTAATATTAAGAAAGAATGGGAATTGGAATGAATGAGAGGAATATGGAAAGATGAATCACTCGTAGCGTTGAATGAAACGGTTGTTTTCAAAAGGAAAGTTCATACATATATATTTTTGTATAAACTGTCACATTACTATTCTAGTACAAGAATGAGTATTCATGATCATAGCTATCTGTACTATTGTTATTGTTGAGGATCATGTTGAGATCCCTACTGGACTATATGTTCATCCCACGTTGTTGAATCTTCTTTTCAGGTGTTTAGCAGGATGTGCTACAAGATTTGGATCTACTTATTTGTTGGCCACGGGGCCTCTTTGTTGTTGGCGGGCATACATATGTAAAAGGGTTACACCCTTCATTTGTTTATTTAAAGGTTGTAAGCCTAAGGGCAATTTATTAGTATGTTCATGTAATGTTGACTTTGCATACGAATGAGAGTATTGCTAATCACTTCTACGGATTAAAGGTATGAGTTTACTTCCGCGTGTTATCTCTGAAACTGAATTAAGTTAATGAATTTGGTAATGACTTCGAGTAATAAAAAGTGGGGCGTGACAGAACTTGTGTGTGTATATATCAAACTCTTGAGATCTTACTGACAGTAAATTGCCTAGTACTCAACTAATGACAGTAAATTGCCTACTACAAGAAATATTTAAGGACTAGTTAGATTTGGTCCCTAAAAATAATCTTTTAGAGACAAATCTAAACTTATGATAATTTACTTATAAAAATCTTCATAACTTTTGGGAATTCTTATGAGTTTACTCGCAAATTTAATTACCTAAGTATATGTTTTTTTTGGGTCCCTCACCCCTCCCACGTGTACGCCTCTTCTTCCTCTTTCAAAATAAAAATAAAATTACCTAAGTATATTTTTTTTGGGGGGGTTCTGACTTAGTCTTGAGTGGTGCAGAGTAGTAGTTCCAAGGTGATATGACTTCAGGAAGCTGTGCTGCGTGTGGAGATTGTTTAGCTGATTTAATATTATTATTATGTTTATAAATAAAATTACCTAGAGATTTTGGGTTGTTGACATAATTAGACTTGATTGTTCCCCAATATCTAAAGTAGTAGTTGACAACTTGACACAACACAAGTATATGTTTGTAAACATTTAGTCTACAACAATTCTAGAAATTAAACGTCCAAATATGGAATAGACTACTATGGCAAATAAATTTTTTGGATGAATGTAATTTGAAAACGTATCGGTGAATGATTACTCATGGGTAATAATGGTGAATCATTAGGATATGCTTGTTTTGAATTACCAGTAAAGGAAAGAACAAATTTTTATTTTGTTTTTAATGACATTAACTAAAGTAGCAACTTAACCACGTCCCTTGTGTGTGAGTTGCAGTGTTTTTGGTGATGCAAAGAGTTGAAGGATTCTTTTTCTATACTTCTTCCACAAATTGTTTCCTATAAGACTTATGAGAAAGTCAAGAATATCATTTTACCTGACTATTTGCATCAAGGTAGCATTAACTGAAAAGCTTTTAATCATTCTGAGGAATTTTGTTTCTTATACATGATAATGCCTGATTTTGTAGCAATTAATCCGTATGCTTTCAATGTTAGGATGGATTTCTTGATTTTCATGACCAAAAAATTAAAAATAGGCATAATTAAAGTTGAAAGATATATTTAGACATACCTACATGAATTTAGGGACTTGGTATTTTACGTAATGGAAGGTAAAGTATATCCCCAACTTTATAAACTCCACAATAAGTGAAATCTAACAGAGTTTGCAATTTTTATTTATTAGTTGTAAATGCTTACTGCTTTTTAATCTGGGTTAGATATTAATGCAAATTTTTCTATAGGATGAAGAGGTTCTAGATAAGGTGTATGCTTCTAATGGAAGCAAACCGGCTCCAGATTATTCTAGGCCAAAGAGGAGTAAGCGATCAAAGCGGAAGCACGCGGTATGAAAATGCATACTTAATTGAGTGTAGTTTAAGCGAGTTCTGTATATGTAAACAAATTGTATCTTAATGTATAGTGGGCATTTTTTTTTTTTTACAACTTATTCATTTAAGGTTTACTTACAAATGATGAAAATCATTCTTTTTTGTTTGATTGAAAAGACTTGCACATCCATCATGATATTTGACACTGATATTTATGTCAAAAGTTTTTGAGTGCTCTTTAGGGAACCTTCTACACCATATTCTTTCAAAAATTAGAAATTGTTGAACCATAAATCCCATCAATGGATCAAAGCAGCAAAGCAGGCTGTTTTAGAGATTTAGAATGCTAGCTTTTGAATATTTTGATAATTTTATGCCCACCAATCCCAATATTTGAGGGCTGTGTTACATGGACTCGGCACTTTGGGGCGAAGTACCCGTGTTGACACGACATGGGTGCGGGTGTGAGATCTGTGTCGGATTCGCCTGTTCTCTCTCGGACACGGCTCTTTACAGACAGCAAAAGAAATGAAAGAGGAAAGAGCAAGAGAGAACTTGGTCGAAGCTCCATCCAGTCGAAGATCGAAGACCTCCAATCGAAGCTCCATCCGGTTGATCCAGTCGAAGATCGAAGCTCCATTAGTCAATCGAACAGTCGAACACCCAGACAACTTCGAAAAGCCTCTCTCTCTCTCGCCTTCTCTCTCTCCCTTGCGTTCGCGATCCATCGATCCCTTCGCTTTTCTCTCCCTCTCTCTATCGTTTTATCTTCTTGACTTTTCATATCTCTGTTGATTCATATCTATTTGTATCTATCTATATATAATAATAATAGTTAATAACTATTATTATAATAACTATAATAATAACTGTTATTATTATATATTATATAACATATAATATATTTATAAGATAATATATATTTATATATATATTCATAAAATAAATAAATACATGTATGTAAAATCTTAGTAGCAGGAATCGTTCATGCTGCTTACGATTCTTCCTTGGAAGTGCAATTTTGCGCTTCTGACTCAAATTTGTTGAAGAATTGCGATTTTGATGCAAAAGAAACGCGAATCTGATCACGAATCTGTCTTCTTCTCAATCGGAGCTCCATCGCTGACCATCGCAAGACCTACACAAGCCATCGCAGACTTCTTCCTTCCTCCTTGCTGGTCTTCGCAAGTCGCACACAGGCCATCGCGACTTCTCTCTCCTCTTCGCTGGTCTTCGCGAGTCGCACACAGGCCATCGCGACTTCTTTCTCCTCTTTGCTGGTCTTCGCGCGACGTCTCTATCTCTCTGATCTTCTCTTCTCAGATTAAAGATATATATATATATATAATACGTATTATGTATATATATATTTGTTTTTATAAATATATGTTTTTATTTATATATTATATATAACTTTTATAAATTATATATATATATATTATCTTTATAAATTTATGTGTATTTATTTATATATTATATTGATTGAATTAATGTTATTATGCTATTTTTTTAAGAAAATAACATAAAACAAATAATTTTTAACAATTTTTTTTTAGAATAAATAGATAAAAAAGTAATAAAAATATTTTAGAATAAATTAAAAAAATTCTAATAAAAGTATATAATTAGAATATTTTAATATATAATTTTTTATAATTCTTATTTATTTATAATATATATAGTCCCATAAAAAAATATAATCTTACAATATATTTTTATATATTATTTGAAGTATATACAAACGCTCCCAACTAACGATTCTTGAAATGTCTACGATTCCACGCTCTCGCTCCCGCTCCCCCTTCATGCAACTATGTGTAAAATAAAATAAAAAAATTAATTGGAACACATTATTTAAAAAATATAATAAATAAATAAAATAATTAATGTATATTAAAATAAAAATATTTATAAAAAAATTAAAAAATTTGCCGTGTCCCTTGCCATGTCCCTGTTCCCATTTTTTAGAAATTGTCATGTCCCGTATCTGTGTCCATGTTCGTATGTGTGGCCGTGCTTTATAGATTTTTATTTGTTATTTATATATTATAACTTATCTTCATATAATAAATATATATATTTTTTAAAAAAACTATTTAACATATCCCCATATCCGTATCCAAATTTGGATACATTCACGTATCCTTAATTTTTAATTTTGAAGTGTCCGACCCCTAGATACGCACCCGCACCCGCACCTGCACCTGATATCCGTACCCAAGTCCGTGTAACTTAGTTTGAGGGTGTTGGCAGGGGTGTAGATTTGATACAGACCTAGCATTTGGCATCCTTGAGCTATGACAATGGACAATTAAATAAAAGGAAGAAGTACATTATATTAAAGGACATTGCAGCTAACACGATGAACTTTCCCATGCCTTCCAAATCAGCTGCAACATATAAGTCTAGCTTATGCAAAACCGTTATACATGTTGACAAATCACCTCGAATAATATTTGCTTTTCTAATGAGTTTATTGTTTGAATATAGTTTCAGAAGCTAGGTACTGAATTTTCCTTGGCTGCATTGAAAAAAATATTAGGAGCCAATATATGTTTTGTTTTAAATCATGTCACGAGCCATTTAAAAATGATGTAAGGGTTTTCACCAACAAATGTGTTAATTAACTATTTAAAAAAGGTCATAGAATTCAGAACGTCGAATATATTGCATCTTTATACAAACATAACACTCTAGACACAAGATGTTTCTAACTTATGCAAATATGTCTAACCTTCATAAACTCCAGAGAAGTATTTTAATATTCTGTTCCACTCATTACGTGACACAATTACATTCATTGATTCATTGCCTTGATGGGGGACAATCATTTCCGACAGGGTTGGGTCCAGATGGTCTTTTATGATTCATCTTCCCTTCAAGCTGCTTGACATTATTAAATGCATTCAATTAGATATTTATTCATGTAGAATATATTTTGCACTATATGAAACAGAAAGGGAGAGAATACTCTTTATACTTACCCAAGCGGTGAAAATTTGTCCATTGGTCTGCCTTGATCCGAGTTTTGTAGGTCTGAGCTTGAAATAAACTATACATGGATCGCAATTGCAAAGGTAAGCTTCGTTAGCATTTTTGCTTCTTTAAAGCAATTCATATATTATGTTTATATTTGTTTTGTTCCCTCTTATTTTGGTTTAAACTAAAAAGACGTTATAATGTACTTTGCAAATGAAAAGCATTACATTCGATAATGAGTAGGAAGAGAAGACTGGTGTCTTGTCTGATCGTGTAGCTTGAACCTTGGTATGGCATTGAAATGCTATAAGTAGAAGCCATAGTAAGAGAAGATGGATTAGAGTCTGTGCTCTCCTCATCTGGGGCTTGAGCTTGAGCTTTGTTTTCAATGTCAAAATGGGATATAGATATTGAGAGTCTTTGGTCATAGTGGCTCAAAAAAGAGAAGTTGGAACATGTATATGTTAGGTAATGATGACTAAACTTGAAAAAACATGGAATGTTTGTTAATGGTGCTTGGGATACTAGGGCTACAAATGAACCGAGCTATTCATGAACAAGCTCGGCTCGGCTCGGCTCGTTTAGTAAACTCGTTTAGTAAACGAGCCGAGCTCGAGCTTGCAGAAGCTCGGCTCGTTAAGCTCAGCTCGTTTATCTTTATTTAAATTATATAATAAATATATTATTTATATATTAAATAATATATAAATATATATAAATAATTAAAAATATATAAATATATATATATAAATAATATATATACATTTTTTATATATTAAATAATATTAATAATATTTTTTATTTCAATATTTATATTTAAATAATATAAATAATATTAAAAAAAATTATCGAGCCGAGCTCGAGCTCAATAAACGAGCTCGATAGGTAAACAAGCCGAGCTCGAGCTCAGCAAAGCTCGGCTCGGCTTGGTTCGTTTGCAACCCTAGATACTGCTTGAATGAAAATTTTGGAAGTTAGTTGAGTTTGGAACTTGGTTGTACCAAAATAGAATGTCACCATTGGAGTGGTATAGCAAAAAAATTGGCTTATTTTATTATTTATTTATTTATTTATTTTTGCACTATAGCAAGCCAAAAAATGGTTTCTGCCTTGCGCCATTGAAGATGCTCTAATGGCAAAGTGATAAATTTGAGATGCCATGGATGCTCTGCATTTCTATTAAAACTAACTATTGTTTTATTTTTATTTATTTGTTCTGTTCTTTTTCCAGCAATTTTAGCAATCTGATTCATAAAATTGAATTCCCAATCCAAGTAAAAGAAATCTGATTATTGTTTTTAGATAACTATGAATGGCAATATATTAGATATAACAACCACAACTAGCTGAGTCCTATTTAATGAATTAGGAATCATTTAGAAACTCAAATATCATGAATACATATATAAGTAATCATGAATGCAAGGGTGTCATCTATGGTTTACTTTTCATTTGGATTGTATTTCTAAATATGATCTTACAATATAACTTGATTTTGATGTATTGGTTATCTCCAACTATTATGCTCCCAAAAAGACAGATTTGGAAATTGGGGACCATCTTTTGGTTTGTATTCTTTTTGCTCCAGAAAGTACACTAAAGTTTGCTCCAGATTACACTAAATATGATCTTACAATATAACTTGATTTTGATGTATTGGTTATCACCAGCTATTATGCTCCCAAAAAGACAGATTTGGAAATTGGGGACCATCTTTTGGTTTGTATTTGTTTTGCTCCAGATAAGTACACTAAAGTTTGATCAATTTAATAGTTTGTCATGACTCAAGCTGGTTCTCATTGAGATACTCAACATAATATTGACTTGACCTAAAATCTTGTTTTCTATATCCTTGTCCATAACAGTTCTTATGGGAACTTAACTTTAATAGAAACCATATTTATGCAATTTTATGGAGGTTGTTGACTAAAAATGGCCCAACGAACAACACACAGCTTTGTTGTGAACTAAATTGGTTTTTCAAATGCATTTGTTTAGGCATCAATTTTGTGTATTTTTGTTTTAGGAAAGTTCTCACTTATCAATTACTGATTTCTGATTTCTATCTTTGCTTTGTAATGGTAAGTTTCTACTCCTTTCGGTATCTAAATTTGAGCCGAACTCAAATTTGCTATCTTTAACAATGCATATTTTTCTTTATTAATTTCGTGTTTTACAAGGAATTAAATTTGATTACATAACTTCCTAGTGGTGCAAGTCACCTTGTACAGTAGATAGACCTACCATGTTACACCTTCTTGGTGCTTTTAGCAGATTGCCTTCCCTATGAAAAGCAAAAACTACATTGTTGGATTAGATTTATAAACATAATTTTCTAGAAGCTTGAAGACATCATAAAACAACATATGTGAATATTTTTGTTTTATTTACTTGTTATTATCATTATTTTTTTATATAGCTCTGGTATCTATGTGATCCATGGCTCAAGAAATTGGCCAGTACATACCAGTTTGTGGGCCCTCCAATTTGAATACACCCCGGTTTACTGTTGGGATAAAAAATTGCAATACGTATCACTCTGAATTGGAATTTGATAGCGGATCATAGCCAAATCCGTCCGGTTCGTTAGACCTCTCCCCTACCATAGTTAAAACTGACCATGGATATGGCTATTTTGTTATGTAACTTTGTGAACAATGCAGGTGATAGGGTGTCATATAAAAACATTGATTCATAATTTTAAAAACATGATTCATTTTGTGGTTTGGTTTAGTTTGCAAACTTCTAAGAGTGTCTTAATTGTTTCCCTCATTCTTGCTACAATTCATGCACACACAAATTGGTCTTCCTTTTCATTTTAGTTTGATATTTTAACATTGTAATCCTGACCTGGCTTGCTGATCCAGATCCTTACAATTAATTATTGTTCTGTGCTTTTGATCCTCCCAGACATATACCTATGATGTTGTTTTGATTGATTGGCGAGAATGGAATGCATTCTCTTTGTCCGAGATGTGTGGTGCGAGCATGGAAGGTGGTCATGATGTCAATGATCTCTCAATCCTTTAGCATGTGTAAGTTTGAAACAATGATCATACACAAATACACTTTTAGGATGTGGTTGGTGTCTCATTAGTTCTCCTTGAGCAGTTATGTATTATTTTACTTTTAGTCACCTATATGAATGAGTATTGAGATGAAGCCTTGAAATCATTGTAGCGAATAGATGTATGATAATATTGAGATTTTACTAAGCGATTGACAAATCGTGATGAGTATTGTCTTGAGAGAGCTCTTCATGACTAGGTAACTCTCTAATGTTTATCACATTTTTCTTCTCTTGTGTCAATGAAGATGAAGGGAAGCCAGGCAGAAGTAGATTGGGCAGGAAGGGGAAAATTTGGTTTTAAATAATTGTGTGCCTTTCTACCTTTGGGAGCTTTGATGTTTGTGAGGCTGACGAGGAGTCCTTTGATGAAAGTATAAGAAGCTTCGCTGTGACATTGCTCTGCTTCCTCATAATAGCAACGATTATCTGTTGATAGAGAATTACTTGATATGTCAATTTTTTGGAAATTTTGAATTTGAAAACTTTTTAAAAGCATTTTGAAAGCTTTGAGTTTAGAAACTGAGTATACTTAGAGCTATGTACTCATTATGATTTGGTAATAGAGTGTCTTTGATGTGTGGATGTCAAATTATTTCTTTTTTTATTTATTTTATGATTGGATGACATTTAATTTTTGTGCATTTTTAGCTATCCCAACTTTGATTTTTAGCAACGAAAATGTGTTGTAGAGAAAGTTATTTGTCTTTTAGGGACCAAATATCGTTGTCATTAAAAATGTCATCATTTTGTTTTTCGCGACCAAATTGAGACATTTTATGACGAAGTATTAGCGACCAAATGTTTAGTCTTGTAAATTCAAACATTTTGTGACTATAAAATTGGTCGCTAATTGTCATTTTCAGCGACATTTTCAAAAATTCGTCGCTAAAGACTTTTCTAGATGCATTTTTAGTGACTTTTTTAGTGATGAATTTAATTTTGTCACAAAAATCATTTAGAGACCAAAATAATGGTTTTAGGGACCAAAATAATTGGTTGTCAAAAGTCTTATATGTTGTAGTGGAGGATCGGAAATATCATGAACCGGAGCTTTCTTGGGTTCTGCCATTGGCAATGAAACAATACCTTTCAGATCACCTTCGTGGATTTTGGGATTGACATTCTGGACAAGAGTCTTATTGCTAGATATTTCATAGATCTCACTGGCAACATCACTTTGTTGCATATTGATTGAATTCTAAATGCCAAGACTTGCAGCAGCATCTCTTGAAGATAAATCCGATTGCTTTACCCCACCAAACGAAGCCTTTAGCTTGTTTTCCTTCTGTAACCTACTCAAGTAGAGGTGGTACTTCTGTACAATGAAAATATATCTCTGTCAAATTTCCAGCGAGTATCGAATAGATAGCATATTTCCCTTCAATCGTCAGAGCTATCATTCAAACACATGTACTTAATTTTAATTTTAATGGAAGAAGATATCATTCACAGAATGAGTGCAGTCTATCATAGATGGTGAGCTTAGTGATAGAATCTACTTAAGAAAGGCACAAGTGGAATTAGGAAGACATTTATATAAAATATGAGAACCCATAATATCAGATAATTAGGATGAAGCACAAAACCACTCTCCAAAGACAACCAATGTAAAAAGTTAACCAACAAAACGTAAACAGGTTCTTAAACCCACTCCCCAAACGCGCTACCCCCTAATCACGAATGTCAAAATATATGAAACAAACCAACGCGATTGTCAATATATATATTTTTTCATCACTAACACCTCCCCATATCGATAGTTAATTCCAACTAATATTGAGCAAGAGTTACGAGTATCATCTGTAAGTGGCTAGTAACATTTTCTCTTGTCGACCATGGTATGTTCATCAAGTCAAGATTTTTTTAGAACCAACTTCTGCCAAACAAAGATGAAAATCATCACCTTTTAGAACACAACAGCCGAATAACAGAAAACCAATTAGATTGCAAACAACTGTAACTACAAAGTTGCACCTAGGAGGTCAAGGGTTCGAATTCCCTTCACCTGCATGTGGGTCTTCTCTCCCACTTAATTGTAACAATTTACCAAAAAAAAAAATAAAAACAAAAAGAAAAAAAAAACAAAATAGAATCAGTAGGACTTCTAATTCCCACTTTAAAGGAAAGGTCATAATAAACTCACTATCGAATCCAATCTGATTTACAGCCTTGATAAATTTCTGATGTAGATCGACGGTCCAAACTACTCTAGCTTCTTCACTGAAGAAGGATCAACAAAGTCTTTGTCGTCATGCCTATTTTCAGCATCTTTTCTTTTCTTTCCTGAAGTCAGGTCCCCTCCACCGAACAACTGCCCATCATCAGATTGGTCTGATCTATGTCTCATCATCTGAGTTTCTTCATAGCCTTTGTTAGAATAGTAGAGAGAGAGAATAACATGTATTGTATTGAACGATATGTCTTATACAATAGAAGGCTTGTATATATAGGCTAAAAAAGCGTATCCTACTAGAAATCTAACTATGAGAAAGAGTATCCTATAAGAGACCTAATTATGGCAATACCTAATATATCTAGGAAATCAATACCTAATATATGTAAGAATATATACCATATATACGTTAACATCCCCCTCAAACTCAAGGAGGATAAACATCTTGAGTTTGGAGAAAGAAACTAAAATATGAAATAAAACTAAATAAAATAAAATATGAAAAATCTAGAAACCCTAGATGTTGATTTGTGATTATGTACCAATTTTAAGCAAAATAAAACAATCCCAATCAAACAATCAAGAGAAAGAGACACAGATTTTACGTGGAAAAACCACAATTGGACACCTTCCAATTGTGATAAAAAAACCACGGGCAACTGCCACAAGAACAATCCACTAAGAAGATTTAAAGGAATTACACAGGTATCACTCTCAATTATCTAGCGAATCCACAACGCTTAATTGAACCAACCTCTATGTGCCTCTTCCAACCCCATCTTCAGCACGGAATTGTCTTTCTGATGAGCCACTCCGGATTCCACCAAAGCTTTAGGCTCGAATTCTTCAGAATTCACAACTGAAGAACAACTCTCTCTTTTGTGTATAACAAATAAACCTTTGAAGTACTCTCTTTAAACCATAAGTTGAATACTCAATAAAACATCAAAGAAAAAATAACAAAATATCCCCAGATATAAACCTTTAAGAACCAAAAAGAAGATCTGGAGGACTTCAATGAATGAATCAATGAATAGCCTAGATTTGGGAGAAACCCAACTATTTATAGAAAACCAAAGCAATCCTAGTTGGGAAAGAAAACCAACTTCTTGTAGAAAACCAACTTCTTGCAGAACTCCAAAGTAATCCTGTTTTTGAAGGAAACCAACTTCTTAAAGAACTCTTGTTACAACTTTGGTTTTGATCCATGGAATTTGACAACAAAAGGTCCTAACAAAATAAAAGGCAAATAGATTGCAAAATTCGAGCGGGAGCACAATGGCGTTTGAAATAGATCAGAGGCTGGAACTAAAGCCGGGAGACAGTTTATGGTAATGCCAAGACAATTTAAGGTAATGCTGAACTAATATAGAAACTGGCTGGAACTAATGCCGAGAGACAGTTTATGGTTGTGTTGTACCATTGTAGGAATTGGCTGGAACTAATGCCAGGACAGTTTAAAGGAGTCATGTCGAACCGATGTAAGAGCCAACCGGAATAATTGTCGGGACAGTTTAAAAGGGTCATGTTGGACCGATGTACGATTTAACCGGAATCAATGTCGGGGCTTTAAAGGGTCATGCGGACGATGTAGGAGCTAACGAGAATCAATGTCGGAGCGATTTAAAGGGTCATCTTGGGACGATATAGGAGCTAACGAGAATCAAGTCGAGGCGCTTTAAAGGGTCATGCCGCATCGATGTAGGAGCTAACCTAATCGATGTCGAGAACGATTTAAAGGGTCATGTTGGACCGATGTAGAGAACTGATGAACCAGCAAGCGTGGCACACATATAACTTATGACGTGGTGCTAAACAATAATGGAAACAAATAACTGAGTGTGCCAGGAGACAACTTGGATGATGCACCAAGGAGCGAGTTTGGTGGTGCGCTAGAGAAAGCAACTTGGATTGTGAGCCAGAGAGGGGCGGCTCGGGTTGTGCGCTAGAGAGTGCAGCTTGGATTGTGTGCCAAAGGAGGCGGCTTGGGTGGTGCGCCAAAGGGCGACTTAAGTTGTGCGCCACAAGGGACGACTTAAGTTGTGCGCCATAGGAGACGACTTAGGTGGTTTGCATGGTGTATAACCATACTCACCATGACATAGTAATACCCTCCCTCAAACTCAAATAGGTTGGAAGAGAGAAACCAATTTGAGGGTGAAGTAGAGGAAAATATAGAGTGGAGAAAAAAATGTATTGCGAGTAAAAAAATATGATAGAGACATTTGGGATAGGAATAAATAGCGGACAAAAGGAAGAGATCACCACGAATCGATACTAACAAGAAAATATGACAGCGGAATAGGTTGAGGTCCGGCGGTCGGCCAAGGCAAGGTTGCCGCCTGCCGGTGAAGTGAAGAACACCAAGAGCTTAACCTATAGCTCTGATACCATGTTAGAATAGTAGAGAGTAAGAGAATAATGTGTATTGTATTGAATGATATTCTATTGAATGAATTGTATTATACAATAGAAGGCACAGATATATAGGCTAAGAAAGAATATCCTACTAGAAATCTAACTACAAGAAAGAGTATCCTATAAGAGGCCTAATTATGGCAATACCTAATATATCTAGGAAATTAATACCTAATATATGTAGGAATATATACCATATATACGTTAACAGCCTTCATGACCTTCAATATATCTCACTTCATGTATCCTCTTTCTAAAGACATGTCGCCATCTATGACGTAGTTCTTTCATTCTTATAGGCTTGAGAAGATAATCACATGCCCCATGTTGGACACCTCTCATTACTTTGCTTGTTTCCCCGTCAACAGACATCATTGCAAAGGCAAAGAATGTAAAAGCGTTAGAAATAAAGGTTTCAATGGACATGAATGGAAGAGAACAAGAAAATCTAGCAATCACAACAAAGCTTCAAATATTAATCACAAATACTAACTGATGACAAGAAGATCCATCTCAAGACCAACATGCTCAAGAAGCTTAAACCCATCCATGTCAGGCATGTTGACATCACTGATTACGTTGTCAAATCCAACTTTTCTTTCACAAAGTGGGTTCAAACCCTCTCTTTCCAGACAACATGTAGTCATTGAAACACAAAAAAATAGCATAGAAAAATTATAAAATGTCAGCAAGTATAGACATTAAGCATTTTCATCACCAAAGAAATGATGAAAGAAGAATGAAAGAAAGAAAGAATAATGTCCGGTCAATAAAGATCATTCTCTAAACAAAATGAAATATGTGGAGGACATGGGAAGTAAATCCACATCTTTTGAGATCAAGGATGCTTCAGTGTTCATCCACAATCAAGCATTTCCACACCAAAGACAAGTTGTGATAGTTTGATCTATATGTTAGATGCTCTATGGTCCAATATGGCCCACCCCAACAGTCGGTGTCCCCTTGGGCTTCAACCCAAAAGGCACCACCAAATTAGAAGTGTCATGTGCCTTCTTATAGACTTCAAATCTAGTTTTAATTTGTTTTTTCTATTGCAATTATAGTCAAAATTTTCTACATAATTAACATGTTTTCAAAAATCATAAATTTTAACTATTAACTTAAATGAAATAATGAAATTGAAACTGAATTAAAAATATAAAGTCCAACATTATTTAAATTGAAATTATAGTGATTAAAGTACATCTAAGTAAAATTATAATAGTAAAAAGTATAATTTATCTAATTGAAACCATAGTGATTAAAATACATTGAAGCAAAACTATAATGGTAAAAAGTATAATTTTATTATTTAATTATTGGGAATACATTAATATCTAGGGGATTTTTTTTTAAGATCCCTGGTATTAAGATTTTATAGCATAAAGGACACCCAATATTGTCATAATGTCTAAGGTCCTTCAATATTGATCCAGAGAAAATTCGACCCAAGATAAATTCTCTCCAGAGAAATTTTGGAAATTTCTCTGGACCTCCCAGAGATTTTCTCTCCAAAGAAATTCTGGGAATTTCTCTGCACTTCCTAGAGAATTTCTCTGAACCTCCCATAGATTTTCTCTCTAGAGAAATTCTGGGAATTTCTCTGGACTTTCCAGAGAATTTCTCTGTGTTTTTTACCAATTTTCTCTAGTTTGCTCATAATTTTCTCTGTGTCTTTGATCAAACCAGACAGTAAGCCATTTAGACAACAACAAACCAGAGAAAATTGAACAACCACCATTTTGACTAATTTTCTCTGAGTACCAAAGAAATCCAAAGAAAATTGTGTAAAGAAAATTTGTGTAGCTTTGTGTGGCTCTATCCAGAGAAAATTGTGTTAGAGACAATTTGTGTGGCTTTGTGTGGCTCTATCTAGAGAAAATTGTATATAGAAAATTTATGTGGCTTTAGAAAATTGTGTTAGAGAAAATTTGTGTGGCTCTATCCAGAGAAAATTGTGTTAGAGAAAATTTGTGTGACTCTATCCAGAGAAAATTGTGTAGAGAATTTGTGTGGCTCTATCCAAAGAAAATTGTGTAGAGAAAAGTTGTGCGGCTTTGTGTAGCTTTATCCAAAGAAAATTGTGTAGAGAAAATTTGTATGGCTTTGTGTGACTTTATCCAGAGAAAATTGTGTAGAAAAAATTTGTGGATAGAGTCAGAGAAAATTTCTCTAGCTCTATTCACAAAGAATTTCTCTGACTTTGTGTAATATGTAAGCCAATAATGCAATCTTTACTAACAAACCCACAAAATAATACTGAAGTAGTCAACAATCACAAATTTCAAATAAAGTTTTCTCCACTTAAATTTAGTTCTAACAAGAAATTCTCCATGAATGGAATAGTTTGTCTCCACTCTGAATTCCAAGACTTACCAGATATATGTGTGCTACAGCTATCATTTCTTTCGCAAAATGTAAACATCGGCCTCTTCATAGGTGCAAATGCTCGTGTGGAACCTTCTGGATGTTGAGAAGAAGATGTCCGTTCAATTCAGAGAATTTCTCTGGTCTAAACCAGAGAATTCTCTGGATTTAGACTAAAGAATTCTCTGGATTGAAACTAGAGATATTCTCTTTATTTGTAGCAGAGTTGTATTTTTATGAATAGTCCTTAGTGATCGTACATTGATCCAAGAAACCCTAGCTTGGATGTGTCTTCACACTCTTAAATCACATCTCATAATCGAGTCCGTGGGAGTGAGATTCCAATTCGCAATGACTCTGGCCAGCCAACATCAAGTTCATTGAAGCCTAGCTAGTTATGATCTAAGTTCACAATCAAGCTCATCCAATCTAATAAGAATTTCAGAAATAAATAGGGGTGGTGTTTGGGTTAGAAGAAAAAAAAATACACATTTCTTAGATTTCTTAGCACTACACGAAAAATTGAATTACGAATATCAATTGAAGACTCAATAAGACAACAAGTACAAAGAATAAAACAGTTTTAGATCAGAAAATTCAAATTTTCAATGGATCTACGAATATACAGAAAACCATATAGTAAAAAATGCAGATAGATACAGATCTAAGCAACCACAAACATATACATATATATATATAGATAGATAGATAGATAGATAGATAGATAGATAGATAGAGCGAAAAGGCACTTACACCTCTCCATGGAAAAAGAGGTCTGGGCTCGAAAACTTTGAAAACCTT
Source organism: Camellia lanceoleosa (assembly GCA_025200525.1). Classification (NCBI taxonomy): domain Eukaryota; kingdom Viridiplantae; phylum Streptophyta; class Magnoliopsida; order Ericales; family Theaceae; genus Camellia; species Camellia lanceoleosa. The sequence continues at coordinate 132,627,363 of CM045771.1, read as the reverse complement.
AGAAAATGGATGGAGGAGGAGTTTGTGTATGTATATATAGTGGTCGGTCCGAGGCTGGAGGCCTTTGTCAAATTATCCGATGAGGAAGAAAACCAAATTTTAAAATTTTGAATTCGAAGATCAGTCTCTGCATTCTTTTCCCCAGGAAGATCAAATATGGAGGGAGATGTATGGGAATGTGTAATGGACCTTAGACATCACAAAATAATATTGTGGATCTCTCCCATTACTAAAAATGGGAGAGAGACTTTAGACTAATTTTCCCTAATATCTATATAGTGTAGTTTTGACCCTTCATTATATGCAGGGTTGTGGGATAGATTTCCAATAGCAAGGACAGTGCAACAAATGATGAAAACCATGGAGAGGATGATGGAAGACCCTTTTGTCTACACCAGCGAGTGGCTGTCACCGATATTAATCGAGACCGGCGGGTACAGCAGGGGAAGGACTCCATGGAAGATAAAGGAAGGAGAGGGAGAGTACAAGATGAGATTCAACATGCCCGGTATGACCAAAGATGATGTGAAGGTCTATGTTGAAGAGAAAATGTTGGTTGTCAAGGCTGAGAAAATGACCAAGGACAGAAATGGCCAAGAAAGTGAGGTAGAAAATGAAGAGTGGTTTGCAAAGAGCCAAGGTAGGTATAGTAGTAGAGTTGCTTTGCCTGAGAATGTTGAGTTTGAGAAGATTAAAGCTGAGGTTAAAGATGGGGTTTTGTATATAACTATACCTAAAGCTAGTGGCACTTCCAAGGTTTTGGACATTAATGTTCAATGAGTAGTTGAATGTATAATCAATTATTAAGGTTAATTTAGTGGTTAGATTTCCATGTTAGTGAGTTTAATTTTTTCTCTCCTCCAATGTAGTGAAAAAGAGAGCAGTCTTTTCAATTTAGTATTTTGTTCTCTTTAAATATTTTGTGTTGGTTTCATTTTTATTTTGTTTTTCTAATTTTGTTTCTCATTGATTGTTTAGGATGTTCATGCCTTATTTTATAATGAGTCCATGAAATTAACATTTTCAATGTATGAATGTGTGCAAACTTATATATATATATAAATTTTGTGCAACAATTTTATATTGTGTCTGTTTGGCAGAACTTAAAAGCAGCTTATTTCAGCTTTCAGCTTAATTTAAGCTATTTTGATGTGTTTGGTTTAACTTATAGCTTTTTAGAAGTCAGAAATCAGCTTATTCTTTGAGTGGGGCAGGAGATGCTTAATTTATAAGTCAGAAATCAACTTATGTTCATAGTTATAAGGTATAAGCTGTTTAAGCATAAGCTATAAACACTTTCTATAGCGATCCCGGGTTTACCCCTTGTTGTACAGTGATCCGGACGTGTGTCCGTGGATGTTGGTAGTGGATTGTTGTACTGTTTACGTCCTTTCATATATTGTATTTGAGTTATAGGATGTGTTGGGCAGGTTTGTTCCAGGTTGGTTGTATTCGGGAGCCAAGGGTTGCCGCCTGAATTTTGTCCTTCGCCGGCGAGGAGTTGGTCGCCGAGCGAGTTGAGTTTTGTGTCGGTGGGTCGAGCAGAGCGGATTCGCTGAGCGGCGATCGTCTGGGCTGGACTGAACACCATGATTTCGCTCGGCGGTGATTCTTCGCCGAGCGATCTGGTTCGATCTTCGCCGGCGAAGCGGTTCGCCGCCGAGCGTCGTCTAATTGCAGAACTGAAGGTCGAGTTCTGGCTCGGCGAGCTTTTCTTCGCCGAGCGAAGCTTCTAGGATGTTGGCTCGGCGAGACCTTTTTGGCTCGAGCTACGGTTTTCAGTCAGTCGCTCGGCGACCAAGTCTTCGCCGAGCGAGCTGTTTATATCGGGCCAGCAATGATCTAAACTTCACTTTTTGAAGCTTTTACATTTTAAAACCCTAAATCGAGAGCCTCTCTCTCTAGACTTGCCTTCTCTAAGAAATCATCTCCTAGAGGTGAATCTTCACTAAGTGCTTTGTTAAAAAGGTAGAGGGTGACTTGGGCTTCGATATAATCTGAAAATTTTCGGTTTTGGAGCAAGTTGGGTGTTGGGTCTTCATCTCCTTTTGAGCTCAAACTTTGAGGTAGGGATATCCTACTCCTTTTATAGATTTTGTCTTTAAATTTTAGCATTTTGATATGTTGGTAGTTGTTGTGAAATTTTGGGAAACTTTGGGCCATTGTGTAATTTTACAAAAGTTGGGGTTTTGTCTATAATAAACCTAGAAGCATGTTTGGTATAGAAACATGGAATTAATGTTGGAACATTAGTGAAATTGGAACCTAAGGGTTGTAATGTTAATTATGGAAATGTCCTAATTACATGGATTTATTAATTTGAATAATTAATTGTGGAAAATGAGGAATTGAGATAGAATTGGGTCATGGGTTATGACGATGGAAAGAATACATTGATTTTATGTATTGATATGTGATGTGTATAACTGTTATATATATGCATTGTGTTGTGTTGGAGGAGATAGGGGATGGACTCATGGTTTAGGGAAGATAGGGGATGGACCTCTAAACCGGATGTTACTGGGAGGAGATAGGGGATGAACTCCGTAGATAGAGCATGTATGCTTATCTAGAAAATATTGGCAGAGCATGTATGCTTGTCATGGAAAGTGTGAATATATCTGTTTGTTTATATTTGTTGAAGTAATGAAAGAATGTAAAAGAGTTGGCCATCTATCAATTGTTAGTCTTTTAGTCATTATTTATAACTGGTTTAGTATATTTTTACTGGGCTGTGGCTCACCCTATATGGGAACATCATTTTCAGGTACTGGTAGCATGCCACCTCCAAGGACTTAGCTTGGAAGGCTAGTGGCGGGTGGACTTTTGTTTGTCTTTCCTTTTGCAGTGTTACATGTAAATTCAAGCCTAGGGCTTAATGTGTAAATGAGCTAGCACTCTGTTCTTGTAACCAAGTGTTAACTTGAAAGTCAGAAGCCCTTAGGGCATTTGCTTTTGTTGTTAACATGTAATACGCTTTTGTAATAGAACCTGTTGAATGAAAGAACGTGGATCTTTTATATATCTTAGCATGTCAATATTGTTGGGTTAAATGTCATTATTTCCGTATGCTACAACTTGGTATCGAGGCGCATCGGGTTCAATACTTTGGATGCGTGGGAAGTGATTAGGATCACAATGGGTTTGTCTCGCTTGATAGAGACTTAGGTGTGTTATATGTTTATGTGATAACATGCTTATGTGATTACATGGGTATGGGATTTAGTTTCTAGGATGTTGATTGGGCCTTTGGGTTTCGGGAGTCTTGTTGGAAAGGCACTTGATCAATCTTGTTTCTAACGGTACTCTAGTAACGCCTTGGGACTAACATCATCAGGAAATGAAATTCGTAAGTGCTATATGTGTTTATGTGCTTACGTGGAATGAATTGATTATCCATGCATTAGGGCGTGAGTGTTTAGTTTTGGCACGTTTATAAATGTGCTAACGTTCGTGTTACCTTTATTAGGATGTCGGGGCGAGCAAGAGGTGGTAGGCGTGGTAGGCCTAGGAGGCAGAAGTGCCATTAGGATGAGGTTCCGGCGATCAGAAGGGGTTGGTCGTGCCAATGTGGCCGAGCGAAGGTCAAGAAAGCCATGGGTGCCTTGGCCCGAGAGATAGCAGGGCCTTAGGTATTCTCAGAGCGAAATCGAACATGAGGCGGGACCTTCTTTCTTGAAGAGGGAGTTCTTAGGTCTAACCCGGAGGAGTTTGTTGGGGATCCTAAGGAGCCATTGAAGGCGACAGTGGCTAGAACAGATGAGTAAAACGTTCAAATGCTAGGCATTGAGGATGGAGCATTGAAAGTGACCTTGGCATCCTTCCGGTGAAGGAGAATCTTGGTCAATGGTGGAAGTATGAAAGTTCGTGCGGGTGGTACTTGGGTGGCGTTTGTGAATGCTTTCGAGAGAGGTTTTTATCATGATGGCTAGGGAGACTAAGGATCGGTTGCCAAGCTTAGCGGGGAGGGTTTGTCCGTGGCGAGTTTGAGGCTACATTTACTAGCTTGTCGAGTTTGCACTGGCTGGTGGCGACAGAGGCGCTTGGTTACTCTGAGTTTGAGCGGAAGTTGAGGTGGGACCTCAAGTTGAAAGTTAGTGGACCTTACATTCGAGAGTCTGAGGCATTTGGTGGATCTGCGGCTCATATGGGTGATGATGCGAGGAGAAGAGGAGAAACATGGGGGCTCCAAGAGGGGCCAAGAGGACGGAGTGATGGCGGGAGGCGGAGGGTTATAACCCTCGGTAGTCCCAGTGGTTTGGCGGTCGACTTTCCCAAGAGTGCAGTCACGAGCTCGGGAGGCGGTCGAGGAGAGTTCTGTTTCAAGTGTGGCGGTGGGTCACAAGGCTGTTGCTTGCCCAAGGCGGGGTCGGTGCTTCTTCGTCGGCCGGACCTGAGTCGAGTTGAGGCGGCGGCCGTGTCGTGTTACGATGTGGGCGGCCGGGCACATGAAGAGGTATTGCCCACGGTTGAGTGCCACCAGAGGCGTCTGGTTCTAGACAGACGAGGATTTCAACCAATTTCGGTCTGTGCGAGCCTCGAGGCCAATCCGGGGCCGTCGTCCCGGTCGATACTTGATCTTATGCTCGAGAGGCGGCAGTAGATCGAGGGCCTCTGGTAGCGTGTATCTTTATTCTGTGAGGACCTAATGCAAGCTCCATCGGTAGTGAGAGGTACCTTTTGTTTTGCAATTCGGTTGCTAGAGTGTTGATTGACACGGGTGCATCTCATTCTTTGTATCTCTTTGCATTTGCATCGTGTTGGGCGGAGTTAGCACTTTTAGCATCTCCTATTTGCGTTGTGTCACCTATTGGGGTGAGTTAATTTTGAGGCACGGATGTAGAGGTTTGTGATATAGAGGACGATCATCGACTTCCTTTTCCATTTGTAGTTATGCCCATGAAGGGCTTTGATGTTATTTTGGGTATGGGTAGTTATCGTCATACCGGGCGGTTATTGATTGCTACCTGAGGGTTACTGTTGTCTGATGAGCAGGAGTTTTTCCACTTTTTAGGAGACCGGGTTGGTAGTATTGTGCCACGAAGTGCGGTCATGGCGGAATGAGCTTAGTAGTTTACTTGCTAGTTTTGAGAATGGTGAGTGTGATGAGACCCGAATGAGTTGAGGGTAGTTTGTGAATACCGGATGTCTTTCCCGAGGATCTTATTAATTTGCCACCCCACCGAGAGACGAGTTCTCTATTGATTTAGTGCAAGACGCAGCGCCGATTTCTATGGCACCTTATCGTTTTGCCGGCAGAGTTGATTGAGTTGAAAGTTCGGCTCAAGAATTGCTAGATAAGGGCCGTTAGCCTAGTGTATCGCCGTAGTAGAACCGGCCCTCTTTGCTAAAAAGAAAGGCGGTGCCTTGAGATTGTGTATCGATTAGGAAGTTGAATCGAGCTACGATTAAGAATAAATACCCTATGCCCGTATAGATGACTTGTTTGACCGGTTGAAGGGTTCCGTTGTTTCTCTAAGATAGACTTGAGATCGGGTTACCACCGGTTGAGGTCGAGAGGAGGATATTCGAAGACGGCATTCCGTCTGCGGTATGGCCATTATGAGTTCTGGTGATGCCATTTGGGCTTACCAACGGCGATCTTTATGGACTTGATGAACCGGATCTTCAGGAATTCTTGGATCGTTTTGTGGTCGTTTTGTGGATGATATTCTTATCTATTCACCCTCGAGCAAACACGAGGAACACTTGAGAGTGGTGCTTGAATTGCTTAGAGCCCATAGGTGTATGCCAAGTTTGGGAAGTCACGAGTTCGGCTAAGAGAAGTCAAGTTCTTAGGCCATGTAGTTTACGGGAAGGGGTGTCTGTTGATACATCCAAGATTGAGGCGTGCAAGGGCCTGACCTAAGAATGTGTTTGAGATTCGCAGTTTTAAGGATTAGCCGGGTACTACCGTCGGTTTGTAAAAGATTTCTCGAGTTAGCCGCCATTGACTAGGTTGACTTCGCCAGAGTCAAATTTGTATGGGGTGAGACTTGTGAAAAGTCGTTTGAGAATTGAAGGTTAGATTGACCACCGCTCGTCTTGATTATCCGGAGAGGGTTGGGTTATCACGGTCTATTGTGATGCCTCACGAGAGGGTTTGGGTTGTGTGTTAATGCAAGAGGAAAGTAGTAGCCTATGGCTCACGTCGATTAAAAATACGAGAAGAATTACCCTACACACGACCTAGAGTTGGCGGCAGTGATCTTTGCCTTGAAAATCTGGAGGCACTACCTTTATGGTGAGAGATTCGAGGTGTTCTCGGATCATAAAAGTCTGAAGTATCTGTTTTCACAGAAAGACTTGAACTTGAGGCAGAGAAGGTGGATGGCGTTTAGAGAAGATTACGACTTGAGTTGCATTATCACCGAGGAAGGCCAATGTTGTGGCGATGCTCTTAGTAAATCCATTAGTGATGTAGCTTGTGTAGCCATCCGAGTGGGAGATGTTGGGGGCACTTGGCGAGTTTGACTTATACGGCGAATCCGTTGAGGCTGGTCTTGTTTTACGTGGTTCTTGTGACCTACACTTGTGACTCGAGTGTTAGAGGCACTGAGAGGTGATCTTGAGGTAGAATCCCTCGGAGAGGATCTCCAATGGGAAGGTTGAGAAGGGTTTGTGGTGTATCCCGACCGAGTGTGAGATCTGAGACCGTTTGTTTGTCTGGGAGGCTGCCGAGAGGAGGTACTTCGAGAGTTTCATCATTCACGCCTTGCGGTGCATCCGGAGGTACTAAGATGTATCGGGATTTGGGTCGTCGGTTTTGGTGGCGGGGTATGAAGAGATGTGGCGATCTTCGTGTCTAAGTGCCTTACTTGTCGACAAGTGAAGGCCGAGCATCAAAGGCCGGGTTTGTTACAACCCTTGCCTATTGCCGAGTGGAAGTGGGAGCATGTCACCATGGACTTCGTTGTAGGTCTTAGAAGACTTCGGCGGGGTAGTGATACTATTTGGGTGGTTGTAGACGGTTGACCAAGTCGGCGCATTTCATTCCAATGCGCGTGAGAGATTCGATGAGATCATCTTGCCGACTTGTATGTTCGGGACATAGTGAGATTGCACGGGGTCCCGGTGGCGATCGTCTCGAGATAGAGATCCTCGTTTCTTTGCTAGGTTGTGGCGAGTTTGCGAGTGCTTTAGGTACTAAGTTGACCTTTAATCTGACTTATCATCCTCGGTGATGGGCGTCCGGCGTACCATTGAGATCCTTGAGGATATGCTTGAGGTTGTGTCCTTGATTTGATGGGACATGGGAGAGGCACTTACTGGTGGAGTTTGCCTACAATAACGGTTTTCGATCTAGTATCGGTATGGCACCATTTGAGGCCTTGTATGGCCGACCTTGTAGGTCTCCGGTTTGTTGGGCGAGGTGGGTGACACACCTTTGTTGGGTCGAGTTGGTTAGGGAGGCAGCGGAGAAAGTTGAGCTTATCCGTAGGAGGCTTGTTCTGACCCGAGTCGTCGAAGTCCTATCTTGACCGTGAAGGAGACCGTTAGAGTTTGAGGTGGGTGATCACGTCTTTACGAAGATATCACCTAGGCGGGGTTTGTTGAGATTTGGGAAGAGTGGGAAGTTGTCCCTCGGTTTATTGGTCCTTTGAGGTCCTTGGCGGATTGGCGAGGTTGCTTATCGTTTAGCTTTGCCGCCCGATTGGCGGAGTTCATGGCGTGTTTCATGTAAGTATGCTTGAGTATGAGCGGATCCATCACACGTGTTGGATTGGACCGACTTAGAGGTAGATGAGGATGCCTCGTATGAGGAGAGGCAGTCTGGTCTTGGATAGGCGGGATCAAGTCTGCGTGGTAAGACCATCCCTTTGGTTAAGGTTTTGTGGAAACATCACGGAGTGGAGGAGGCCACTTGGGAACGTGAGTTGGGAGTCCGTGAGAAATATCCGGACTTATTTGTTGATGTGTAATCAAGTGTTGCGATTTTGTAATTGTAATGAACTTTAAGAACATTTGAAATGTCTTAAGTTGTAAAACATGGTGTATGTTTTGGTTAATGTAAATGTTGTAGAACTTGCCTTGTTATGGGAGTTGATTATAATATTGCATATGTTGGCTATATTATAGAAATAAAATTGTATCATGATTATTGCTTATGATATAAATTGTAAACCATATATGTGGGAAATGGTTGAAATGGAAAGAAATTGCATGTTGAAAGGTACATGTGGAGAAATGCCTCTTAATAGGAGATGGATGACCGGTAATGGGTCGAATTGTTAAATGTTGTGTTATAACATTGTTTAAAATGCAGAAAAAGGCTTGCTTTTCAAAAACTTGTTTTAATTTCGGGGACGAAATTCTTTAAGGGGGGAAGGTTATAGCGATCCCGGGTTTACCTGTTGTCTGATGATCCGGACGTGTGTCCGTGGATGTTGGTAGTGGATTGTTGTTATTTCGTCCTTTCATATATTGTATTTGAGTTATAGGATGTGTTAGGCGAGTTTGTTCGGGTTGGTTGTATTCGAGCCAAGGGTTCTTGCCGAAATTTTTGTCCTTCGCCGGCGAGAGTTGGTCGCCGGCGAGTTGAGTTTTGTGTCTGGTGGGTCGAGCCAGAGCGGATTCGCTTCAGCGGCAGCTGCGTCTGGCTGAACTGAACACCATGATTTCGCTCGAGCGGTGATTCTTCGCTTCGAGCGATCTGGTTGATCTTCGCTCGGCGGCGGTTCGTCGCTTCAGCGTGCGTCTAATTCGAACTGAAGGTCGAGTTCGCTCGGCGAGCTTTTCTTCGCCGAGCGAGCTTCTAGGATGTTGGCTCGGCGAGACCTTTTGGCTCGAGCTACGGTTTTCGTGTGCAGTCGCTCGGCGACCAAGTCTTCGCTTCAGCGAGCTTTGTTTATATCAGTTCGCAGCCAGCGATCTAAACTTCACTTTTTTGAAGCTTTTACATTTTAAAACCCTAAATCTGAGAGCCTCTCTCTCTAGACTTGCCTTCTCTCTAAGAAATCATCTCCCTAGAGGGTGAATCTTCCCTAAGTGCTTTGTTAAAAAGGTAGAGGGTGACTTGGGCTTCGATATAATCAAAATATTAGGTTTTGGAGCAAGTTGGGTGTTGGGTCTTCATCTCCTTTTGAGCTCAAACTTTGAGGTAGGGATATCCTACTCCTTTTTATAGATTTTGTCTTTAAATTTTAGCATTTTGATATGTTGGTAGTTGTTGTGAAATTTTGGGAAACTTTGGGCCATTGTGTAATTTTACAAAAGTTGGGGTTTTGTCTATAATAAACCTAGAAGCATGTTTGGTATAGAAACATGGAATTAATGTTGGAACATTAGTGAAATTGGAACCTAAGGGTTGTAATGTTAATTATGGAAATGTCCTAATTACATGGATTTATTAATTTGAATAATTAATTGTGGAAAATGAGGAATTGAGATAGAATTGGGTCATGGGTTATGACGATGGAAAGAATACATTGATTTTATGTATTGATATGTGATGTGTATAAGCTGTTATATATATGCATTGTGTTGTGTTGGAGGAGATAGGGGATGGACTCGCGGTTTAGGGAAGATAGGGATGGACCTCTAAACCGGATGTTCTGGGAGGAGATAGGGGATGAACTCAGTAGATAGAGCATGTATGCTTATCTAGAAAATATTGGCGAAGAGCATGTATGCTTGTCATGGAAAGTGTGAATATATCTGTTTGTTTATATTTGTTGAAGTAATGAAAGAATGTAAAAGAGTTGGCCATCTATCAATTGTTAGTCTTTTAGTCATTATTTATAACGGTTTAGTATATTTTCTTGGGCCGTGGCTCACCCTATATGGGAACATCATTTTCGTCTTGGTAGCATGCCACCTCCAAGGACTTAGCTTGGAAGGCTAGTGGCGGTGGACTTTTGTTTGTCTTTCCTTTTGCGGTTACATGTAAATTCAAGCCTAGGGCTTAATGTGTAAATGAGCTAGCACTCTTTTCTTGTAACCAAGTGTTAACTTGAAAGTCAGAAGCCCTTAGGGCATTTGCTTTTGTTGTTAACATGTAATACGTTTTGTAATAGAACCCTGTTGAATGAAAGAACGTGGATCTTTTATATATCTTAGCATGTCAATATTGTTGGGTTAAATGTCATTATTTCCAGGGCGTTACACTTTCTCACAGCTCTACCAAACAGGGCCATTATGCCTCATGGAATGTTCTGTTTTTGTTGTTATTACTTATATTTTTACCCAAGTTGAGTAGAAGTTTTAGTAGAAAGTTTCATATTCAATGAATAAACTTAAATGTGAGTAAGATTGATGAGTGTTGTAGTTTTGAGTGGAAGCTATAAATTAGAGTAAAGCATGATAGTGGAAAGATTGGATAAAAGCGTTCAATTTTTTAGTTTGGGTTGAATAAAAATTTAAGTAATGAGTGAAGAAATTTAATAGATTGTAAACACCAAAGTCTTCAAAAATAGTTTTTAAAATTTTTAATTATTATGTTTAAATTTTTTTAAATATTTTAATTCATGTAAGTTTAATATACTTAAAATTAAAAAATATATACAAAAATCTTTAAATATAGCAAAATATAAAAATGTATTAAATTTTTATATTTTTTGTATTTGATAAATTTTTTTAGTTTTTTTATTACAAATATTATATATTTAAGTATATTTAAATTAGATAATATTTAAAAAATAAAAAAATTGTGTAAAATATTAAAAAAATAAAAAAAAAATTAATTTTTTGAAAAGTGGACTCAAATTTATGGAATCAAATGACTTTTTATTCAAATTTGAATTTTAGTAAGGATTAGAGATGGCCATGTAGTGTTCATCTGCCACAAAATTCGTAGGGTTTATTTGTTTTTTTTTTTCAAAATTTTCCCTACACTAATGTCAAACAAAGAACAAATCTTGCAACACTATGTAAGGATTGAAAGTCTAAAAAGAATATTAAAAATAGATCCAATTAGAAAATAGAGAAGTTTATTTTAAAAAAGAGAGTTGCGCTATATTTATAAGTAAATAATCCTTTCAAAAATTAATCCAAGTTTTTCTCAGATCAAAAATTAATTCAAGTTAAAGTTAATTTTTTTTGCAATCCAACTAAAAAACCATGGAACACCAAAAATAAAATTTTAAATAGAATGATATGAATCTCTTGTGAAAAACTCACACTTAAAAACTGACTTGTAAGCGGAGAATGTTTAAGAGACTTAGCTCTTGTTTGGAAAGTATTTATTTTAGTTTAAGTTAAAAAGTTATTAAAAATTTAATAAAATATACAAAAAAGTTAAATATTCTTTTTTTCTAAAATCAAAAAATATCACAAATATATTAATTTTTTAACATCATATTTTAGTCAAAAAAATCAAAAATTATTAAAATAACATATTCATAAACGAGGACTTATATGCACGGGTGATTATTCAGTAGTCCGGAAGCACGGTTACATGGTGTTTCATGGTAGTATAATTGGTAGAAAAGGTAGAATATTGATTATTTGTATTATGATAGTATAATTGGTAGAAAAGGTGGAATATTGATTATTTGTATTGGGTAATTGAGGAACATAAATGAATATAATAAATTATGATTGATAAAAAAATATAGTTACGTGATACTTTAGGACTATTTTATAATTTTCCTATATGGACATTGGCAAAGCCTATGTTAACCAATTTGAGATTGTAACGGAAATTAAAAATCCCATCCAAGAAGAATTATTTGGCTTCTTTGCATTCTAAATTCAAAATCTCCAAACAAAATTTTAAGAATTTTAAAATCAAGTTGAAAATGATCAAATAAATTCTCACAAATCCTAATCTAAAGAAAATACATCAAAATCAAATTAATTTAAGAGTAATTAATAAACAATCTAAAGAAAATACATCAAAGTCAAATTAATTTAAGAGTAATTAATAAACAAAAAAATCAATAAGTATGCAATGTAAAAAAATGTTTTCACCAACTCCTCCCCATTTTTTAAACTATTAATCAATTGACCTATTTTTTAAAACAAAACCATCGTGAATGTGAAGGCAAACTAGTGACACTAGGCTATGAGGACTGCTGTGCAAGGAAAAGAATAAGAAGAGGAAAGAACAAGGTAAGGAAGGCGAGGCTTGAACAAGGAAAAGAACAAGAAAAGGAAAGAATAAGGGAGGGAGAGAAGAAGGCTGGGTTTGAACAAACCTGTTAGGAGCCTGTAATCTAAATATGGAATATATTAACAAAGTCAATGAACTGCATTCTCGGAGATTCCAAGATTTAGAAGAGCAAAGAAGACCCTATAAGAGAATCAAAAAAAAGAAGACCCTATACGAAGAAGATACAGAGAGAAAGACAGAGGATTCAGGGAATCATAGGGTAGGTTTCTTTGACTTTCTTTGAGTTTCTCTCTCTTCACTCTTCACTGCAAAGACAGAAATGGGTGAATCGCCAACTTGTCTTGTTCGATCCTTCTCTAAACCTGCTGGCACTACTTCCACTGAACCCGAAGAGGTTTGTCCAAAAAACACAATCTTCTTCATTTTCACAGAAAACCCTAGTGGGTTTTGATTTTTCTGACATGGGATTGCTATTTCTTTGTCGTTTTTTTAATATTCTTTTGACAATACTTGATTGTTCTTGTTCTCGATTTGGTTTTTCATTTGAGTTCTTGATTTGTCCCTTTTGCTAGTTATAGTTTCTTCTTCTTCTTCGATTCTTGTGCTCCTTTCTTTACTAATAACCGCAATCATCAACCAATTGCATGGGAATTTCATGTAATGCTTAGTCAATGTTGTTACAAAGAAATTACACCCGTAGTCTTGTAGTTTGTTTCTTGTGTCAATTTCGTTCTTATAGATAGTTCTAATTTGATCAATTCTACCCTTGAATTCTTCACATTTTGTGTCAGTTTAGTGTAATTGATAATGCCCATTTAGAAATTGAACTGAAATCAAAGGGCAAAATAGCCTATTTCAAAGTGATTGATGGATTAAAATGATTAATTCCCTTTTTAAATGTACCATTTTCTCTTTGATTTTTGTCTAATTTCTTAGTAGATGTTTATCAATTGAACTAAATTTACACAATATGAAAGGTTAAGAGGCAAAATTAATACAATGGGAACTACAATGACTAAATTGACTAAAGAGTCAAATTATAGAAAAAACTGGTATAATTTGCCCATGTTTTATTAGAATCACAAAATAATAGGGTACCTTGTTAAAATGTTTCTCATCACATGTGTTCTTGAAGTAGATTATATTTGGAGTTGGGTATGTATGTCTTTGCAATTCTATTTAAAATATATTAGTGGATACATGTGTGCTTTGATGATTTTACTAAGAAACACTTGAAAGAATCTCATTACAGGGAGATCCTTATTGTGCCCTAACAACATCAATCTCATTTCGGAGGTTCATGTTGGAATCATTGGCGTGTGAAAAATGGTCATGTTTCTCTAACAATCAGTACTTGGAAGAAGCTAAGAAATCTTCTAAGGCAGGTTTAGTTGCCCAGAGGAAAGCTTATTTCGAAGCCCTTTACAAGAGAAATGGTGCTAAGAAACCTGCAGCATTGCTTGAGGAGCAAAATGCAGCGTGTAATGAACCAAATGTTATGGAAGAGACATCCAGAGAGCTCAAATCCTCCACGAATTCCAACTAGGGTGCTTACTTTACTTCCTTGCCTTCACCTCATTCACCTTGTTTGTTTGCTTTGTGCATGTGCAATAGCGTGCTAGTGCACCTTGTAACACATAAATGAGATAACGCTTTTGGTTTTTGGTAAACCGCAGGCATCGTGAATGGGTTATCGGTGCATTCTTCATGACTCCTCAAGAAGAAAGAAGAAGGTTGTTTGTTTGCTTAACCCTTTAAAATTGTGCCATTTTTCTACATGTATGTATGTTCGTCTTCTTTCACTAAAATGTTTAATTTCATGGTTTACTGAGTAAACCGCTTTGAGGATCACTTGATTCTAACTGTTGAAGACCACGTGGGACCCAACAAGGATGAGGTCCTTGGGAAGGTCATTGTGCCATTGAGCTCTGTGGAACTGAAGGTGCTCAATGAAGATCTGGACAAACTTCAAGGTGTCAATGGTGCCCTTGAGGACAAGTTAAGAATGACGGGGAAATTTTGAAGAGGTCTGACTTGAAAATTTGCATCTGAAGGAGGAGTTGAAGATTTCAGAGGATCGTTAAGACGATTGCATCTGTCGGTGAACAATTGAATCATGAAATTGCTAATGGCAAGGATCTATTGAGTCAAAAGGAAATTGAACTTTCAAGCGAACACAAATTTACTACCGCAGAGAACGAGAAATCGAGTTGCAAAAAACAGTGGAGGATCTCAAGAGGGAAAATGATGAGGTTAAGATGGTTAGGGATGACCAAGAAAAGCAGATTCTCAAGCTATCGAAGACAACGATCATCTGAGTAAGGAGAATGGATACCTTAATGAAGCAAATCGAACTTGAGTTTGAACGCACCATTTGCATGAAGAACATGAAAAACCGAAGCAGAGAGGAAAGTTTGTTCTATGAGGTGCAAAAGGAAACAATGAGATTAATCTATGGGAGAGTGAGGCCACAACCTTTTTGGTGATCTCTGGATCTCCGCTCTCTTTCAAGCTTTGTTTGAAGAGAAGGTTCATCAGCTAACTGAAGCATGTAAAAGCCTTGAAGGTGAAACTATTTCTAAAAACATGGACATTGAAAAGATGAAAGAAAGAATCAGCACTTTGGAAGGTGAAAATGGAGGACTCAAAACTCAGTTGGCTGCATATGTCCCAGCCATCAATGCTTTAAAGGATTGTATATTATCCCTGGAGAACCATACCTGTTTGCATAGAAAGCTTCAACAAAGCAACAATGAGGGACTGAAGGTAATGTTAGTTTATAACATATATACAAAAATCTTCAATCATTCCTGCACCTTTTAATCTATTGTATTTTGTTTAGGCTGTGCCATGAACAAGCACTGCAAGTAATTTGTTCAAGTTCTTGTTTCCAGGATGCTGAATTGGCGAATCATAGTGCAGATCAAAAGATGCCAGATGAATTTTCAGAGTTGCAGGATTTGCAAACAAGGATTAAAGCTGTTGAGAAGGCAGTGATTGAAATGGAGAGTTTTGTGACACAGGAAAACATTAATGCTAATACCAAGCTAGAGGCTGCAATGAGACAGATTGAAGAGTTAAAATTCAAAGGTGGCTCAAACCAAGAAAATGTTAGGCCAACGTCTGAGATCTCCGAATTGGAAAATGGACTTCTGACAAAAGACATTATGTTCGATCAGATTTGAATGTTCATCCTATGGGATAAGCAGGAGAGAATGTGCCAACGCAAATAGTCACATGCTTGAGTTACGGGATATTCTTGATCTTGATGGCTTCATCGATCTTACCGTTGGGAAGGAAAGAAAATAGTCACCGCACCGGTGAAAAAAGGTATTCGAGTTGAGGTGGTGAAGAAACAGAGGAGTAGATATCCCAATTGAAATCTTGTTGAAAAGGAGTTGGGTGTGGACAAACTCTGATTTCGGGACATTTTCAGAGTCACGTCGAGAATTGAACAAGAACAAGGTCTTGGAGAGGCTTAATTCGATATCCAGAATCGACAAACCTTCAAATCACCGTGCAAGATTTGAAGAGGAAAGTTGAGATTAGTGAAAAGGAGAAAAGAGTAAAGCTTTTGATGACTCGATACTCTGAAGTTGCGGTGGAAGAAGCCGAGGAGGCTATCTGAAATTGTTTGATCTGAATAGTAAATTGATGAAAAGTATTGAAGATGGATCATTTCTTGTTGATGGCAAACCCGCAATGGATTCGAAGAGTGGGAGCATCGGCAGAAGAAGGAAAATTTCAGACCATGCACGAAAAGTGTCTCGAAATAATTGGGCGATTGCAGTTGGAAGTACAAAAAATACAGTTTGTTTTGCTAAAACTTGATGATGAAAATGAAAAAGAAAGCAAAGGAAAATGGTACTCACAGACTCAAAAGAAGAGTTCCTTAGTGACTATCTCTTTGGCGGTGGTGTGAGAACTGGCCATAGGAGAAAGAAAGGGCCTTTGTGCTTGTGTCCGCCTCCAACAAGGAGTCTGAGTTATTTTACATGTAAATCGGCATATCAGTTAGAGTTCATATTTCTTTTTTTTTTTCTTTGTTGTCTATAAATTTTCTCTATCGAGATGTTTTAAGACTTGTATGTGTTGCCTTGGTTTAATTAGATTATTTTGTTCTTAATTTAGTTTAGGAGGAAGTAAATCAGAAATGTCGTGGTCCGTCTAAATCATAATAAGCTCTTGTTGGGGAGCTTTGTTTCCTTCAAAATAATTTGGATCATGTTGGGAAAACTTTTCTTCATGGGAAATCAATTTTCATGTTATGTAATTATTGTTCTTAGCACTAGTTTTATCCGCTATATTTTGTTACCATTGAGGGCATGACATTCAATATTGCGGTTGGAGTAAAAGGTTTCCTAGTTTGGGGCTAGCTGAATGATCTTTAGTCATGTCGTGGTCGAAACTACTTCAGATGCTTCATCCAAATCGATTATGAAGACTCGACTCTTCTCCGAGACTTTATGACTATGGAACAATCTTCATATCGAGATAGATCCGGTTGTTGAGAAGTGATGATGCTAATTTCTCTAAAGATAAAGCAATTCTTGCAAGGATAGATGCACGATTGGCAAGCTCGCTTTTTTTTTAGTCATTTAGATTGTAGCCCTCTTTTGCCATGGCTTCTCGGGTCATGGTGTGAATGTAGCACCATAAGCGCCAACCAAAAAAGAGAGCTCCTAGTCTAGAAGGATAAAGAAGAAATGCAGTTCAAAATTCAAACAGAACACGCAACCTATAAATATAAGGAGGAATGCAAATGTAGATGCCATATTTACAATCACATAATATTCTATATCCAAGCTAAAAACAGCATGTATGATCTAATAATCGGATGAGAATCTCTATTGGAACGAGATTTGCTAAGATAGTACTTTCAGATTCACTCGACCAAGTTGGAATGCTCCATGCATCCAAGAACTGCAGGTGTCTCATTGTCTTCAAATGAGCAGAACCCTAATCAAAGCTAGCCACTTAAACATCATAGATATCAAAGTACGTTGTGAAGTATTTGTGCTGTGATTGGATCAAGGATTTGAAGTGGGATTTGTAAAGGGAAAGAAAAAGTGAAAAAATTTAGCTTTCATTTCATTCACTTTTCCCTTCTTCCTTTCCTTGCACCAATCCAATCTGAAATCCTTATCCAAACACAACCTTTCATAATTAGCAAGAGAAACAAGAAAATGTGAGGTTCCAATGATTAATGATTATATCCTCTGCTTACAGACTAACCTCATCATTCTAAAATTCAACCAGGAAAAATTAAATGGTGAGCTCGGTAATTACAATTGAACAAGCAATAATGGGAAGGAAAATAAAAAAAAATAAAAAAAGATCACAAAAATTGAACTCAAAAGAAAAATCTGTCTAATAGGGTCACAATAAACTGATATGGCTACACTTGACACCCTGAATACAACAAAAATGAAAATCAAGGATGAAAAGGATGATTATAAAAAAAATTATAAGTAAAAGTAAAAATAACCAAATCTATTACCAAGGTCTTCAAGCTTCACATTACAAGGTGAAGCCTTGAGATTGTGCCAGGCTGTCTGTGACCTTCCTTCCAGACAGAGCTATGGGCAATAATTCTATCTCTGATCAGTGTTTATTCACAGATGAAACAATGATAAAATGCTATAACCACAAAAGTTGCTGAACATGAGTGAGATGAGAGTGTTTTTAGAGGCTTTTAGGACATGTGGGGACGTCCAACACTAAGTAGACTGAAACTTAAAATATACAGACAAAAAAAGAGATAGACTTGTGCTGATTCAAACTCTCAAAGAAATCTGACAATAGACAAAAAGGACTAATTTCAATATCTACATGCTTACCTGTTAAAAAAAAAAAGAGAAAGGAAAAGAAATCTGCACTTAAAAAACTTTGCAGATGATTTCATTTTCATATGATATCCAAATACACGCTCAAACCTCCATATTTTTGCATGAAGAGATCTCTCAGATGGAAGTTCTATTCTCATTTGATCATTGGAAGAGGTCAAACTTCGCTGAAAAGATAGGGAAAACCAATAAATAGAAACTCAAATGGTGGTTCATGGAGATTATCGAGACTAGTAGAACAATCTAAAAAGATGTTTCGTCGCCAAAAGTGAGGCTTTTACCGACTAAAAAAATTTTAATAGCCAAAAGTGAGGCTTTTTGGTGACTAAAAGGAAGTTTAGTCACCAAAAGTGGTAATTTTAGCCCGGGAATTAAATTTTTTAATGACTAAAAAATAATTAGTAGCCAAAAGTATAGAATTGGCGACTAAAATTTTGTTTAATCGCCAAAAATGGTCTCTTTTTTTCTAGTAAATAATTTATTTTTACATAAATTATGTTCAATAAAAAATAATTATCTTTATATATATTTTTATATTAATACGGGTCTATGTACTATATAAATAATATATGTTGCATATATAATCATATGGTATTATAGAGTTGTAGTGGAAAGAGTGTGTTGTACAATGTTTATGGTGTGAGAGGGGTTGATGGTCAAATCTCTACAAAAGCAAATGAGAAGTAGTGAGTGTAATTTTTTTTTTTTTTCACGAATGAGCTTTTGGCGACTAAAAAGTTTGATCTAAATGTTATTAATCACACTTAAAAAGTGTGATTTAAATATTATTAATCACATTTAAAATATGTGATCTAAATGTTATTAATCACACTTAAAATGTGTGATTAAAAATGACACATTTTAATCACACTCCCAAATATCACACTTTAATAAAACTTAAAAGGTGTGATTAAATAGCATACATCACACAAAAAAAATGTAATCTTTATCTGTTTTTGTAGTAGTGTTAAGGGGCTGCGAGTGTACAGTCCAACATATCAGTAGAGGAGACAACATCTGTGCAGATAACTTAGCTAAACTTGGAGCTAATCAACCACTTGAACTGCTCATTGTTAATGAACCCCCAGACAAAATCCACCATGCGTTAGCTGCGGATATGTTATATCTGGATGGGAGTAATGAGGCCTAGTCTTCTTGTTTCTCTTTTATTTTCTGGGGTACCCAAAAAAAAAAAAAAACCTTTATACTAAAAAACTAGGAATTACTAAAAAAAGCATAAAAAGATAAAATTAATTACATAAGTTAATAAGATAAAATTTCACATTTAAATCACAATCATTACACTTTTTCTTTCATAAAAATCAAAAAAATAAACTAAACGAGACTAAAAAAGTCCCGATATAAAAAAGCTAGCTTAAAAAGTCAAGGGGAATTTTTTTTAAGATCCCTAATAAGAGTAATTTACAGCATAAAGGACACCAAAAATATGAATGATGTCTCAGGTCCCTCACTAACGACAGGTGCGTTTTTATTTTTTTTTGGGACCAAAATACCCTTCACAGATCAACATAGAACGCTCAACTCGATTGCATTCCGACGACTCTATTCATTCCAAACATCCAACCATTTTCATGAGCAAGAGAACATGAGAATTAGGGTTTCACTATCATCTTCACTGTCGCCATTACAGTTTCATTATCTTCTGCCAAACTCTTTTCAATTCGTTTCTCACAAATTTCTCTGACCCGTTTTCATTGTTCATCGTCATCTCAGTTCATCTTCATCTCATTGCATATTCATCTCAGGCCATTTCAGTTCGAAATTAGGGTTTTCATCATCACTCTGGTAAGTTTTCTCCAATCCAACTAGTTTTTCTCCGAAACACAGTTGACTAGCCTTCAATTAATTAGGATTTCAATTTCGTAATAAAAACCTACATGAATTTGAAAAATGTTATTTCTCTAAGTTTTGAACTTATTCTTGAAGATGTTTGTGTGATTTTGTCTGTAAATTTCTCTGTCATTTGAATTTCTCTGGTATTTGCTTGATCTATGTATTTTCTTTGAATTTTCTCTGGCATGTTTATTCCCCCATTTGTTTCTACTTATTCCCTATTTTTCTCTGGTTTTCTGTAAATTTTTCTGGCATTTTCATATTATGGAATTCATATTTTTTCTGACTTGCCATGTTTAATTTTCTCTGTCATATATGTAATTTTCTCTGGTATGTTTATTTTGTTCCATTCTTAAATTTTCTATGGCCACATCACTTTTCTCTTTTGTGTGGTTCTGTCATGTTCTATTTTCTCTAGTTGTTTGTAAATTTCTCTGGCATTTTTATATTATGGAATACACACGTGTTTAATTTTCTCTAGCTTACCATGTGTAATTTTCTCTGATATGTTTATTTTGTTCCATTCTTGAATTTTCTCTGGCCACATCACTTTTCTCATTTGTGTGTGTCTGTTATGTTCAATTTTCTCTGGTTGTCTATAAATTTCTCTGGCATTTTCATATTATGGAATGAACATTTTCTCTAGTTTGCCTTGTTTAATTTTCTTGGGCATATATGTAATATTTTCTGGCTTACCATGTGTAATTTTCTCTGATATGTTTATTTTGTTCCATTCTTGAATTTTCTATGGCCACATCATTTTTCTCCTTTGTGTGTGTCTGTCATGTTCTATTTTCTTTGGTTGTCTGTAAATTTCTCTGGGATTTTTATATTATGGAATGTATATTTTCTCTGGCTTGCCTTGTTAATTTTCTCTAGCATATATGTAATTTCTCCTAACTTGCCATGTGTAATTTTCTCTGGTATATGTTTAGTTTGTTCTATTCTTGAATTTTCTCCGGCCACATCACTTTTCTCCTTTGTGTGTGTTTGTCATGTTCCATTTTCTTTTGTTGTCTGTAAATTTCTCTGGAATTTAATGTTGACATCTTTATGTTTTCATTGTCTAAAAATGACGAAACGTAAAAGCAGCAAAACACCATAAGCACCAAGTAAGAAACAGAAACTCTATAAATAAGATAATCTAATTTGAATATTTCTTAAAACTAACTATACCTATAATTTGTATGCAGTGTGGATTGTGGCCTCTTCGTTTGCTACATAATGAGACAATATAGCAACCATGAACCTATTAGCTCAACATTGTCAAAACAAGACGTAAGGTTCACGAGGACAGAAAATCAGAGAGAGATTTGCAACCGAAATTGGCCGGTCATGGACAAAACCAATTGAAATACCACCAAAAGAAGAACTGAAAGTATAATAGTGAAAGCATACTAGTGAAATGAAGACAATGTACACAATGTAATTAGGAATGACCCTTCAAATTTTTTTTTCGTACATTGAAGAAATGATGTTGTTTGACATATATGTATATATACTTTTTTAACTAATGTAAATTTCATAACTATCAATGGTTAAATATTTTTTTTATAATGCATATTTAGTGGTGATTATCAACACAATCCACATAGAGAAAATTGTCTAAAGAAATTTTTCTTGTATGAAGTTACCAGAGTTTCACAGAAAAATTTAACTCGTATCGTGCCAAAATGGTGCCTATATGATCATGTAATTTGTAATGCACTGTGTTGGTACGAAACAATCATCAAATTCAAAAAACACAATGTACATTGCAGTTTTCTCTACTATTGGCAAATTTCTCTAGATGAATTTGAGCACACAAAACACAGTGCACTATTGACAAATTTCTCTAGATGAATTTGACCTCACAAAACATAGTGCAGAAAGTAATTTTCTCTGCTAGTGGCAAATTTCTCTAGATGAATTTGCCACAATGCACATAGTAAATTTCTCTGGATGAATTTCACCTCACAAATTTCTCTAGATAAATTTGACCTTACAAAACATAGTGCATAAAGTAATTTTCTCTGCTACTAGCAAATTTCTTTGGATAAATTTGCCACAATGCACATAGTAAATTTATTTAGATGAATTTGACCTCACAAATTTCTCTACTATTGACAAATTTCACTGGATGAATTTGACCTCACAAAACACAATGCACATTTCAACAAACACAATGCATATAGCAAATTTCTCTGCTATAGGAAAATTTCTCTGGATCAATTTGACTGGTATTATAAAGGCACTCCCAAAGTATGTTTCTAAAAACGCAACACAAAAAGTAATTTTCACTGCTATTAAAAAAAATTTATGGATGAATTTAATTGGTATTATATATGCACTATCCAAAAAGTACATTTCACAAAACAAAATATACAAAGTAATTCTCAAATGTATTATTCAATCAATAAATGTAATATCCTCAACTATTTAACAAAGGTTTCTTGCATGTCCTCTTATTATGGCGATCAATCCTATCACATCGACTACACTTCATCACTATTTTAAACTCTTCAGTAGAAGCAATTCTGTTCTTCTTTGGCCTCCCAGCTGGTCTCTTACTCAATGCAAGTAAAATCATAGCATCATCAATTCAATTCACATGAAACATTAATGATAATAGTATCATTTCCATATTTGCATAGCAACAACACTGCAAAAAATACCAAAAATAACTTGTTCAATATAAAAATACTTTACAAGAATAGCATAAAAGTCTAGAGAAATTTCTAATAATTATAATTTTCTTTGGATTATAATACCTACGTTATAATTTTCTCTGGACTCAAATAAAGTCTAGAGAAATTTACATACTTAAATTTACCTTCAAGATAACAAAAACAAAATTATAGAAGAATTAATGAATCTAGAGAAAATCACAGAGATATTCAATGCTAACTATTAAACACAATCATAGACAAAAATCACATAGAAGATCAGTTATCAAATTATAAGTTTCTCTGTGATTTTCACTGGACTACAAGCTTATAATTTTCTACGTGTGATTGTGCATTATTGGACTCAAATCGAGAGAAATTTCTCTGGAATAAAACATACAATTTTCTCTGGAATATGAACATATAATTTTCTCTGGATTACAAAGCAAAGTGTAGAAAAATGAAAAGTGCAGAATAAATGAAAAAAACAGAGCACAAAACTTAATACAGTGAAGAAAAACAGAGCCGGTCTCCAAACACGAAGAACAAAACTTATCATTGATAAACATGTAACACAGAATGAAAAATCAACTCCATTGTCAAAAGCAAAGAATGAAAAATCAACTTCAAAAATCAAAAAATAATTCACTAAGCTGGCTTTTCTATCACATTGATCAAAACTGAAAATAAAAACCTAATTCAAAATAAACTACAAAAACTTATTTGAAATCGGAGTCCATATATACAAATCAAATGAAAAATAAAAAACTTAAACTGATTGTTAAACTTACCTGATTCAACTCTACTGAAAATTCGAGCTTCAACACGACTTCAACTTCTACACGATCAACGAAACTCAACTACTATATGACTACAAAATTCCTATAAAATTTCCACGAAATCTGCATCATCGAAATCTCCATCGATCGCCAAGTTCATCCCAAAGTAATCTTCCAGAAAAATAGTAACGTAATCTTCAGATTCCAAAATTGAAAACCACGTATAATATACAAAAGGGTAAAATAGGTATTTTATAAACTAAACTAACATTAAGGGACCTTAGACACCAGAAAATATTATTATGGATCTCTCCTCATACTAAAAGTTGGGTAGGGACCTTAGACCAATTTTTCCAAAAGTCAATGCCAAACAAAGACTTAGAGTATGTGATAATATCTATATTTTGCCGTCAATAAATGAGTAATCATAAAATAATTAGTTGAATTATATGTTGTCTTTCAAATACCTTGCAAGGATGAATCTTATTCCACATGTAAAATTTTCATAATTGATTGGGAGTATAACATGAATAATGTCATAAGATATTTTAAGACTATTAAATAATTACCTTTAAAAAAAATTCATTATATTGATGTGACAGTAAAACCCAATTTTTAAAAATAACGTCTAAAATCCTTTTTTTTTTTTTTTTGAATAATTTTTTGTGGTAATTCTAAGTTTCTTAAGTAAAAAATAAATAAACAAAAATCAATAAACCAAAAATTTGAAATGTGAAATTAAACACTTTTTTTAAAAAAAATATAATTATTTAAATAAATAATTTCAAATTTTAACAAAAGTAAACGACAAGTAAATGGACCAAGTGGGCGTAATTTCAAAAAGAACTGTGCTTTAAAGAAAGAAATAAATATAAAAAAGAGACTTCCAAGTCAAGTCCAACCGTGTTTATCAGTTCAAATAAATTAACAAACAAAAAAGGTTAAATTACACTAACACCTTTTTTTGTAATTTTGAAATAACAATGCATCCCTCTATTTTTTGAAATTACAAAATCACCTCATGTTAGCTAACACTCTAGTACAATAGTGAAAAACCGATAATAATATTGTTTGAGATTCTAATTTTCATCCAGTAAGAAGAATACACAGAAAAGATAGATTTCCTCCAAACACAGCTAGATTGAAGAGAGAGACTTCATTTCTCAATTTTCAATTAATATTTCTTCAAATTAATCCTAATTTCAATTTGCAAAATATTTTCTCTTTTTAACTACAATGTCTCAATAATAGATGAAATTTCTACAAAGAAATTGATCCCCAACAAGTACTCAAAACGACAAAACCCTTCAAATTTTGACTTTTAACACATATCAATAATGTTATTCTCTTACAGTAACTGTTGGCTACATATTTTGTAAAAGCCAAATCACAGTTTGACACGTGGCAGAATAAGGGTATTATGGGAAGATAATTTAAGTCTTCGATCCTGATCGAACACGTGGCAATGAACATTGGTTCTCACATGATCTGAGTAGCACTAGATCAGTAAAGAGGTACAAAGTGACGTGGCTTCAACGGTTACTCATATTCAAATTCAAATACAGGAGGGAAGCTCAATTGCAAGAGATGGCGTAGTGGGACTACTTCTAAGGCAGCATGATCAGCGATCATGGAAGAGTAGTTCGATGGTTTGAAGTGCAGTTCGAAGGTCATCTTTGACAAGTATAAATAGCAGAGAAGCCCTCAGAAAAGACCCCCAGACTCAGATCATAAAATTAGTCTTTACTTCATATTTTCCTTTCCAGTTTTACATTTCCTGTACTTTAAATTCCTGCACTTTAAATACCCACACTACACTTCGATTCATAGGAGTAGTTTCAAGTAGATTCAAGTAGACTGTTGCTGTAAACCTCTTCGAGGCTGAGTCTGGACTATTGTAAGTGTTCATTTTAATGAAATACTTCGATTGTTCTTCATATTAACTGTTATTTCTCTTAATTTCTCCCAAGTCAAGCCACCAGTAAAAGTCCTCTTCATTGAGGCTGAAAGAACTAAAACACAATCGTCTAATAATTGGTTGGCAATTATAATTTCTATAAGGACTGATTGATCCTTGCTGGCACGCTCGCATTTACAAAAATACCCTTCGAAAAGCCAAAAAGCCAACATATATTTTTGGCACGCTCAGTGGGACTTGTTAAAATGGCTAGACGAAGACGACAAGGAGAAAATGAACGCTTGGAAGAAGGCGTAGAATGAGAGGTAGAGATACCTAATCCAGAGGAGAATGTGGTAACACATCTTGTGGAGACTCCTATACTATCAGAACCTTTGGTCGCATCAAGATTTCAGTCAAGAACCATATGTTCATAATATTGGACGAAACCAAGGAATTGGACCATCCACCGTTCCATCTACTCAGCCAACAATTCCATGGGATGGCTTGGTAGATGCTATGGGACAACAATTAATGAACACAATGCAAAGGTGGGCAACATCCTTTTTGGATCGAATGAATAACCACCAACCAACAAATACAAGGCACACAGAGGAAATTTTAAATGTCCCTCAGCAAAGATTGGCTAGAGAAAAACAGCCTATGCAAGTTAATGGACAATCTAATGGTCAGACTAGTACTCAGAACTATGAAAGACCATCGCCTCAGTCTTGGTATGAACCCATTTCAAGGCCTGTAGTAGGCCAAAATGCCTCAGTACTCAACAATGAAGCCACACAAGTTGGTGGATCTGGCCAAGTACAAGAAACTGGCATAAGAATGGTGGCAAATCCCATGTTCGAAGCCATACCTGGCACTAGGGGGTATAATAATCCCTTATTCGAATTTATACCCGAGGGGTTGGAAGGTTTTCCCACAAATGGAAGGGACACAATACCTGTTCCAGCACCTTTCATAGGTCCTTTCGCAAGACAGGCTCAAAGGGGTTACCCATACCCCCAACAGCAACCTGCACCACAGGGCCAACCAATCCCAAATGTACCACCTTATGGACCAAGAGGACCACAGGCACAAGTTTGTCCACCAAACCCTGTGTTTGTCTCTCCAGTAGTGGTTCAGCAAGCACAAAATATGGTCCCTAGGGACCAAATTGCTGATATTGTTAGGGAGATGTGTGGACCGATGGCTCGGGGGGTCTAGACTCCTGTATACAGAAAACCATACTCAGAATGGGTAGATAGCGTACATGAATACCCAAGGGGATTCAGAATACCAGATTTTACCCTATTCTATGGAACTGGAAATCAATCAACAGTAGAGCACATTGCTAGATTCGTTGCTCAATGTGGTGAATTCGCTAATCATGACTACATAAAACTGAGATTATTTCCAAATTCTTTAACTGGGGGAGCATTTGTATGGTATATCAACCTTACACCTGGTTCCATTCAAACTTGGCAACAAATGGAAGATGCATTTCATGCCCAATTCTTCCAATCGGAGCCAGAGGTGTCCATGGCAGACTTGGCAAGGTTGAGTCAAAGGCCTGAAGAAAAGGCTACTCAGTTTATTGTCAGATTTAAAAGGGCTCGAAATAAATGTAGAGTCATCCTCCCAGAGCCAGAATTTGTAAGATTGGCTCAAAACGGTTTAGAGTTCAGGTTTCGAAAGAAGTTTGATTCAACTGAATTCAGGGATTTGGTTGAATTAACCTATAAGGTGTCTCGATATGAAGCATTACTAGAGGAAGAACAAGATCGAAATAATGCTTCGTATAAGACATATTATAGAGATCCCAATTATGAGATCGATGCAGCACAGATTGTGGGTAAAGAACCTGTAATCTGTGAAGCATTAATTCATAAGGATACAACCATCGACCAAAGCTTTAAAAGAAAGACTTTCATAGAAAGTACTCTTCGATTTAACAAAAGCAGATGACATTTTGATCATTTGCTTGCAGCCAATTTCCTTAAGTTACCAAAAGGAGTAAACCGCCATCTCGGATGAACTTAAAGGAAAAGTATACTGTAAATGGCATAATTCTTGGTCTCACTCGACTAAAAACTACATTGTTTTTCGAGACAGGATCCAAGAGCAAATTCGGAAAGGAAGTTTGAAGTTCCCAGCCAAAACAGAAAAATCCATGAGAATTGACAGTAACCCGTTTCCAGAAGTTGGAGAAAGCGCGGCTAATGTGGTTGTACCAAACTTTCAGAATCTATCTTTGCAGGAATTGGAAGAGGTCAATGTGCAAATGCATATTGCCAACCAGACAACTGCCAAGAAGGAGACTAGAAACCCACCAGTTATTGGACAAGGTTTCTCACATCAGAAGGAACACTCTGATGAAGAAGTACTGGATGAAGATTCCTTGGAAGCAGCTGTAATGCAGAGGATGTGTCCCAGATGTAGACTAAGCTACAAATAGTTAAAGGGGCTTCCAATTGATGGGAAGCAATACTATAGGGATGTTCAGAGACGTCCTAAATTAACCAACGCTTACAACAAAAGGCCGTACCCGGCTAGTGATAGGCAGCGACCATTGGTGGTTGAGCCTGCAGTTGACAGAATACATGCTAAAGGCAAGAGGCCCTTGTATGAGTCTAGGCCACTTAACTACAACAGAATGGAGAGCAAACATTCTGAAAGAAGATTGGAGAGGAGTTCAGGTTATGGGACCAAAGCCAGAGATTGGCCCCCCAGACCAACCTCACACAGAACAGAAAATGGCCACCTCCATCAAAGGCCAGAATCAAGCTCGAAGCATGAGACCAGAACCAAGCACTTACCTCTACGGCCAGCCAAGATGGCTTGAAGGAAAAAAAGGTGATTCAACATCTGAATCAAGAAGCTCTTGGGTACTGAATTCAGATTGGTTTGTAATGCAAAACAAACCTAGGGAAGTGTCTGCCAGAGAGATGTTGGAATCCTGGCGCAGATGGTCAAGTCTCCTTTGGTGGCTCGAACAACTGGGTATTCTTTGAAACACCCAAAGACAAAGGAACCAAATATGGTTCCATTATTTCAGATCACAAAGGAGGAAGATTCAAAGCAGTATACCCAAGACCAAAGAAGATCTGAAAGAAAGTGGAGAGAGTTCTTCACAGGTCAAGACAGAAGGAAAGAAAACTTCGAAGTCAGACCATACTCCAAAACCGACTCTACAAAGTAAAGTGGTTTGTAGCAGAGAACAATTGGCCCAAGTTCATTCTGAACTAAAGGCCAGGGAGAAGTCTAGTTTGGCAGGGCTGGAGAAGGCTCTGATGGAAAGTGATAGCGAAACGGATGAAGAGATTGGCATGAGCCAAAAGAAGGAAATGGCAGAAGAAGAAATGTTCGAAGCCTTCATGGCTGAACAAACATTTCTGACTGAAGAACTAGTTGAGAAGGATCCTTCGAAGGGATCAGTTATCAATGAAGTACCAGAGTGCAGCATGGAGGATGCTGCTGAAGATACTGAACAAGGTAGCCAAGAGGGGAAGAAGGTACAGCCAGCCATCCAGTTTGGCTCATTTCCCCCTGTATCAGTCAATATGGTACACATACTACCTCATGAATTTCAGGCTGGAAATGAGGACCAGGGTGACCAAGACATGAATCCAATTCCTGTCTCCAGTGAAGAGTCACAAGTGAGTATGGTACAGGATGCTCCTGAA
Source organism: Camellia lanceoleosa (assembly GCA_025200525.1). Taxonomy (NCBI): domain Eukaryota; kingdom Viridiplantae; phylum Streptophyta; class Magnoliopsida; order Ericales; family Theaceae; genus Camellia; species Camellia lanceoleosa. The sequence goes on along the minus strand of CM045771.1, from coordinate 132,598,610 downwards.
ATGGCTACTCCAATGGAAACTGAGTGTGAAAGCGAGGAAGAGGTGAGCATCAACCTCTCATATCCTTTTGAATATCCCTCGAATTCCATGACCCAACATGTCAAGCCTTTGTACATCAAGGCTTTCTTCGATGGGATATAGCTAAACCAAGTCCTAATAGACAATGGGGCAGTGGTAAACTTATTACCGAAATCTTCTTTGAAGAAACTAGGGAAAAAGAATCCCAGGTTGATCCCAACCAGCACAACCATCGCTGGCTTTGCTGGAGATAAACAGATGGCTCAAGGGATTCTGCCTATTAACTTGAGTGTGGGAACCAGGATGCATAACAAAGATTCTTCGAATCGATGCAATGCTAAATATAATGCTTTACTTGGGAGAGATTGGATCCACACTAACAAATGTGTGCCTTCCTCTTTGCATCAGAAAATCATGATGGCTCTAGGCAATGGAGAGACAGAGGAGATTGATGCAGATCCTCAACCCTTCATAGCCTGTGCAGACTTTGCAGAGGCCAAGTTGTATATTGAGGGAGTGACACCACTCAGTATACTGAGGAAAGCTTATGGCTCAACCGAAGTGACGGCTGATGAGGAAGTAACTGTCACGACCCCAACCCGCCCCTATGGGTTAAGGACATGACCGGCCAGTAATCCTGTGATTACCTACGGCCTCAAACCAAAACGGACATAACTCGTCGGAGAAAAGGGGCCAAACGGAAGCAAAAATTTAAAACTTTGTCCATAGAGCGGTGCTTATATGCACAAAGAACAAACCATACTCATATGCGTTAATAACCCACATCAAAAGTATAGTAACATAAACTTCTTTACAACAGGATCATCAAACTGAGCCAACCCATATCAGGCTACATACAAATGTACACAAAACCCTTGCCAATAAAACCACATATAATTACATAACAAAATGGCAAGGACGGGTCTCGCACGTGAGACACGAGGGCTGACTCTCCAAATCTGGGTCGTCCTACACAAAGCTTCATCGAGGTGGTCTGGACCTCTCTTGGCTCACCTACAAAGACATGAATGAGCGTGAGCGATAGCCCAGTGAATAATATCAATTACAGAATTTATGCGACAAGACGTAAAACAACGTTTTCCAAACGGCCTTAGGCCCAATTCATTTCTTGTAGTTAACATATATAAGGGTAACTTAAATCATAGTTCCGTACACGCTGGCCTTTTACTCATTCAGCTTTACATTCGTTACGAAACGGCCTTCGGCCCATTTGGTTATGTCAAAATGGCCTTTGGCCCAATCATTCATTTCAAAACGGCCTTTGGCCCACTTATTCATTTCAAAACGGCCTTTGGCCCGCTTATTCATTTCACAACGGCCTTGGGCCTACTTCTTCATTTCAAAACGGCCTTTGGCCCACTTATTCATTTCAAAACGGCCTTTGGCCCACTCATTCATGTCGGAATGGCCTTCGGTCCATACATTCGTATCGAAACGACCTTTGGTCCATTTATATTCATCAAAACGACCTTTCGTCCATTTATGTTTAACAAAATGACCTTTGGTCCATTCACGTTAACAAAACGACCTTGGATCCATTTATGCTTATCAAAACGACCTTGGGCCCATTTATGCATTCATATCTGACTTACGTCCACAATCCCAATTAGCAATTTATAAAGCTTAAAAGGGAGTAAACAATTGGACATTCACAAGCATTCAAATATCGATATTACTCACAGTGATCGGCTTGTGGATTTGCCCTTGAGCTTGACCCTACACATTTCACGAGCATAAAAGGGTCATTAACAGTTCAATCCGTTCTTTAATTCACATATTCCTCTTTAGGCTTTATTCATATCTCATTAACTCATTTATAATGCTTAACATATGCCTAAGAGTGCTTGCAAGTGAAAGGGAATGGAAAACTGAACACAGAATGCAAAAACAAAATTTCAGAAAACAGGGTCTCCGCTCGAGCGTGGACTTCCCCGCTCGAGCGGACCCTTAGGTCTGCGAAAGTTCTGGTTGCCACAAATCCCCGTTCGAGCGTTAACTCTTCCGCTCGAGCGGACTTCCTGCCTACATAGCTTTCGCCGAAGGCTCAATCTCCCGCCGAGCGGCATCATGTCTGCAGAAAATCTTTGGGGCTCGATTTCCCTGAGCGGCACTTCCCGCCGAGCGAAGTTTAAATTGAAATTCCAAATGGTGTTCTTGAGCTCAAATTCAATTTTCCAGCTTCATCCCTTGCATGCAATGGCTCAAATCTCACATATGATCATACTAACATGGTATAAACACCAAAACACATCATCATAGAGCCTAATTTCAAGGATTAAACACTTGCATGCTTCAAATTGACACCAACTCACGTCTATCATTCATATTCATGCATTCAAAGCTCCTATCTCCATAAATTGTACATGCATGTGATGTATCACTTTCATCTTTAGTTCATATGATGAAAAGATGGTCAAGTACATGGCTTTCAACCAAATTGCAACATAAGTCATGTGATTCAAGCTCGATTATGCCAATTCCAAACAATTATATACATGCATGCATATATGGTCTTCCAACTCAACAAAACCAATTCAAAACATGCTCTTAACCATTAATTAGCTTTGAACACACATTGAACACACAAGATTACACATTGAACTCATGGATTCAACAATTCTCTCCCTCTCTCTCTAAATGGCCGGCTCTCTCTCTCTCTCTCTTGAGTTACATTCAGTCCAAAATGAGGCTAAGGAGGGAGAGATTGAGTGTTTAAGGCCTTGACAACAAAGCCCACTAACACAATATTTAATATAAAATATTTGGGCTCTTAATTCATCATTTTAATCAGTTTAAATTGACCAGAATAAATTTTCAATTAAATTTCACAGTAGGCTCTAAAAATTATGCCAATTACAATGGCGTAATCAATTTCGGGTTTTGTAGCCAATAAGGCCCTCAATTTAATTCCCGAAGGGGACTATTCAAACAGATATTCCTACGGCGAACAGATATGAATTCAAAATCACATATTATCACATAATGGCACACAAAATCATGCTAAACACATAACCATAAACAAATTAAGGACCAGTTTAGCACAGTACAGAACAGGGGTATCACAGTAACACACCTGAAGCACTTAGTCCAAGAAAGTGCTGATGAAGTGGTTGTCGTGAAAGATGACAATGATGCCTGGTTATAGGCAAAGAAGTGAAGAACGAGAAGCCAAGTCCTTGGCTTTGATTAAATTCTCATCATTGGACGTAAAAGTAATAGTCCAGAAAGTACAGAAGCAAGAGAGAGAGGCCATGATAATTAGCTGTAAACAAGAGCAGCAACAGGTCAGAAGTTTGACCCTTGGGAAATACTGTGCATTGGACATTGAAACAAAAGTCCAGGAGATACAGGAAGAAGACGCCTTATAGACAGATTTTGTCTATGAGGAAGAGGGCAGAGATGTCAAATTAAAGAACCTAGGAGCAGAACAAGGCAAAAAGGTTGCTTCGAAGGTTGAAGAAACCAAAGAAGAAGCTTCAATGAGTTCTCAGACACAAGACCCCTTAGAAGAAGTGAATTTAGGGGAAGGTTACGTGCGTTTCACCTATATAAGTACTTGCTTGAATGTTCTGGACAGAGACCAGTTATTGGTTGTTCTAAAGAAATACAAAGATTGCTTTGCATGGTCTTACAATGAACTACCAGGATTGGATAGATCATTGGTGGAACATAGGCTCCCTATGAAGCCTAATTTCAAGCCATACAAGCAGAAACCAAGAAGGATGAGTCCAGAAGTAATTTAGAAGGTCAAGGAAGAAATTCTTAGACTACTCAAGGCAGACTTTATTAGGACAGCTAGGTATGTTGAATGGCTATCTAATATTGTGCCTGTAGTTAAGAAGAATGGCAAAATGAGGGCATGCATCGATTTCAGAAACTTAAATGTAGCAACTCCTAAAGATGAGTACCCTATGCCTATAGTGGATCTGCTGGTAGATAGTTCAACAGGGCATCAAGTTTTATCGATGATGGATGGCCACTCTGGTTATAACCAAATATGCATTGCAGAGGAAGATATCCACAAGACAGCATTCAGATGTCCTTGGAATATTGGCACATTCGAATGGGTTAAAATGCCATTTGGTCTGAAGAATGCTGGGGCTACATATCAGAGGGCTATGAACACTATCTTTAATGATCTCATTAGAAGGTATCTAGAATGTTATATTGATGACATTGTGGTGAAATCCCAGTCCATGGAGGAGCATTTGTTTCATTTAGAAGCAGCTTTCGAAAGAATGAGGAAGTTCAAGTTGAAACTTAATCCTCTTAAGTGTGCTTTTGGTGTATCATCTGGAAACTTCTTGGGGTATGTAGTGCACAAGAAAGGAATACAGATTGATCAGAATAAAGCTAAAGCCATCATTGAAGCTAGGCCTCCATCAAGTAAGAAAGAATTACAAAGGTTCCTGGGGTAGGTTAACTTTCTTCGAAGGTTCATTTCTAACACTGCAGGGAAAACTAAAGTATTTTCTTCCTTGTTAAGGCTGAAAGATGAAGAGGAATTTGTGTGGACAGCAGAGCATCAAAGTGCTTTCGAAGGTATCAAAGCCTACTTGGCCAACCCTCCAGTGCTGATGCCACCAAAGGGGAACAAGCCTTTGAAGTTGTACATAGCTGCAGTAGAACATTCATTGGGAGCTTTCTTAGCCCAAGACAACGAAGAAGGCAAAGAGCAAGCTATTTATTACCTTAGTAGGTTTTTAAATCCTTGTGAATGTAAATATTCAGCTGTTGAAAAGCTGTGTCTTGCTTTGTATTTTGCTGCAATGAAATTAAGATATTATCTTTTACCTACAACTGTCTTGGTAATTGCAACCACAGATTTGGTTAAATACATGTTATCTAGACCTATGTTGAGGGGAAGAATTGGCAAGTGGATACTAGCATTATCGGAATTTCATTTAGAATATGTCCCTCAAAGAGCAGTAAAAGGGCAAGTTTTAGCCAATTTTCTGGCAGATCATCCATCTCAAACAGAAAGCCAAGAGATAATGGAGCTTGGTATGGCTAATGTTGAGCCATGGCAGATGTGGTTTGATGGATCGAAGGCCAATGGCTTAATTGGAATTGGTGTTGTGATTAAATCTCCACAAGGGGTAGAAACCACACATGGTTTCAGAGTGGATGAAGCCACTTGTTCCAATAACCAGGCCGAATATGAAGCCTTAATAGTAGGACTAGAAATCCTCATTGGATTACAAGTACATGCAGTTGACATATTTGGGGACTCTCAATTGGTGGTTAACCAAGTGAAACGGATTTTCAAGTGTCAAAGCATAAGCATCCTACCATATTATGTTGTTGCATTACATCTACTTTCTCAGTTTCAAATAGCAAATGTAACCCATGTTCCAACATTCTTGAATAATAAAGCTAATGATGTGGCTCAAAAGGCTTCGAACTTCAAGAGAATGGATAATACCCAAAGGGACATAAGCCAAACAACATATCAGAGATTAATACAACCTTTGAATAAAAGGAATGTGATCTTGGAAGTCAATCATAATGACTTACAAGAACAAGATTGGAGACATCCAATAATGCAGTATTTGGCTGGTCCATCTTCGAAGGCCAGCAGAAGGGTCAAATTGCAATCCATGCAATATATGGTATATGGTAATGCTCTCTATAAAAGGGGAGGAGATGGCTTATTGCTGGAATGTTTAGGCCTAAAAGAAGCATTAACAGCTATGGCTGAGGTTCATGAAGGCATTTGTGGTGCTCATCAACCTGGTGTGAAGATGAGATGGTTGCTTCGGAGGCATTCCTACTATTGGCCAACTATCCTTAAAGACTGCATAGAATATGCAAAGGGTTGCCAGGCATGTCAAAAGCATGGTACAATAAGGCATGTGCCCATAACTAACCTACATGCAGTAGTGAAACCTTGGCCATTCAGAGGGTGGGCCATGGATATGATGGGAAAAATACACCCACCTTCTTCGAAGTATCATTGTTTCATTCTAGTGGCCACTGACTACTTCACTAAGTGGGTCAAAGCCAAACCATATAAGGCTGTAGACCAAACAGAGGTCATTGGGTTCATTAAAGACTTGATCCATAGATTTGGCATTCCCCAAACCATTACTGTAGATAATGGGACTGTGTTCGATGGGAGAATGGTAAAGTCCTTTGTGGCAGAATTTGGAATTAGCCTTGTTAATTCCACACCCTATTATGCACAAGCCAATGGTCAAGCTGAATCATCCAATAAATCCTTGAAAAAAGGTATACAAAAGGTTGTGGAGGATAATCCTAGGAATTGGCATAACCTTTTGTTGGATGTTTTGTGGGCTTACAGAACCTCCCCAAGGTCAAGCACAGGAGTTACTCCTTATGCCTTAGTATATGGGCATGATGCAGTTCTACCTGTGGAAATTAATGTTAAATCTTTGAGGGTAAGATGCCAAGATCAGTTAGATCCTGAGCAATACCATCAAAGTATGTGCTTGGAGTTAGAAGGCATAGATGAAGCCAGGATATTGGCAATAAATAGCATTCTTTTCCAAAAGAAGAAAGCAGCTAAGAATTACAACAAGAAGGTCAAACATATTGGCTTTGATGAAGGTGATTTGGTATGGAAGACAATACTCCCAATAGGAATTAAAAGCCATAAGTTTGGCAAATGGTCACCTAACTGGGAAGGACCATATCAAATTCATAGAGTTCTGCCCTTTGGAGCATATCATTTGAGAAATTTGAATGGGTATGTACATCCCAAAAAGATTAATGGCAGATATTTAAAACCTTATTTTCCAACCATTTGGGAAACACAAGGAGTAAAATAAACATTAAGCACAAAACATAAGACTGCTCAAATGATAGACAAAATTTGTTCTTTTATAAAGAATTAAATACATTGTGCCACAGATTGGCCCAGAAATCATTATAATGTCTTAATTGTTTTTGTATAGTGGATTTCCTATTACTACGTGATGGAAACAATTGAATAGCTGCAGCCATGTGTAGACGTCCCCGAACGCATCCTGGGGGAAGGGAGTGCGAGTCCCCCCCGTTCTGGTTCGATATTGGGTCACTACAGTTCGAAGGACTCAAATGTCACGGTTCTTAATCTTGAACCAAAGAGTCCAAATCCGGCAAATCGTTTTGAGAAAACAGATTTTTTGAAAGAAGTGCCAAACATGGAATGCTTTGCCAGATACAGAGTCGCCACCTAAATGTTTTTTAAATGGGAAATTTAGGAAACCCTGACTCGGTGCCAAAAGGCCACGTGTCCGTCATCACCAAAGTTGCCTCGGCTCGGGAACTTGGGTACGATTGGGGAAGGTCACTTCGTGAGCACCCCCGCTCGCCCGGTCAAAGACCGGCCTCTACTAACTATGATATCTGATTTTGAAAGTATTGTGAGTTCTTATTCCGGTTATTAGCCTAGGTTACTATGTGATGCGCACAGCATACAAGTATAGACTGAATCGCCTGAATTGGAACAAAACATTTCATGTTTGTTTGTTTGAAAATGGTTTGATGGTGCTACCCGCAGGTAGGCTAAGACGTGGATTTGCCACCCTCGGGTGGGCTTAGAAAACATGATTTTGCCACTATCTAGTGGGCTTAAAACAAACATCTGATGAATTGTCCCAATTCAGATAACTCAACCTCCACCCACAGGCATTCAAGGCAGTTATATCACATAAGCAAATAGCCTCATGGTAAGCATGCTATTCATGGCAGTCACTCACACGCATGCAAGGATGCTAAAGCATAAAACTCACCGAGTACTCCATGCCAAAACAGAAGTTTGTTAGAAATCCATGCATGATCCTAAATATACAGAAATGCCTAATGCAACACATGCAAAAATGCAAACTAAAGCAGGCTCGGCTATTCTAAACATGGCATGTGGAATGCTACAACTAACACGTATTCAATTTGGGATTGAAATACAAATGCAGTTTGTATGATGAGCCGAGCCCGGTGCATGCAAAACAGATGAATGATGCAAACATGCTGTCATACTGCATGCTAATTAAAATATGCCCTATATTTAACCATCATAAGCGGGTAAATAAAAGGGAAGAAAGAAGTGGGGGTTGGAAGACATACATCACACTCACCCACACTTATTACAATTTTGCCCTCGCACAGAGGGTTCGAATAATAATACAGTCCGAAATAAAAGAATAATACAGTCCGAAATAAATATACAAATTCCTAATTAATTAACAAATTAACTAAGAAAAACTGTAAACTGGCATGCAAGCCAGGGGGCTGCCTTGACTCTGCTCCGGATAATGAAATGATGTATGTTGAGCTGCTTTGCGCGGAAATCCACTAGGATGCCCCAATTAGCCTCTGTTTGCAATGTTTTTCGAAATGCGTGCCAGACTCCGAAAAGTTGCTAATCCTTCATTTTGCTGCAACAGAGAGCAAGAAAGGGGCATAGTAATGTATTTCACAAATATATGCATGCCTCGATCCTCGTGCCATCTTGATGCATGATGGCCGAGGAGTCGGATTGCACAACTCAATATGGGGTGAATGCGTATGAATGCTACAACAAAACCTAACTCCGTCATGGGTAATCCGGAGTGTCAGTGATTTGGGAATTGAGACCTGTTCCGTCACTCGAAGTACGAAACGTGCCTCGTTTCCCGTGCCCGGGCTAACTCCTATCCCGAACACGATGCAATATGCATGATATGCATGAATGCAACTAAAATACAATCATAGCATGCACAATGCTTATGAAAATGAGATGCCTCGAAATGCGTGCACGCGGGCACGCGAACCGAGGCGATGATCCTGAGGCATGTAATGGCATACGCAATGCAAATGGACTTACACTAACATGAGAGAGCCTCAGCCACACTCACATAAGAGGCTGTCGGATAAAAGTGAGATGTCTCGAAATGCGTGCATACGGTCACGCAAACCGAGGCGATGGCGTAAAGACATGAAACGGACTGAAATATGATATACAATGAGACTAAAATGAGATGTCTCGAAATGTGTGCCCACGGGCACGCAAACCGAGAAAATGGCATACGGAATGCAATAGGACTAAAAATGGCATACAGGATGCAAAATGGACTTATACTAACATGAGTGAGCCTCAGCCACACTCACGTGAGAGGCCGATGGATGAAAATGAAGTGCCTCGAAATGCGTGCACACGGGCACGCAAACCAAGACAATGGCATACGGAATACAATGGCATACACAATGCAAATTGGGCTTACACTAACATGAGAGAGCCTCAGCCACACTCACATAAGAGGCCGATGGATGAAAATGAAGTGCCTCGAAATGCGTGCACACGGGCACGCAAACAGAGGCAATGGCATACGGAATGCAATGGCATACACAATGCAAATTGGGCTTACACTAACATGAGAGAGCCTCAGCCACACTCACGTAAGAGGCCGATGGATGAAAATGAAGTGCCTCGAAATGCGTGCACACGGGTACGCAAATCGAGACAATGATCCTAAAGTGTGAAATGGCATGGAAAATGACATGCAAACATGCGAATGGAATTTCAGCACTCACTAATGATGAAAAACAGTCCCGAAAGGTGGGGAAATGATACCAAATGCACGGAATGGTCCCGAAATGCGATATTAAGCACCCGAAATGGCCCACAGCCATACTAAACATGCATAATTGGTACATGACATGCAAAACAGTAGCAAGGCAGCCCCAAAATAGCATTTTTTACAGTACAAAACATGGCGAAATAGTGAGCATAGATAGGACAACAATGGCATACAAAAATAGGGGCCAAGAGAGGGGTATTGAAACAAGTGATGTATGTGATGCTCAAACTGAAAAATTTCCTTCTACAATACTGAAGAAGGACTAAAAATATGCACATTTACAGTAGATGAAATCCCCCAAATCAGTATGAAAACTTGCTAAAAATGTCATGCAAGAATGAAGCCAACAAAGGCTAAAACATGAGGTATGCCTTACATTCATTAAACAGCCTTGGACCCTTAACAAAACATGATAAGAAGACCAAAATATGGATATTTACAGTACTGATGATGGCCGAAAACAGAAGCTAGATAGGCCTAAAAAGCATGCAAAAATGGGGGCCAAAGAGAGATATAAAGACAAGCACAACATGGAGACTCCCAACAAGGTTGATCCCTTCTACAATGTTGTACAGGGACACAAAATAAGCTTACTCAAAGTTCATGAAATGCTCCAAAACAGACTACATGTAGGTCAAACAAATCATGCAAGTTTACGGTAAATATGAGAGATTATGAAGCAAGTACATGATAGAGAGGCCAGAAAGGGTTGAGCCCTTCTTCAATGTTGAAGAGGGGCTCAAAATAGTCCCACTCACAGTTTACATTATTCTCGAAAACAGATCACACATAGGCCAAATATTCAATGCAAAATAATGGCATATAAGAGGATGTTGAAACAAGTGCAAGATGGAGGGCTCAAACAGGGTTGAGCCCTTGAACAAACATGAAGAATAGCTCAAAATAGACCTAGTTTCAGTTAAGGTCGGAGCTCAAAACAATAAGAAAACAGGCTTAAGAAATGAGGCAAGCAAGTGCTACAAAAGAGAGAAAGTGAGACTTACCCTTGTAGACAAGTCTTGTCTGCCTTTTGCTTGAAGAATGGGAGCCTCTTAGCTGCTGGAAAGCTCTCCTAGCTGCTGGAATGGAGTTGTGATGGTAGAGCTTGAAGATGATGAAGAAATGGCACCAAAACTTGAGAGAAATGAAGTTGTATGTACATGTATGCTCCAATCAATCCATGCAATCCTTTCTCTTGAGTTGAAAGGACACTAATGTGTGCAAGAGGAGGAGAGAGGAGTCCTTGCAAAAGTGGAGGGAAATGGGCTCTTATTTCTCTCCAAAGGGGTCCCCCGGATGAGATATTTTTGGGGAAAAATCAAAGCACAGTTGGAATGCACACATCCCAAGGAAGCAGGCCGGCTAGCCACCTTTATTGGAGGTGGCCGGTCGGCCACCCCCCATGGCCGGCCGGCCAAGGGCAAAAATGGAAAGTGGGAATTTCTGGGTGGCCACCAAAGGTTGGTGTCCTCCCAAGTGTGTACAACAAGGCCCTGTGGTTAGAATCTGGCAACTCTGAAACAGGAGAGACAACATGCCACTTTTAGAAGGGGTTCAAAAGGGTCAATGAGAGTTACTGGCTGGCCATGTGTTTTTAGGGTCCTCCCATGTGTGTACAACACAAATATGTGGTTTTGGCTCGGAGAAAATGGCCCTAGGGTGTTCAACATTAGCCTGGAAGTGAGAAAAACGGGCGCCGGGAGGCGCCGGAGGAGCATAACTGGTTGCTGAGACAATTGCTGGCCTCCCCCCCTCCAGTGACCTTCCTTATGATAAAACAGAGGTACCTGCCAAAAATGAACAAAAACCGATGCAAAACGAATGCTCGGGGGCCAAAACACGCAGTTCGGGGTCCCGAAAACCGGCCGTTAAGCACCGAAAGTGGTGTTTGGTTGCAAAGTGGGTATCTAAGACCCCAGTGTCCGTCGAAAGGGAGTAAATGAGATGCATGTCAGAAACCGGAGGAATCGGAGATGGTTGGGTGGTCCCGAACCGAGGCACACGGACGGTTCAAACCGAACCGGGCTCCGAAATGGGCAAAATGGCCTACGGGCACGAAATGTAGCCCACGACCACTGAGAGATGGTCTACGGGACCTCTCCCTCCCCTCAGGAAAGAAAACAGAGAAAACCGAGTCCGATTCGCAAACCGAGGCAAGGCACAGAAGAGAGTTCGGGAGTCCGGAGGCAGGGCACACGGCTGTGACTCTGAGACTTCTGAACGAGCACAGTATGCAACATCACCGAGCGCTCAATCGGTGACGTCTGAGTCTTAAGGTCGGTCCAAAATGGGGTGTCTACAGTTGCCCCTCTTTGACAGAACTCGGAAGTCACAAGTGACGGGAGTGAATGTCAAAGCCCAGAGACGACCCATTTTTGACAAGGCCGAAGACTTAGACAATCATACAAGATAAACAGAGATATGTGCTCAAGCGTGCCATGAGGGGGGCAAAATCCAAAGCCACATACACAGAGCCAAATGACCATGCAAATGCAAGTCAGTAATGAAGCAAGTATTCGCAAATAGATGCAACAGTTTTAAGCAAGAATGCAAAGCAACAACTACATTTCATGCAGTTAGGAATGCGGAGAATCATTCAATTCTCGTCGCGTCTCACACGGAGAAGAAACGATACCTGCGCGATTCGTCTGGTTGCACCAGCCTCAAATGAACCGTACATACAATATCGTGCCTGCAAAAGAGAGAAATTCAACAAGAACAATATGCTAACAACATATATTCAATGTGATTCCTGTGGTTCTGAAAGTTTTGACACACGTAGTGCCGGCGAGTGAATGCATCGCAATGCGGGGAAAGAACGTGCGTGACAACGCACGCTCAAGCATAGAGGTATGGTACATCAAGAAATCATGCATGATAATGCAAAATGCTCATAAGAATGCAAGTTATATGCAAAACAATGCAAAACGAGCATAAATCAGGGCGCCCGTTTGTTGCGAAACAACGAGGGAAACACGATTTCGTGAAGGCAACTTGATCATGCCTTTGATTCACCTCTCGGAGAGGTTACAACATGTTTGAAAAGGATACACCTTGATTTTGATGAGTGATGATGAGACACATGTCAGAAATTGCAGCTGAAGTTCCGGCGGAGCAATTTCGCGCCAGAAAGTGTACTTTTCTTGAACTTTTTCAGGTCCCGGGAACTCCGATCTTCCTCAAAATTTGCAGAGAGCTAGAGGGGGGGGGTGGAGAACACCACCGGCCAGGTGGTTGCCCTAGGGGAGGCCACCTGCTAGGGAACAAAAAGTAGATGGCCGGCCAGCCAGAAAAGGTGGCCGGCCACCTGTCCAAAAGCAGGGGCAATTTTGTCATTTTGCTCATTTCTATATATTCCCTTGCCCATTCAATCCGAGATCACTTCCACAGCTGCAAAAACTCCTTCCTTTGCTCCCCAAAACATTTTTCTCTTCAGATCTGCACTTTATACGCGCTTTTCGGCCTTCCACGCAAGTTGTTTTCGCGAAATCTTTCAGTTTTAAGCACTTTGAACCGATTAAATTTTGATTTTGGGGCTTCTTTTCTCATTTTTGTCACTTGAGGTAAGTTAGTCTCAATATTTGGAAGATTTTCTCGGGAGTTGACTTTTGTTGACTTTTTCCAATTTTGGCTCATTTTTGCTCATTTTTGCAGATTTCTTGAAATGGCAGGTGATTACCCTCATGGTGGAGGTCCTCCAGGCACCGGGGATGATTTTGATGTCATGACATTGCTCCCGAGAGTCCCTTTTCGAGAGATACGCCGGTACATATGCTTCATGCTAGTCTTCGTCGTTTCACTTGGGTTCAATGACGGCCACCCGGGATTTACTGCGAGAGCGGAAAAGACCTCTCTCACGATGCACGAGAGGTATTTTACTTTATTTTCTGCATTTTTTGTGCATTTTGTAGCTTTGCCATGCTTGAACACACAGTTTTAGCTTATGACATAGTACTTCGCCTGCATCCCGAACATGTAGTTTAAACACTTGAATTGCTGAACACACGGCTCATTGACTAATTGATTTGTGAACGCACGGTACACATTAGTTAAGAATTGAACATACGGCTCAAACACTGATTTGTCGAACACACAGCCCGATTTTGAAGGTGAGCACACGGCACACACTGACTAAGAGTAGAACACGCAGTCCCGAACTCTGATTTTCTGAACACGCAGTTCAAGTTGAAGGTGAACACACAGCCCACACTGATTTGTCGAACACACAGCCCGAATTTTGAAAGTGAACACACAGCGCACACTGACTAAGAGTAGAACACGGAGCCCAAACTCTGATTTTCTGAACACGCAGTCCAAGTTGATGGTGAACACCCAGCCCACACTAATTGAGAGTAGAACACACCGTCCCAAACTCCGATTTTCTGAACACGCAGTCCAAGTTGATGGTGAACACCCAGCCCACACTGATTGAGAGTTTGAACACGTAGCCCAAAACTCTGATCTTCTGAACACACAGTCCAAGTTGATGGTGAACACCCAGCCCACACTGATTGAGAGTTTGAACACGCAACCCAAAACTCCGATCTTCTGAACACGCAGTCCAAGTTGATGGTGAACACACAGCCCACACTGATTGAGAGTTTGAACACGCAGCCCAAAACTTCGATCTTCTGAACACGCAGTCCAAGTTGATGGTGAACACACAGCCCACACTGATTGAGAGTAGAACACACAGTCCCAAACTCCGATTTTCTGAACACGCAGTCCAAGTTGATGGTGAACATACAGCCCACACTGATTGAGAGTAGAACACACAGCCCTAAACTCCGATCTTTTTGAACACGCAGCCCAGATTTGAAGTGAACACACAGCCCACTGAGTAAGATTTGAACACGCAGCCCAAAACACAGATTTACTGAACACACAGCCCAGATTTGAGGTGAACACACAGCCCACTGATTAGGAATTTGAACACGCAGCCCAAAACAGATTCTTGAACACGCAGACCCAGATTTGAAGTGAACACACGTTAATGATTAGGAATTTGAACACGCTGACCCAAAACACAGAGTTCTTGAACATGCACCCAGTTTGAAGTGAACACACGCCTTAATCGATTAGGAATTTGAACACGCACCGAAACACGAGTTACTAAACACGCACCTAGATTTGAAGTGAACACACCCTCTTCGATTGATTTGAACACACCCAAAACACAAAGTTCTTGAACACGACTCAGATTTGAAGTGAACACACTACCTTGATTGATTTGAACACACGACCTAAAACATAGATTTATCAACACTTGACCTAGATTTGAAGTGAACACACACTTCATCGATTAGGAATTTGAACACGAGCCCAAAACACAGAGTTATCGAACACATGACAGATTTGAAGTGAACACACATTAATCGATTAGGAATTTGAACACATTTCAAAACACAGAGTTCTCGAACACGCATTCTGATTTGAAGTGAACACACAGCCCACTGATTCGTTTCATTTGCACACCGCTATTTCATTTCATTTGCACACAGCTTGTTACTTGCATACGGCTTGCATTTTATCGTGTACTAAACACATGTATTCATTCTGAATGCAGGTTGGCTCTCGCACTGTACGAGGATACGGCTCTACCGCCGCGAGAGACTGGTACGCTGAGCTTCCAGAGGCTGTCCGGGATCTGGTTGATCTAGCAGGGTTCGGAGCATTCTGCGTGGGATTATCACGTTGTCCTGCCAGCAGGACTTTGTTAGCTGCTTTGGTGGAGAGATGGTGGGACACCACCAATTCCTTCCACTTTTCTGCCACCGGGGATATGACCATGACCCCGCTAGACTTCGCTGTGCTCACCGGCCTAGACATAGGCGGTTGGCCCATACCTTACGACGAGGATATGGGAGAGTGGGAGGCCGCATGGATACACCTGTTGGGGGCCCGTCCACCTGTAGACAGAGCTTCCGGGAGAGTCCGGTATACCTGGTTCTCTTCCCGTTTTCGGAGGCCGGAGATGGAGCCTGAGTCTCCCGAGGAGGTTGAACAGTACGCCCGTGGCTTCCTTATGTTCCTCTTTGGCACCACTCTGTTTGCCGATAGGGGGAACACTGTTGGGTTATATCTTTTGAGCGCTTTGGTGGACCTATCACAGGTCAGTCGATATGACTGGGGCGGCGCTGGCCTGGCTACCCTCTATTGTTACATGAGTGCAGCCTCTCGCGGGCGGGGAGACTTACTCGGCGGCTATTGGAGAGCCTGGGAGGTACGTTCTGTCCTCTTGATTTACATTTCTGCTCCTCATTACTTGTTCATTGCACACACGGCGCACTTTGCACTCTGTATTCTGCTTTTAGCACTTTGTATTCACACTCCGCACTGCTTTTCTCAGCTATGGGTGTACGTATATTTTCCCACATTAGCCCCGGAGATGGAGGTGGCAGGAGTCCTTATGACTCCGTTTTCATTAGTATTCGAGGGCGAGCACCGAGCGAGACCTCGAGAGACTCTCTTCTACCTGCGACAGTATTTTGATACTGTGCGGACGACAGAGGTATTTCAGAACTCTCAGTTCCTTTCATTTTCATCTTTGATCTGCCCTGTATACTCCTGATTTCTGATTGATTTATGCACTGGTTATCCGCAGATTACTTGGCAGCCCTGGGCGGTCTTTGGTGATGGTCTCCGACATCAGTATCTCGGAGGATCGAGTAATTTCCAATATAGGTTCCTGCTTGAAGGACCAGTTGGTAGGGCATGGTTCTTGGGGGAACGCTTCCTGCGTCAGGTATGGGGGTACGATTCTCAGACCTCTCATTGCACTCTCCACCACTATGCGGATCGCCGATAGACTCTCGCCAGAGGTCATTAGTGCTATGCAGGGCACCGACGCTTTGTTACATCTCATGGAGGGGGACTACGCCACCTATCGTCGCATATATCTGATGCCCCCCTTGACGGGAGTGCGTGCTCCGTCACGGAGGCCTACTGACGTACCATCTTCGAGTCATGCCCGTGCTATGGATATTCCCTCCTCTAGCAGAGCTGGTGCATCTAGGGGTAGAGGTAGTTCGATTCCTCCGATCCCTCCGTCTCTTCATCATCCTGGGTGGCCAGACATGCCGACCGAGCTGATGAGTTGGCGGTTCGGGACTCCTTACCAGGTCTCGCTAGAGCCTCCTCTTCCTGACCACAGATATGTCAGGGATCCTGATTCACCCCCGGTATGTTTTACAGCTTTGATTTATCAGTCAGATTACCTGGACATTTATTCCTTCACTGATAGTTTTACATTTGTATCTGTAGCCTCCAGTTGAGTACACAGATGAGATACTCGGGATGCTGGCCACATTCGAGGGCATGATCCTACGGAGGGAGGCACAGCTAGCCATTATGGGCGTGCAGGTACTGTTCATCTTCCCTGCATTTAGCATATTTCTGATGACATATTGGTTTTGAACGTTCTGCTGTATTGATAGACTGTGTAGAGCACATCTGACACACACCCCACTCGCATATTGTACTTTCATCTACTTTTCATATTTGAACTGATGTATTTGAATTTTTCACTTTCAAATGCCTCCGTATATGTTGGCCCGTGCCGGGCCACCCGGCCTTCTCGGGAGATCGAGTCGACCTGCTCGAGGTCTCGGGCCATCCTGCCTTTTTCGAGAGTCCGGGCCATCCGTGCCTTCGTGAGCCGGGCCATCTAGGCCTTTTCGAGGAGCTCGAGGAGTAGGGTCGTCTTGCAGACGCAGGGCACCCATCATTGAGGAGGAGGAGGAGGAGGTCGCAGACCGTGAGTCAGAGACATCCGCTGGGGAGGGAGGCTCCGGTCTTGGTTCCGGGAGCGGAGATGAGGCTGAAGGGGATCCGGAGGATGATAGCTTTGACCCGGATGGTGATGATGGTGCAGAGGTTATCCCACAGAAGAGGATGAGAGGGCCTCCTCATTCCTGTTCCCGATGATATTGATGCTATTTCCTGCTTTATTTTACTTTTTGCTAGTAGTTTGTAGCACTTTGCACATTGTTAGGCAGCTTTATTTCCTGTAAAACTTGTGCCTTTATTTTGTTGTAAAACATGATGGAATGAAACAGCTTTGAAAAAGTGTTTGTATTTGAAACTTTTAGCATCGCATCGCATCATTTTGCACAAAATGGAATTGAATGAAAATGTGCCTTGTGTATTTACCGGATCAGGTAATGAACCGATGCAACAAATCAAAAACTCGACTCACTAAGAAATAACAGAATCTTAGCAAGTTTACAACTTGATAAGCAAAGTACAACAATGCTAACGACTCAATAAACAAGACTCAACAAAATCGCATAAACAAAAAGGTAAACAAAAGGTAATAACTCAAAACACAAAATGCGACAGCTCGACAAAACTTTACAACTCGATAAACAAAACAACAACTCGATAAACAAAAATATAACAAAGCGTACTTCGGACGGACGATCTGGATGATGGAACGTATCTGAAACTGAGAGAAATGGAGGCCTTCGACGTTCCCGATGCCTAGAAATGCCTCAAATTTCCTTCCGGAGGGCAAAACAGCACCAATGCGTGGCCGAACACCTTTTGCATCTGGAGACTAGAGGGTGGCCGGCCTACTAGAATAGATGGCCGGCCGGCCACCTCTCTCGCAACCCCTAGAATTTTGACACGTGTCCTTTGAATAGTGTTTTACCCCCCTATAAAAGCCCCAGCCTTGGAACTTATTTATTTCATCACCGTTTCTCATAAAAATGGAGGCATTTCTCGCAGAAAATCTCACATCTTGGATCTCTTCTCTAGACGGCTCGGAAAAGTTGAACTTCCGGGGTTTCGGCTTAAATGCACTATTCACGCTGGGTCGGACTCCGCTACATCTTCCTTTCCTCTGTGCTGCGGCAAGGTTTTGGAACCCGGTGACGCATGTCTTTAGCTTCGGCGGGCAAGAGGTATGTCCTACTTTTGAAGATTTTCAAGTCTTGATAGAATCTGAGCGAGGTGAGGAAATCTTGCCCCAACTCAATTTTAGTTATGCCCAAACTTTAGGGCGGATGTGCGGACTCAATGCGCATGATGCTCGATCCCTAATTGATAATGGAATGTTGGATATCCCAAGCTTGATTTACCGATTCTCCGATGCTGGTCACCGCAGCGACCATCATTGGCAAGGCTTCCGACGACATGCTCTCTGTTTGTGCCTGTTATCTCATTTTCTGTTTGCCTCAAGCTTCGGAGGGTCCGGCGCCCGTCTGATTGAAATTGCTCAAGGCTTGAAAGAGGGGAAGAGTTGCATTGCCATGACTCTGGCCGAGACACTGATGGGCTTGGATGCTTTCCACTGCCGGGAGACAACTAGGTTCGCAGGGAGTCCACTACTGCTGCAGGTAATGTTTCCCACCCAAGCTCACATGTGTATTTTGCTCACATCACTCGGCCCTCGGGCTCGGTTTTTCTCACAAAACCCTTATCTTACTCTTCCCTCCTCGCACATCTCTTTATTCTTTATTCTCTCATTTTTCATCCCTCCCCAGATATGGTTGATGGATAAATTGCAAGTTGTGGACTCTTGCCCTGCTTACTCAGCCCGCGGTTACTTCTTTCGACAACGCCTAGTCGATGCCCTTGATGAGGGATGGTGGTTTGAATGGATGTGCAACTTGTCAGCAGATCGCATTGCCTGGCATTGTCCTTGGCTCAATCTCCCGGCAATGAGCTACAGCATGTCCCGGCAGGTCGGGATTCGACTGATCGGCTTGACTCACTGTGTATTCTATTTTCCATTCCGTATTCTGCGCCAGTTCGGCCATGATCAGACTTGCCCACCAGAGGGGATTGAGTATCCGGCTACATTCCCGGTTCGAGGCGCTCAGCTGGCTTGGCAAGCCGCAGCATGGAGAATCAGAGAACTCTTGGCTCCTGCTCCCACTTTTAGTTGCACTTTGTCTGATGAATGCTGGGATTGGCTCAATGAAGGAGCACAGGTTGGGCCTAGGTTGGCATCAGAGGCTTCAACTAGCTCTGGCAGGGGACACAGGGACACCTGACTCGACTATGCCCCAGATTTATTGCTTTATTAGTACTTTCAAGTTTTCTTTATGAGTGTAATAAAAAGCAACTTCGATTGTATGTAAGAGCAAGAGAACTCTGTTTCGAAATCAAAGAAATTGAAGGTTGTGGTACTGAAAATTCTCCGTTTTTGGTCCAAAAATGGTCTTAGTTGTGAAAAGATTAATTTGAACAAAGTCAACTTTTATTAAAACTTTTCAAAACTATTTTCGATATGGATCAACCGACACGCCCGAGATCCGCTAACGAGATGTACAACCTCGATCCTAGCAACCGGAAAGTTGCCCTAGTTTGAAAAGTGCCTCGGCGATTCATAGCAACGGAAAGTTGCCCCTAGTCCGATGGTGCCGAACACTTCATTGCAACGGAAAGTTGCCCTAGTCCGAATAACACTGCATCGAGATCACGATAAATGCCGATGAATAGAGATGACCGAGATGATCAAATGGACAAAGTTGATCGGGGAAAAGATTGGGCCGAACTTCGTGATGAAGCCGCCACGATCCCATAGGTGGGAATCAAGCCTTACGAGTTCAGCTTAGGTTCGCCGGTATTTTTACTCTCCTTTTGCGCCTAACTTTTGCCAAGGCCGCCTTTATGGCTTTCAACCTTATGCAGCCTGGGCTTTTATAATTTCAAATTTTCTATGCTCAATTTTGCCTAGGTCACCCTTTCGTGTTTTCGCCCAGCGAGCCTCTCAGTGGGTAATATTTCTTCAACTTGTCCATATTGATCGGTTGAGAAAACTCTAAGCCATCTAGGTCCATCGTAACCACAGCTCCACCAGTATTGACTTGATAATATAGGGACCATCCAATTGGTCCGAACTTGCCCCTTGGTTGTGGATGGAGCTCGGTTGTCTTTGAGTACCAAATCTCCTTCTTTCAAATTCTCGACTTAACCTTCTTGTTAAAAGCTCGGCGATTCTCGCTGATAACCTTGGATGTGGTAGTGCTTTCAAATTTCTTCTTTCATCGAAAAGCATGAGTTCCTCAACTGCTTTTGTCGCTAATCGCTTCGCTTATCCGCACTCGGCCAATACTCGTAATGAAGGGACCTCAATCTCAATAGGCAGAACGGCTTCTTTCCCATAAACCAATGAGTACGGAGTCACCCCAGTAGAAGTTCTGATCGAGGTCCTATAGCCCCACAGAGCGAACGACAGCTTATCTGGCCAGTCCCGATAGGTTTCCACCATCTTCTGTAGTATGCACTTGATGTTCTTGTTGGTGGCCTCAACTGCTCCGTTGGTTTGTGGCCGGTAAGTAGAAGACTTATGAAAAGCCACATTATATTTCTCCAACAAATCAATCACCTCCTTTTTGAAGTGGGAACCATTGTCTGAAACGATTTCGTTTGGGATTCCGTAGCGACAGATAATGTTATTTCTGATAAATTTTGCTACATGCGAAGCCTTCAACACCGCATAAGATTGGGCCTCAACCCACTTTGTGAAATAATCTATCGCTACCAAGATGAACTCATGCCCATTCGACCCTTTTGGCGTAGCAGCTCCGATTACATCGATTCCCCAGACAGAAAATGGCCATGGCGAAGTCATGTTGTACAGCTTTGACGGTGGGATGTTCATGCGATTTGCATGAATTTGAAACTTGTGACATCGCCAGACGAAGCCAATACAATCCTCCTCCATGGTGGACCAGTAATAACCTTGTCTAAGGATCTTCCGTGCCAACATTACCCCATTCATGTGTGCACCACATTCACCCCCGTGGATAGCTTCCATCAGACGCTTTGACTCTTCGGCATCAACGCACAGTTTATGCATTCCCAGATGACCCCGTTTATACAGTTTACCCCCGCAGATGATGAACTGAACTACCATTCTTCTGATTGCTCTCTTGTCTTTGGCATTTACCCCTGGCGGGTATGCTTCTTTCTCCAAGAAGTTCCAGATGTTGTAATACCAGGGGTGTTCGTCCTGAACTTCATCTATGGCTGCAATCGACTCATAGGCAGGTGCAAATTTCTGGTCAATAATGACTGGACGCATTCGGACTCCACACGGGATGTCTATCATAGAAGACAGAGTTGCTAGAGAATCTGCGAACCTATTGTTCTCTCTTAGTAGATGAGTAAAACTTAGCTTTTCAAACCGAGGAATCAGCAAATCCAAGGTTTGGTGATACATCATCATCTTTTCCTTTTTCACTTTCCAGTCTCCTTTAGCTTGAGACACAACAAGGTTCGAATCCCCAATGACGTCCAAATTGCCATGCCCCCAGCTTCTAGGGTCGCTTCTAAACCAAAGAATGCACGCCAGATTCTACTTCATTGTTTGAGACTTTGAATCGAGTTTGAAGGCTAGAGGATACGGAATTGTCAAAAGCTATCAGCAACACTCCTACCCCATACCCATGTTGATTTGACGCTCCGTCAAAGTACATCGTCCAAGTTTCTTCGTCGATATGCAGAATTGATTCATCCGGGAATAGGTACTCAACCGCTTCATCCCCCTCAACCGGGTGGTCGGCAAGGAACTCTACCACTGCTCTTCCTTTCACTGACTTGCGTGTCACGTACGTGAGATCAAATTCGGAGAGCAAAAGCAACCAATGAGCTAGCCTACCCGTAAGCGTTGGTTTCTCGAAGAGATATTTGATGGGATCAAGTCGCGAAACCAACATTACGGAGTGAGCTAACAGGTAGTGCCGCAGCTTCCTGGTAGCCCATACCAGAGCCAAGCAAGCCCTTTCCAGTGGTGTATATCGGGTCTCATACTCCAGCATCTTTTTGCTCAAATAATAGATGGCTTTTTCCACCTTATCTTCTAATTCTTGTGCAAGCATGCAGCCCATTGTAGTTTCAGTCACTGATAGGTACAAAATCAACGGTTTCCCCGGTTCTAGTGGCGATAAAACGGGTGGGTTCTGTAGATATTCTTTAATCTGTTCAAATGCAGCTTGACATCGGCCGTCCCATTGGAACTTCTTTCCTTTCTTGAGAAGGCCAAAAAGTGGTTCACAAGTCAAGGTTAATTTTGAAATAAACCGTCTTATGAATTGCACTTTACCCAGAAAGCCTCGCACCTCTTTTTCAGTCCTTGGTGGTGGCATTTCTAGGATGGCCTTGATTTTGGAAGGGTCGACCTCGATGCCCCTTTGTGTAATCAGAAACCCTAGCATTTTCCCCGCTGTAACACCAAACGTACATTTCTGAGGATTTAGCCGCAACCGAAATTCCCTGATCCTTTGAAAAAACTTGTGCAAGGCGGTGTAGTGGCCCTCTCTTTCTTTGGACTTGACAATCATGTCGTCCACATACACCTCAACCTCTTTGTGGTCGCGGCCCGTTGATAAGTAGCTCCAACGTTCTTCAACCCAAACGGCATTACCCGTTAGCAGTATGTCCCCCACGGGGTGGTGAATACAGTCTTTTCCCTGTCTTCTGGTGCCATCACTATTTGGTTGTATCCTGAGAAGCCATCCATGAATGAGAGCAATGCATGCCCTGCTGTGAAGTTTACTAACTCATCGATGTGCGGTAAGGGAAAGTCGTCCTTCGGACTAGCTCTGTTCAAATCCCTGAAGTCTACACACACCCGGATCCTGCCATCTTTCTTCTAAGACCGAACAATGTTGGCCAACCAAGTCGGATATTCAGATACCAAAGAGAAGCTCGGCCGATTTGCTTGGTGACCTCTTCCTTAATCTTAAGAGCCCAATCCGCGGATCCTTCGAAGTTTCGCTGATGTCGAGCCTCGGTCAAGGGGATCCGATGTCGCATAATCTCAGATCGATTCTGCATGTCTTCGTGAGGACCACGCGAAAACATCTTTGAAATCTTTTAATAAAGCGACTAAGCGCTCGCGTTCCTCTAAAGACAACGTGGACCCGATCTGGACCAGCCGCGGGTCCTCCTCAGTACCAATGTTCACGGTAATGATTTCATCTATTAATGGTTTAACGAGTCTCTCTTGCTCTTGCTCAATTAAACGTTGTAAAACCGGAGGAACTTCGTCCTCGTCGTTTTGATCAA
The DNA here is from genome assembly GCA_025200525.1 of Camellia lanceoleosa. Lineage (NCBI taxonomy): Eukaryota > Viridiplantae > Streptophyta > Magnoliopsida > Ericales > Theaceae > Camellia > Camellia lanceoleosa. The sequence continues at coordinate 132,574,989 of CM045771.1, read as the reverse complement.
AATTTTGAAAGTCTGAATTAATGCAATAAATTAGGGGCACAAAAAAGTACTCGGAAACCACAGATAGTTCATTCTCATTAGGCACATCCAAATCGTCCAATTCATCGGTTACAACAGACTCAAATGAAAAGGAAAAAGACGACCTGGACAGGACTGTGGCATCCGGGTCAACATCCCTAGGAGTACCAGACTCAAACTCAGTCGAGCTGGAACCTAATTCCGACTCACAGGACTCGGTAGAATCAGATTGTGGCTCACTACCTGACCCAGTGCTGCTGGACAAAAATCCCTCATCGTACTGCCAAGTGAGAGAGGGTGCGATTGATGCATCCAAGATAGCTGCTGGGCGGCTCGCAGCCGTTTCATCCCCAATCATGGAAACCACGAAGTTATCCCCCAAGCACTCTTGGTCGATCGAAGGATCAGAGAGGAGACATGCCAGTGCTACCCCCATTTCCAATTTCGGCCCTCAGATCCACCGCTTTATTCTCGCCAACCTCGCTTGTTGGGTCTGCTCGCTTCGGGCAACGCTATCCCTGATAGTTGCGTGTCAAAGAAGATTTCAAACTGCACGCGCTTCTTCTCCGCTTAACCATGGTTCGGGAAGCCGCAAAATGGAAAATCCTCTCTGACGGTCGTCTGCTCAGTGGTACTGGATGGGCCTGCATTAAGTCGAAGGCTTCCCACCGCTTCGCCTAGCTCGCCGCCATTTCCTTTCCTTTCTCACCCATCCTCTTTGGTGGGCGATAACCCACCAAAGGTATGCGGGTTGTGTGGCACTTCGCCAGCGTAATTCTTTTCCGCCGCTTCTTCCTAATCCTATCCCGAATATGTTGTAGCTTGTTCATGAGGTAGACGGATTGGGCAATCGACGCATACACCTTCATTCACGTACCATAATATTCGTGACTACCCGGCCTCCGCCAAAGTGAACCCCGATAAGAACATATCCTCCGTGCCGCGCTCGATTTCCAAACCGGCGAGACACTTCGGGCGGCAGATGGATGGATGAATTTCAAAACAATTGCAACTCCTTCCCGTGAGGGTATTTCAACATCCGTAGAGTGGAAGAGATACTTTCACTTGGTGCAACCACGGCCGCCCAAGAGCAAGTTGAAGGTTGCGGAACGCCCAAGACATGAAATTCAATGTTGTGTCGCCCGACCAACCTCGGGTCCAACCTTGACAATTCCCCATCACTTCCCTACTGGTATTATCATAAGCTCTGATCACCTGAGTGGTTGGTATGAAGTCTGCGGGTTTTAACCCAATTGCATATGCCGTTCTGACTGGGCAGACATTGATAGCAGACCCGGTATCAACAAGTACCACCGGTATCCACTTATCTCTACACTCTACGGAGATGTAGAGGGGTTTGTTATGATTCACACCCTCAGGCAGCAACTCCTTGTCTGAAAAGGTTAATGCCGGGAAACCTCCTCCTGGAAAAACCAGCCCAACTAGCTGCTCTGGCGTAGTTTCGATGGAGAGTTTGGCCTTGTCCATAGCAGATAGGACAGCCTGTCTGTGCACCCTTGAAGCCATAAGCAGTCCCCAGATGGAGATGTTTGCCTGTATTTTCTTTAACTGTCTCAAGATGCCTTCTTCTTCAATTTGCTTCTCTCTGCTTTCTCAAATTCTTTATCTTTCCCTGATGTCTCGAGTTGGTCAAGGTGTGGGGGCTTGAAGTACCGCCCGCTCCTGGTCATGTGGTCCACCTCATCGAGGTACCAAGTGTCATCTGGTTGAGCACCTGCCCAATCTTCATCTGTGTGGGCAAGACATAAGTCATCGTCTTCCCACCACATCCCACTAGCATTCAACAGACACCTATCTGGTTCTGGCAAGTTTGTACTCTCGGTACTTTCATCCCACATGCTCACAGCATGTCCTGCTCTTGTGCTCGCAGCACTTTCATCCTCTTCATGGTTCTTGGCTTTCCGGATTCTCTCAGAATTCCACCTCTTTTCTTGCTCCTCCTGCGTTAGTAGGGTTTGTTGTTCGGTTTTCACAATATCTTGATCCCGAGCAAAATTCTTTGTACCGGCGCTCTCCGGCAATTCATTCTGACTCTCGGCCCTTCCGGCCATCATTGATACTTCTACCGCCGCCTTGCTCGTCAATTTCACAACATCCGGCCGGGTCATCTAACCACCCGGTAATTTCTGCCGACTCCTCATATTCAAACCAATTGATTGTTGCATCCCCTGCTTCTTGGTCGTTGAAGAACTGGAGGTTAGCAAAATCTTCTTCCACCATTGTCAGACCATCTGCCCCTTGTTCTAGTCCGTCCCCCCGAATCATGCACAATTCAGCTTTTTCTGGCAGCCTCACACTTAGCTCAGACTGGCTCACTGATAAGATATATCCGCTTGGATCATAAGCTCTTCCAGCACAATTCCCAGGCTGTCCCATCCCAGACTCACCAATTTTTCTTTCTTCTGAAACCTGTCCCGTTCCATCTTCGGAGGTCACCACCTTTGGTTCAGATTGGGTTGTGAAGATGTCCAACATGCACAAGTCAGTGCAATCAGGAAGGATCACCTCCGGCTTGGGTAGGTGAGAGGGAGTAATATAGATACTAGGATCGTAGGAAACGACCCCAGTTTGGATGAGGTTGACTCTTTTGGGTGGTGGATCTTGGTTATGTGCGGGGAGTGGATTAGTTGTGACGTTGGGTCTTTCGGGAGGCACAATGATATTCTTGTCAACGAGGTCTTGAATCTCGTGACGCAAATAAACATTGATCCGTGTCATGGCCATGTCAGGTGGTAAGCACAAGATTTGGCCGGGTTGTGGGGGAGTGGATTTGGTAGTGGCCTCATCTAGGGGCGCCGATGCTTCTTCCCGATTAAGACCCCGAGCCTTGGACAGGCATATATAGTGGAGTGAAGGTTCTTGGCCTCGGATTGATATCTCGGGCTTGGTTCTCGCTTCCCGGAGGTATCGAAAGGGTGTGGCCGCGGGCCTTGGTTGGGAAGGGGAGTGGTGGTGACCATACCGACTTCAAGTCCTTGTGTTTGCAAAGACCACTCGGCCTGCGTTGTTATTCGGTTGAATGTCCTTCGGTCGTTTCGGTCTGGTCGATTAAACCTTGCTTCATCGTGATCTCGATCTGCACTTCTATCTCGTAAATCCGAGAAGGTGGGGAAAGGGAGTACGATCATTTTCGTGATTAACTCGGTTGAGATTGCATAATCATCCGAATTTGATCTTTATCTGGCCTCAAGGTCATCATCGATGCCTTTGCTCTCCACCGAAGTTACAAAATCGAGAAAGTCTCTTTTTGTTCTCGCCTCGTTGTTTCGAGATCACGTGTTGTAATCTCGACCAGGTATTATATGAATATCAGGCAACGAAGGCCTCACCAAATTTCATCCCAATTTCTTTCACATCATCTTTCAACTTTGCGTACCAGATGGCCGCCACCCCCGACAAAGTTCTGCCAAATAAAGAAAGCTTTTGTGGTCGGGTTAGGCCCATTGGCCTTAAGATGTCTGAAAATAGCCGGAGATGGACCATAGGATCCCCTGATCCATCAAAACGATCAATCTGTGGCATCTTGAATCTGTCCAAGTTGTCACTACACGCCAGTAGCCATCTTCAATATCTGGGATGGCCTTCACCCCCTGTGATTTCTTGAAAAGCTTTTCCAGCTTACTCAGCTTCAGAGCTGTATGATCTACCTCGAACTCAAATGGAGAGTCCGGGTGGTTAGGTGTAAGATTCTTGGACAGTTGCGGCAGAAGTGGGGGCGGAGCCGGCCCCGTTGGAAGACCTATGTCCTCTTGAGTGTTCCGGACATCGGGTAAGGTATTCTGGGTGTTCGGGAGGATATTCTGAGGATTTGGCAAGGTATTCTGACCAGTGGATGCCTGCTCAGGTAGTGGAGCCGCTGGTGGAGGAGGAGCCTGATGTGAAGCAGACGCGCTAATGTCAGCAATCGCCTTTCTTTCGGGCCATGATCGTGGCTTGTTGTTTGGAAAATTCGCTGGCGGATGGCATCATCTTGCATCTGCTTCATGCTCTCATGCATCCGGCGATCATCGCTTCCATCCCCGATGTATTCTCATTGTTCCATCTAAATGGCTAGAATGTACCTCTACGGCATACGTAAATCTCAACTCGATTGTTTCATCGGGCGTCTCCGCTAATCCCTATTCCGACATAATCGCGCTTCTCGGCCTTCTTCGATAAGGGGTAAAGAGTGGAACACCGATGTCCGGCAACGAGATCCTCGGACGGTTGAGTCGGCGACCTCGTGTCCAAAGTGCTTGGGGGTATCTCATCGTTCGAAGCAATCGTAAAAATCGCCTAGCAAAAAGATAATAAAGCGAAAAGGAAATAAATAACCAGAAAAACGGGCAGCATAACAACTTAAATTAAATACACACAACACACAGTCGGGCATACAACACACAGTTGACAAGCTGAAAGTACATTGTCCTCAATTCATCGACATTATTCTCAGTATCGTTTTCCCAAAACTGAATCGGATATCCGCAGACAACTGATTCTCAGATAACTGACTGGTGCCCGCAGGCCTGATGCCCAAACTCAACTGATACATGCATTCCCTGTAGAGGCACACTCTAACAAGCACATAGCAGATAAGTGAGGGCTGAAAACACCCTATGTTGGTAGGGTTTCCCTGTCCTATTTTGTCAGGAACTAGGGTTTCACTACGCACGCAGCGGCTTCAAACAACCTATAAACGGGTAAGCAACCTGTCCTAGTTTGGAATGGTCACTATGGATCCGAATATGCACTAGGTTGAATGGTCAAAAAGGGTGCCCTGGTAAAACCGGGGTTTGCGTTCCCATGCTATCAGAGCCCAGAGCCGATCAGCCTTACGGACATGACTTGACAAGACAAGCCTCCGGCAAATCGTTCGGGAATGGCATATGGCAAACACGGTGTCCTAGGCGCACCAATGTAAATGCAATGCAAAGAAACACACAAATGTAGTCAAAACCAGATATCACGAGTTCGAGTCAAGTTCTCTAAATCCCCAGCAGAGTCGCAAAGAAATCAGACGCCCCGAACGCATCCCGGGAAGGAGGCGAGTCCCCCTGCTCGTTCGATATTGGGTCACTACAGTTCGAAGGACTCAAATGTCACAGTTCTTAATCTTGAACCAAAGAGTCCAAATTCGACAAATCGTTTTGAGAAAACAGATTTTTTGAAAGAAGTGCCAAACATGGACTGCTTTGCCAGATACAGAGTCGCCACCTAAATGTTTTTTAAATGGGAAATTTAGGAAACCCTGACTCGGTGCCAAAAGGCCACGTGTCCGTCATCACCAAAGTTGCCTCGGCTCGGGAACTTGGGTACGATTGGGGAAGGTCACTTGAGCATTCTCGCCGCCGGTCAAAGACCGGCCTCTACTAACCATGATATTTGATTTTGAAAGTATTGTGAGTTCTTATTCCGGTTATTAGCCTAGGTTACTATGTGATGCGCACAGCATACAAGTATAGACTGAATCGCCTGAATTGGAACAAAACATTTCATGTTTGTTTGTTTGAAAATGGTTTGATGGTGCTACCCGCAGGTAGGCTAAGACGTGGATTTGCCACCCTCGGGTGGGCTTAGAAAACATGATTTTGCCATTATCTAGTGGGCTTAAAACAAACATCTGATGAATTGTCCCAATTCAGATAACTCAACCTCCACCCACAAGCATTCAAGGCAGTTATATCACATAAGCAAATAGCCTCATGGTAAGCATGCTATTCATGGCAGTCACTCACACGCATGCAAGGATGCTAAAGCATAAAACTCACCGAGTACTCCATGCCAAAACAGAAGTTTGTTAGAAATTCATGCATGATCCTAAATATACAGAAATGCCTAATGCAACACATGCAAAAATGCAAACTAAAGCAGGCTCGACTATTCTAAACATGGCATGTGGAATGCTACAACTAACACGTATTCAATTTGGGATTTAAATACAAATGCAGTTTGTATGATGAGCCGAGCCCGGTGCCTGCAAAACAGATGAATGATGCAAACATGCTGTCATACTGCATGCTAATTGAAATATGCCCTATATCTAACCATCATAAGCGGGTAAATAAAAGGGAAGAAAGAAGTGGGGGTTGGAAGACATACATCACACTCACCTAAACTTATTACAATTTCGCCCTCGCACAGAGGGTTCGAATAATAATACTGTCCGAAATAAAAGAATAATACAGTCCGAAATAAATATACAAATTCCTAATTAATTAACAAATTAACTAAGAAAAACTGTAAACTGGCATGCAAGCTAGGGGGCTGCCTTGACTCTGCTCCGGATAATAAAATGATGCATGTTGAGCTGCCTTGCGTGGAAATCCACTGGGATGCCCCAATTAGCCTCTGTTTGCAATGTTTCTCGAAATGCGTGCCAAACTCCGAAAAGTTGCTAATCCTTCATTTTGCTGCAACAGAGAGCAGGAAAGGGACATAGCAATGTATTTCACAAATATATGCATGCCTCGATCCTCGTGCCACCAATCACGCATCTTGATGCATGATGGCCGAGGAGTCGGATTGCACAACTCAATATGGGATGAATGCGTATGAATGCTACAACAAAACCTAACTCCGTCATGGGTAATCTGGAGTGTCGGTGATTTGGGAATTGAGACCTGCTCACACTCAAAGTACGTAAACGTGTTCGCTTTCCGTGCTGCTAACTCCTATCCCGAACACGATGCAATATGCATGATATGCATGAATGCAACTAAAATACAATCCTAGCATGCACAATGCTTATGAAAATGAGATGTCTCGAAATGCGTGCACGCGGGCACGCGAACCGAGGTGATGATCCTGAGGCATGTAATGGCATACGCAATGCAAATGGACTTACACTAACATGAGAGAGCCTCAGCCACACTCACATAAGAGGCTGTCGGATAAAAGTGAGATGTCTCGAAATACGTGCACACGGGCACGCAAACCGAGGTGATGGCGTAAAGGCATGAAACGGACTGAAATATGATATACAATGAGACTAAAATGAGATGTCTCGAAATGCGTGCCCACGGGCACGTAAACCGAGAAAATGGCATACGGAATGTAATAGGACTAAAAATGACATACAGGATGCAAAATGGACTTATACTAACATGAGTGAGCCTCAGCCACACTCACGTAAGAGGCCGATGGATGAAAATGAAGTGCCTCGAAATGCGTGCACACGGGCACGCAAACCGAGGCAATGGCATACGGAATGCAATGGCATACACAATGCAAATTGGGCTTACACTAACATGAGAGAGCCTCAGCCACACTCACGTAAGAGGCCGATGGATGAAAATGAAGTGCCTCGAAATGCGTGCACACGGGCACGTAAACCGAGGCAATGATCCTAAAGCATGAAATGGCATGGAAAATGACATGCAAACATGCGAATGGAATTTCAGCACTCACTAATGATGCAAAACAGTCCCGAAAGGTGGGGAAATGATACCAAATGCACGGAATGGTCCCGAAATGCGATATTAAGCACCCGAAATGGCCCACAGCCATACTAAACATGCATAATTGGTACATGACATGCAAAATAGTAGCAAGGCAGCCCCAAAATAGCATTTTTTACAGTACAAAACATGGCGAAATAGTGAGCATAGATAGGACAACAATGGCATACAAAAATGGGGGCCAAGAGAGGGGTATTGAAACAAGTGATGTATGTGATGCTCAAACTGAAAAATTTCCTTCTACAATACTGAAGAAGGACTAAAAATATGCACATTTACAGTAGATGACATCCCCCAAATCAGTATGAAAACTTGCTAAAAATGTCATGCAAGAATGAAGCCAACAAAGGCTAAAACATGAGGTATGCCTTACATTCATTAAAAGGCCTTGGACCCTTAACAAAACATGACAAGAAGACCAAAATATGGATATTTACAGTACTGATGATGGCCGAAAACAGAAGCTAGATAGGCCTAAAAAGCATGCAAAAATGGGGGCCAAAGAGAGATATAAAGACAAGCACAACATGGAGACTCCCAACAAGGTTGATCCCTTCTACAATGTTGTAGAGGGACAGAAAATAAGCTTACTCACAGTTCATGACATGCTCCAAAACAGACTACATGTAGGTCAAACAAATCATGCAAGTTTACGGTAAATATGAGAGATTATGAAGCAAGTACATGATAGAGAGGCCAAACAGGGTTGAGCCCTTCTTAAATGTTGAAGAGGGGCTCAAAATAGGCCCACTCACAGTTTACATTATGCTCGAAAATAGATCACACATAGGCCAAATATTCAATGCAAAAATGAACAAAAACTGATGCAAAACGAATGCTCGGGGGCCAAAACACGCAGTTCGGGGTCCCGAAAACCGACCGTTGAGCACCGAAAGTGGTGTTTGGCTATGAAGTGGGTATCTAAGACCCCAGTATCCCTCGAAAGGGAGTAAATGAGATGCATGCCAGAAATTGGAGGAATCCGAGATGGTTGGGTGGTCCCGAACCGAGGCACACGGCCTGACCGCTCCGAAAACCGGGAACCGGGCTCCGAAATGGGCAAAATGGCCTACAGGCACGAAATGTAGCCCACGGCCACTGAGAGATGGTCTACGGGACCTCTCCCTCCCCTCAGGAAAGAAAACAGAGAAAACCGAGTCCGATTCGCAAACCGAAGCAAGGCACAGAAGAGAGTTCGGGAGTCCGGAGGCAGGGCACACAGCCGCGACTCTGAGACTTCTGAACGAGCACAGTATGCAACATCACCGAGCGCTCAATCGGTGACGTCTGAGTCTTAAGGTCGGTCAAAAATGGGGTGTCTACACCATGTCTTCTTTTCGATCAGCCAGCTCTTGGTTAGTGATGTGCAATTTGGTACCAGTTCTAACCAAGGCTTGGTTTACTGTGGCCAGCTCCTCTTCAAGCTGAGCTTTCTTCTCCAGCAGTTGGACTCGAAAGTGAGAGGCAAAAGAGTGTTGTTCCTTGAGCGTTAATACCTCGGTATGCACTTGGGAAACAAAACTCTAGTCCCTAGCTAGTCTCTCATCCGCAGTCTTAGCAGCATGACAAATGTTGAGATAGAAATCAATAGTAGCTGCAGCCTGGGATAGATGACTTGAGACATTCATGCTGCATCGCCAAAGAATGGTACAAAGATTGAAGGAATCCATTCCTGATGATAGGCCTTTGTAGAGCCTCGAAGGGGATCCTCGAAAAAGAAGTCAGCAGTTCCAGGCATATGTCCAAATCTATTGAAGGTGTAGAAGGCTTGCTGCTGGAGGAAGGAAGACTCTCAAAGATTTCCAGTAAGGAGTCAGCCAAAACTAATGGCTCAGCTTCAGCACTAAATGTTGGAGAGGTAGAAGGTATGTCGAAGAGACTAGCTAATCTTCCTTCGAAGATGTCTACCTCATCCCTGGACATGAAGGGCATAGAGAGTGTTGTAGTGGAGGACACAGAGGACTGCATAGGGATGGGAGAAATGGATGGAGTATCTTTGGCAGCCTCTATGGTCTTAGCCACCAACGAATCAAGTGAAGAGGGGTTGGAAGTAGGCACAGGTGATGAACCATGAATTGGAGAACTACCAGCACCCTCTGTGGAAGAATCAATTGCCATTGGGAATGGAGTAGCAGTTGGAATTTCTGAGAAGGAAAGAGGAAGAGCAAGGCTCGAAGAAGAAGTAAACTGAGGTAGATCAAAAGTCAAAAAAGGGAGATATGGCTCTAAGCCAAGGAAAAGAGATGCAGGGATGTTTGGACTCAAAGAAGATACATCGAATATAGGCTTGGAGAGTGGGAGCATGATTTGGATGGTTTTCACATGTGGCATCTGGTCAACTTCAACTAAAATCGAGGGAGGCCTCGCTAGAAAGATGAATGCAGTAGCTGTTGCTGCAAGAGGAAGAAATACAAAGGACTGTCAAAATTCAGTATTAAAAGTTGACAAAGGAAAGACAACGGAAGTGTGAAAGAAATTACTTGATCCAGTGGTATTAGTACTGATGGGAGAGCTGCGAAGGGAGTAATGTTCGGTAGTTTGTTGCCTTCTTGCAGTTTCCCTTTGAAGTGCATCAGTAGTAGCAGATTCATCTCTCAAAATTTGTTGCTGCCGTCTCTTCTCGGCCCTCTCAAAGACAATTATTGCCTTGGGATGTTCCTGCTCTACTGCCTTGGCAGCTGCTTCGTGAATGGGATCTTCAACCAAGATAGTAGTTGAAACAGTCACCTTCCTTCTCTTTTTCATTGCTTGGGCAATTGTCTCGGAATCAGAGTCCTCAGTAAAGTCAAAAGGAGAGACAGTAATCTTTCTTCTCCTCTTTCTTTGAATTGACATTGTCTATTCCTCAGATTTTTTCTCAACTTCCTCAAACTGAGATTCTGAAATAAATTCCTTCTCTACCTCCCTAATGGTTGTCTCCTCTTGAAACAAGTCAGTCACTTTTTTCCTTTTGGTCATGGGTGACTCGTGTTCTGGGTCTATTTCTCTTTCTTCTTCTTCTTTTCCTTCTGGCACCTCGGTTGTTTTCTTTTCAGAATCAAGCAGTCTTCTCTTCTTTTGCTGCTGATCACCTTCACAAAAAAAAAATATAGAAACAAAATAAGAATAACATAATCAGCATTGTATAGGAAGTCGAAGGAGAGAAAAGAAAGGCATATACCTTTCTTTGAAGCTGCCTGAGTGGCTTTCGAAGGAGTTGAGGTAGCAGGAATGGACTGAGTTATAGGAGGCACAGTAGAGGAAGGGACAGTTTTAGCTCCTTTGGGCTTGGACACATCTAATACCTCCAGTAGGTTTTGAGGTGAAATGGCTAAATAGAGTTCCATATTATTTTCCCACCAGTTTTGGTATCTCTTCAATGCAGTACCTTCAGGAATGAAAGGAGTGTACTCAAAACTAGCCAAGTCATCCATGAATTTGAAGGTTGCTTCCTCTAGCCTTGATTTCCTAACCTTCAGATCTCTCTTGGTAAGGCTCAGATTGGTGTTGCTGCAGAGAGGTATTGGGACCCCTTGTGTGAGACCAAATTGTCTAGCAAATTGAGCAGGATAATAAGGTTCAGCTATACATTTATAAGCTTTGGGGTTCGTGGTCCCAATAAACAGTTCCCTAGGAAGTAGAAGGGAGGCCCATATATCTTTGTGAATAGGCGAAGCACAGAGCCTGTCACTTAAGAAGTGACTCAACCAAGCTGGACCTATGTTGGTCTCGAAGGGACGGAAGCGGTGAATAGGAAGGGCGGCTGGTAGTTGATGGAAGAAGGAGAAATAAAAGGCAAAGGTAGAAGGGTAGAGGAAAGCATTGGCTAGTCTTATGCCATGGGTAAGAGAGTGTAACCCAGAAAATTTAAGGCATTTGGATTGCAATTCAGTAAAATAGGCGAAAAGCCAATGCTGAAGGATTCAGAAAGGCCCCCCTTGATTAGCATCTAAGGGCTTCTCACAAAAAAGGGAACAAACTCTGTATACATGACCTAGAATATATGGGGCTAAGGCTACCATTTTTTGCAAAACAAAGGCTTTGGCAAGAGGAGCAAATTCAGGCATAATTCTTTGAGAGGAGGTGCAGAAGAGAAATTTGCAAAGCCAGTATAACAAGATCGAAAAGAATTCCCTATCTACATCGGGCACTTTTTTATTTTCACTTTTAACAAAATCGCCAGAAGATAAGTTAAGAGAGGAAAGGAGAAAGAGATGTTAAATCAGTGGAAACTGGTGTAATAAGGGTACCAATAGGGGATACTCCTAGTAGATGGCAAATATCAAGAACAGTAGGAGCCATCATCCCACATCTAAATTGAAAGAAATTGAAGATAGGGTTCCAAAAACATAAAGTAGCAGGGACTAAGAAAGGGTCCTCTGAGATAGTTACCCTAGATAGTCGGAGAGCATCGAGAAGGCAGAGCTCTTGAAGGTCCAGTGTCCTCGCAGGGATGACCCGATCATACCACTCTTGCCATTTCGGTCTCATTGTGGGCCAACATCGGTGGCGGCAATTGACTCTCCAGTTCCTCCAATAGAGACCACCTTCATAAAGGAGACATTGGTTTTCCAGACGAGGATATAGCGCTGGGAGCTCAAGAGGGATCTCCTTGAAGATTGGCCCAAGCACGTAGTCTTGTCGCTCATGACGACGAGAGACAAAGATACGCCCGTCAATGGCGCTTTTTCCCCCAGCCTTGTACTTCTCACACTCCTCGTCAATGAGCCTTTTCAAGGCTACGGATGAGCTCACACGTTCTATGATTGGCACTTCTGGTGAAGAAGAAGCCATTGATGGTACGATTTTTGAAAAGGAATCGGGGAAGTAAAGAAAAGTGAAGATATGAGGGTTTGAACGTTAAAAGAGCAAGTGATTTCAGAAACACGAAACAAGAGGGTTTTAAAGAAAAGCTTTTTGTGTCTGGAAATGTATTGCATAAGTCGTTAAGTACTAAAAGTACGAATACGAGGAGTCTCTTCCAATATTGATAGTTTTGGAGGGAAAAGCACATTCCAGATGTTGACGCCAGCTTCGAAGCAAGATATTTGGCTTCGAAATGAGATTTTGGCGCCAAAAAATCAAATAACAACGGCTTCGAAATACATAAGTCGGCTTCGAAGCGTACTACATGCTTAAAAATGCTAGAATGCTCGAATATTGGTTCACTTTAAAGGGTTTAAAGACCTGTTTGAGGGTTATTAATCAAAGTAACGACCTTCGAAGCAAATCCTTAGATCCTTTAAGGATAAGGAGCACTGTTCAAAGCATTGAAACCAATCGTTGGTTTTTATATATATAAGAAAGAATTGCTTTTTGAACCAAAACAGTGTGGATTACTCTTCGAATCAAAATAGTCAATTTGAAATTGATTGGCTATATTAACCATGACCATATATTGGTTATAGTTAGTTTTGAGGGGTAATATTGTTAAAATTCAAAGCATTAATTCCAGATGATATCAGCCAGAATTGTCAACTATACTCCATAAATTGGAAAAAGACATGTTGGTTCTTTTAGCGTTTCATTAAACAATTGAGTCCAGATTTGAAGGATGAGATTGTTCAATTCGAAGCTATGAGTTGGCTTTTAAAGACAAAAGGAAACAGAGTCAAATAATGTCAAATACAGAAGGACTTTGTTTGTATTGAAGCCAAGACAATTACATTAAGTAACCCTATTTGGGTACAAATTCAAACTCATAAAAATAAGGAATATAATAAATAACAAGATCATGGAACTTTGTCCAACAATGATCGATGAATGTTTGTTCTTTCTTTATTATATCTTCTATCTCCTCTAATGTTGGCTGCATAAGTTGGTGTGCTCTCACTTCATAGTAGAGCTCCTCAGCCTTTATTTCGAAAGCCTCTTCCCTCAATTTTTGTTCAAACTCATCTATAACCAAATCATCCCAATACGCAGAATCTTTATTTTTGAAGTCATCAAAATCTTCGATGAAGTTCTCTGCTTCGTACTGGGCATGAATTCGGAGAGATGAAAGTTGATCCAAAGATTGGATGGTGACCTTGGAATTCCGATGCCAGTGGAGAAGTACCGGAAGTTGGTCCAGGAACATGTGAAGTTCTGCTTGGGCAATGGGATTAAGGACATGGCTGATTACTTTGACACATACTCACTGGTTACTAGAATAACATCCATTAGAATGTTAATTGCCATTGCATCTTTATACAATTTAGAAATTCATCAAATGGATGTAAAAACCGCTTTCTTAAATGGTGAGTTAAATGAAGAAATTTACATAGAACAACTAGAAGGTTTTTCTATTCCAGGAAAAGAAAAGAAAGTGTGTAAATTGGTTAAATCATTATATGGTTTAAAACAAGCGCCAAAGCAATGGCATGAGAAATTTGACAAGGAAATGATGTCAAATGGATTTAAAATTAATAAGTGTGACAAATGTGTTTATATTAAAAACACGTAACGGATGTAATGTCATTGTATGTCTTTATGTAGATGATATGTTCATCATAGGTAGTAATAATGATATGATTAAAACTACTAAGAAAATGTTGAATAAATATTTTGACATGAAGGACATGGGCATTGCTGATGTAATTCTTGGTATGAAAATTACCAAAACATCATAAGGATTTGCTTTGTCACAATCTCATTACATTGAGAAAATACTTGACAAATTTAGCAAAGATGATGATCATCTTGCTAGAACACCTGTAGATGTTAATTTGTATCCTTCTAAAAATGTACGTAAAAGTATTTCTCAATTAGAGTATGCCCAAATTATTGGAAGCTTAATGTTTTGATGAAGCGCACTCGCTCGGATATAGCTTATGCAGTAAGTAAATTAAGTAGATATACGAATAATCTGGGAGTAGAACACAGGAAAGCTATTATAAGGGTTCTAAGATATCTCCGATTCACTCGTAACATTGGGCTGAATTATACAAGATATCCAACAAGATTTTGAAGGATCTTGTGATGCAAATTGGATATCGGATACTAGAGACTCAAAGTCCACCTGGGTATGTCTTTACTCTTGGTGGAGCGAGATTTTTGGAAATCTTCCAAGCAGACTTGCATTGCTAAGTCTACTATGGAATCGTAATTCATAGCATTAGACAAAGTCGAAGAAGCAGAATGGCTTCGCCACTTCCTTGAAGATATTCCAATGTGGCCTAAACCGGTGCCTGCGATATGCATACATTGTGATAGTCAATCAACAATTGGTAGAGCACAGAGTCATATGTATAACGATAAGTCACGACACATTCGTCGTCGACATAACACCGTGAGACAACTACGCTCTAATGGAATTATTTCCATTGAATATGTGAAGTCTAAAGACAATATAGCGGATCCACTAACCAAAGGGTTAGCAAGAGAGTTAGTTGATAATTCATCGAGGGGAATGGAACTAAAGCCTATTAAATAAGAGTTACCACAACGGCAACCCAACCTAGTTGACTGGAGATCCCAAGATCTAGATTCAAAGGGACAACCGAGTTGTGAATGACCTGAAGGATCACTAGAGTCCAACTCCTACCCATTTCTATGATGAAATAAGTGATGTTTACTGCGTTTTAGGTTAAGTAAAATTTTAATGATTTTTATATCTAGGTAAACCTAGTGGAGTATGGTAGGATACTCTTCATTAGAATCACCTATATGAGTGTGAATCGGGCGATTCTATGAGAATTGTGAAGGGCTACAATTCTAGAGCACTCATGAAAGACTGTGTTATTTAGGGCCAAAATGAACACAATAGTGAGAACTAAACTGCGTCCGGGATATACTGTGTGAGTTTTATCATCTTGGTTTATACAAATGATTGAGCAGGTTCAAGACATCATGTTCCTGTTAGCTAGTAAATCCGATAGTGTCTCACAAGGAAAGGTTCAAAGCCAAAGCTACATATCCTTTGCAATAGTTCCAATTCTGTACTCTCGTAATTAGATCATGTTGTTGCATTTTCTCTCCGTTAAATTCCATTCATGTGGGGGATTGTCGGAAAAATTGGTTTATAAAGGCTTATTTTGGGCCATCTTTGAGCCCAAAATTGAGTGGGCCCCAAACGTCTTTTGGGGTGGGTCCGAAGAGATGAAGTTCCTTGCCGCGTGGCAAGTCACACAGTGAAGATGGTTCGTCAAAACCATTTATGAGTGAATGGCAACATGACGTCGTTTTCGGGTTCATGGAATGGACATTTAAAGTTTTTAATGTAGGTTTCCTTGTGAGGTTTGTCCTATATTGAAACTTTAAGAGAGTTTTGTTAAGTATATAAGCTCTAGTCTACAACACTTGGGTTGGGCCCCAAGGGGCACCCCAAGTTTGTAGAAGGGAAGAGTTATGGACAAAGTGTACCTTAGCCCAAACCACCACACATGTGCGCGCCACCGCCGTCCGTCCGTCCGGCCGAGCCGGGCGCGGGTGTGGGTTGTGGGTCGGGTCTTGTATTAATTTCTTGCGGGAAAAATTAATTTAAATTTTGTAATTCGAATTTGAATTTGAATTTGAATTCAAATTCTTGTCCAAAAGTTGTGTCTCCTTTTGTCCTAGTAACTACTAAACAGTTTTAATCAGTTTCAGATCTGTTAAAATGTCCAAGCAGATTAAAAAATCTAGACAGTTTCAACTGCAGCAGTTAAATCTGTTGAAAACAGTTTGCATATCTGTTTGTTTTCAAACAGCACCTGTTGGATTCAAACCACACCTGTTCATTTAAATATTATACCTGTTCGGACAGCACTTGTGCTGCCTATAAATATCAATATTCCAACAGTGTTTTTGCATCCCGAAAATCAGTCTGCAACTTATATATTTGCTGTCTAATTTTCTCCATTGCATTATTAATTCTTCATTCTAGTTTTAGAGTAAATTCAAAGAGAGTATAGAACACAAGGTTCTAGTTCGCCGGACAAATTTGTTTGAAGTGCTTCTACAAATTTGTGAAGATCATTGTACCTTGGGAGATAGACGCAACTCAACCATAAGCACCGAAGCGGGGCGAATCTGTCTTAAGGACAGAGTGTCACACACTCGACTTGGTTTTTCAATTTTCTTCGATAAATAAATTCGGTACATTATTTATTTATTTGTTTGTATTTAGTTTCTATTTATTTTATTTACACAAAAGATTGTTCCAACAATATATATATATGATATCCATGTAATTTCTTTTCCTACAATCTCAGCATTTGAGATGGTAAGTAACATTTCAAAAGTTGACCCAAACCTCAATTGATATAGTATTTGCATTATGTCTTGTCAGTTCATTTGTAAGAATTCTGGAAGAAAAAATTCATTTGTGAGAATTGTGGAAGAAAAAAAATATGTAGATGAAACATTTTTCATATATTATATCATAGTATTAGATGGGATAAAAGATAAATATATAATAGAATTATATGAACATAAGTTATTGTTGAGATTATGGGATAATGGTCAATGATTTTTGTAATTATTTCTTGAATATATTAGAGAGAATATAGCTGTACATTAGATGTGAACATATAGATATAGTTTGATTGTAGGACTTATAATACTAATGATCAATCACTATAATAGCTTGATTATAGGACTTATAATAATGATACATCACTATATATGGATCTCTAAAGATTATTGAATACAATAATGTTATAATGAGGTAGGAAGATAAAATGTATATAAAGAGAGGTTGGAAATTTTTTTGAAATATGGGTTAACTTTTTAAATTTTACATGTCATTTGAGAGAATTTTAGAAGAGAGGAGAAAAATTGTATGAATGAATAATTTTTCTATTGAATATATCTGAAATTTTTTTTTCAAAAGTTTGATTTACAAGTGTTATACCATTGCATAATAAACAAAATAAATGATTGAATAGAAACAACAATGTATTATATTTAGTTATGATAAAATAAAAGATATAATTTTTTTTGATCCGTTAGATGAAAGAAAAAAATAATAACATACTATCTATGGTATTATTTTTAAGAGCAATGCTATGTTATTAAAAATAAATAAATAAATAAAGAAATATATAAATCAAGAAGATGGTCATGAAGATTCTCCATTTTTAAATTAATTTTTAATATTTTATTATATGTTATGCAATTATATGCACTAGTAAGTTAGCACTTACCGATCATAGAGCACTATAAGATAAAATTAAATTTATATTTTTTACAAATTAAGATTTCAAAATTAAAATATACTTACATTAAGGTAACATGATCAATATTCAATATGTATAGAATTTTTTTTTTTTTTTTTTTTTTTTACATCTATTACATCATGCATTAAACATTGAATTTTCATATTTAAAATTATTCATAAATTTGATTTTTAAACTCTAATACCAAGATTGAGGATCTCACAGAGTCTCACAAGAATTAACTAACTTAAATGTTAGGGAAATTTATTGAAAAATCCTACACTGCGCGTGTTAAAAATAACCAAACTTTAAAAAGCTACTAGTGCGCTTTTCGAATAACGTGATACACAAACATCCCACCACCTTTCCCATAATGTGAATCGTAGGTTTTTATTCTTGGCAATCCCGCTTGACAAAACTCCTTTCGGTTGTACTTATTTTCGACTTTTATTTCGGAAGCTATGAGTGTTTAGATGCGAATCCAACCCGAATTGTGCCTTGTAGGGAAGTTTGTGATGTTAATACTTTCAAGATTGCCACTTCGCTGATTATGACAGGGATCGAGTTGCGGTCACTGGCGGGGTCGAGGGGCAAGACTTCAAAGCAAAATGCAAAATTGCATTCAAAATTGCCTGTCCGGCCTTGCTCGCTTCCAAAGAAAGGTCACTGCAGGTAAAAATCTGAAAGAGATGAATGTACGCTCGAGCGAAGGGTACGTGGCTCGAGCGAAGCCACTTATGGAAAACAAGCGTTTTTGGTTCCTCGCTCGAGCGAGCTTCGCAGTCCCAGATTTCTATAAGTATTTGTTTTAGTCCAAAACTAGGATTACGCCTCCAGATTTTCTTCTTAGGTTCTAGGATTTACATCTGGGGATATTTTGCTAGTTTTCTTTGATGTTTTGATTGAGTATTCAACTCATGACTTAAAGAGTATACATCAAAGGATTATTTGTTTGTTCTACACAAAAGAGAGAGTTGTTCTTCGATGGATTCTGAAGAATTCGAGCCTGAAGCTTTGGTGGATTCTAGAGTGGCTCATCGTCAAGACAATTCCGAGGTAAAGACGGGGTTGGAAGAGGCACATAGGGGTTAGTTCAATTCGGGCGTGGATTCGCTAGGTAATTGAGAGTATACCTGTGTAATTCATTTATATCTTCTTAGTGGATTGTTTTATAGCTGTTGCCGTGGTTTTTTATCATAATTGGAGGTGTCCAATTGTGATTTTTTCACGTAAAATCGTTGTGTCGATTTGTCTTGATTGTTTGATTGGGATTGTTGTTTACTGCTTAAAATTGATACATAATCACAAATCAACATCTAGGGGATTTCTAGATTTTTCAATTGGTATCAGAGCAGGTCGTTCTATTTTTTAAAAAAAAATCTTTTAGAACGAGATCTTGTTTGATTTGTGATAATGGATTCAATTCGTGAGGGAAATTCTATGGTTCGACCACCCCTACTTGACGGATCCAATTATTCGTTTTGAAAAGCTCGGATGAGATCGTTTTAAAATCTATTGATGAAAAAGTTTGACAATCTGTCATGTATGGGTGGACTGAACCGACGATTATCGTTGATGGAGTAACTTTCCCCAAACCAATCGATAAGTGGGACACAATTGATTACCAAAATAGTAGCTGAAATAGTAAAACTATCAATTCTCTTTTTTGCGCTGTCACATCTGAAGAATTTAGTCGAATTTGCAATTGTGAAGTCGCAAAAGAGGCTTGGGATATTTTACAAACTATTCATGAGGGCACTCCTTCTGTTAAAGGCTTACGTCTAGTTTCGAAAACCTTTCAATGAAAGATAGTGAGACCTTTGATGAATTTTATACGAAGTTAAGTGACATTGTAAATTCCAGCTTCAATTTAGGTGAAAAAAAACCGGAATCCAAGATTGTAGGAAAAATTTTGAGGTGCTTGCCCGATCAGTTCCAACCAAAAGTTACGGTTATTGAGGAGGCTCAAGATGTTGATAACCTCAAGCTAGATCATTTGGTTGGAAATCTCCAAACTTATGAGGCACATAGGAATTTCAAAAAGAAACAAAAAGATGCTATTGCTTTTAGTAGTGCTCATAGAGTTAGAGAGGATTCTGATGAGGATTGTGAGATAGATTCCAAGATTACGGCTGCTTTTGTTAAACAATTTAAAAAATCTTTTCTGAAAAAGAATCCTAATCTTTTGGAATCTACGCATACTCATAAATCCAAAGACAAAGATAAATTCAAAATTAATTCTATAGCCAAGAAGGAGAAAGGAAAGATACAAGGGAACTCTGAAAGAGTCCAATGCTATGAATACCAAGGATTTGGTCACTTTGCTCAAGAATACCCCACTCGTTTGAGGAAAAAGAAAGCCCTCGCTATCACTTGGGATGATGAATCAGAATCTGATAAAGATAAAAGTGACAATAAAGATCAAGGTCAAGAGGGACATAAACAATTCCTTGCTTTCATGGCGGCTTCTGAAACTGAAGAACGAAAAGAGTATCCGAAGAGGTTGGTTGAGAATGCCATTGATGATGAATCCTCGGAGAGTGATAATGAAGAGCTTGAGCAAGCTTATGAAAAGTTGTATAAGGAGTCTCTTAACTTATCCAAATTGAATGACAAACTCACAATGAAATTCAAAGCATGTGAAAGTGAGAATGTCAAATTTAAAGAGGAGATTTCTGAGGCTAGGATTGATGCCATCAAGATAGCTAATGATCGAAAAGCTCTTTGTGCAAAACTCTTGACTTGTGAGACAGAGAGGAATGAGCTACAGCAGATCTATGCAACATATGAAAAAAATATTGAAACCCTCGAGATGTCTCAAGTTGCTTTGGAAGAACTAATGATCAAAAAAGAGGAAGAACTCAAGTGTGCTATGGCTACCATTGGTCTTTGGAACAAAGGATCAAAGACTTTGGAGGATATCATTGGGTCTCAACAAATGTGTTGTGACAAGAGTGGCATTGGCTTTGGTGATAACAAAGAGCAAAAACAGAGTGCATCTACATCTCATGATACAAGAACTCAAGGAAAGGGAGAACAAAAAATTCAACATAAGGATAGACTTCTCAAACTTCCTAGAGTTGGTAAGGTAAAAGAAAAGAAGGTACACCCTGTTTTTATTTGTCATCATTGTGATGTGCATGGTTACATTCGTCCTTATTGTTATAAGTTGCATGGGAGAGTGTCTCATAGAGATGGAAGAAATTCTAACATCTCGTGTAGTAGGAGACACTTCATTGGTAGTAATGAGGTTAAAGGTCATATTAGACCTCGTTATTTTGATCAGCTTAAGACCAAACATGGAGCGAGTTTGCATTTGCCTAGACCTAGAAGTAGGAAGTTGGAAACCACATTGAGACGGGTTCCTATTGAAAGGGAAGGGAACCACAACGTCAAGACAACACCCAAGAACCGCAATTCTCACAACTTTGTTCATACTAAAGCGGTTTTGGTGAGAAAACTTGACTTGTGTTAAGTTGTTTATTCCATTTTTTTTGTCTTTTTTTTTTTTTTGGTTTTTTGTGTGTTTTTTTTTTTTTTTTGGTCTTATTTTAGAAAAAAAAAAAAAAAAAAAACTAAAAAGATTTTCTTAGTATGGTTTTGCAAGCTTGAAATTTTTTATTGAATGGTCCTTGGTGCATATTGGAATTGATAAGAATATCCATTATATGTTAATATGTGTGTGCTTTCTGTGGTCATTACTCATTTTGGAATGTGTTTTCTTTGATTAGTATGTCTCATTCTGTACACTCTCTTGGATTAGCAAATTTTGGAGTCTTCCGCCTTAGTAATTATTTTTCTCTATGGACTTCTGGCATTGTATCTTTTGTTTTTCTAGAGGAATTGACCTATACTAACATATCATGGGTGATATTGAGTCTCTTAACCACCTTCCATCTTTTTGTATCTCCACGGCTTTCCCCTCTATTCTTTGTAGTCCAGCCATGAGGAAAAAGGCTACCTCAGAGTCACCAACCAGGCTATCCTTATTATATCCATGCTTCTCTGATTCGGTTTCCATACTCTTGAGCGTGTCAGCCACCAATGAGTGTGCAAAAGAAAGAAAAAAGTGTGCAAAAGAAAGAAAAAATGTGCAAAAGAAAGAAAAACAAATGTGAAAAAGAGAGGAAACAAAAAAAGGATTCATTGATTGAGGGGGAGCCTCCGCTATTACTCAATAAATACCCCTTGATTCCTAGTAGTTTGACTTTCCTTAGTTGTGCTTAGATTCTCTTATCGGAGGTCCAGCTTTCATATCACTACTAGGATTTGAATCTAGTGTTTATCGAACTCCAAGAGTCACGCACACACTTTTATCATGGGATCTATGCTTTTCACATAATGCATCACTTTCTTTTATGAGGAATCTTCTACTGGCTGTGCACATTGTGTTTTCAAGTAATTGTGCTTCTTGGATAATCTTGTGTTTCAAGGTCCAAATTTGAAATTCCTTGCTTGCTCCACCATATTTTTTTTTTTGTCGTTTTCTTCTTGTTCACTGTTTTTCATTGTTTGTGGTTGCTGTTAGTGAGGGAGAGTTTGGTTAATTGTTATCATATCATTACTTGTGTGTTTTATGCTTTTACTTTAGTTGTTTGAGCTTCCTTTGTCAATTCGTGACAAAAAAAGGGGAGAAATGTTGTCAGGTGCTGTTATCAGGTGCATGTGTCTTAGTTTTCATGTTTTCATGCTACATGTTGTTAATATCTCCAAGTCGCATCTATTCATGCTTTCCATTTCATGCTTCAAGATAATCTTGTCATATGTTAATTGCTTTTTCATTTACTCTTGTGGCACTAATAGTTGTTTTGGAGATTGTGGCACTAATAACCTGCTTTTGGTGATCATGACCTTGAGAAAGAAGTTTGTTTTTGTTGGTCAGAATGGGTTGGGGTAATTAGGATTTTATTTGTTAGGTGTGTTTTGTCACGGCATTGCCAAAGGGGGAGATTGTTAGGTTTTTATTCTTGGCAATCTCGTTTGACAAAACTCCTTTCAGTTGTACTTATTTTCGCACTTTTTATTTCAGTGAAGCTATGAGTGTTTAGATGCGAATCCAACTCGAATTGTGCCTTGCAGAGAAGTTTGTGATGTTAATACTTTCAAGATTGCCACTTCGCTGATTATGACGGGGATCGAGCTGCGGTCACTATGGGGTCCAGGGTCAACGCCCTTGGCGGTCCGGCAGCGCCACTAGGTCAAGGGCAAGACTTCAAGAAAAATGCAAAATTGCATTCAACGTTGCCTGTCCGCCCTTGCTCGCTTGAGCGAAGGCTACATCTGTGTAAAAATCCAAAAAGAGATGAATATAAGCTCGAGCGAAGGGTGCGTGGCTCGAGCGAAGCCACTTATGGAAAACACGCGTTTTTGGTTCCTCGCTCGAGCGAGAGAAGCCTCGCCGAGCGAAGCCAGCGATCCCATTTCTATAAGTATTTGTTTTAGTCCAAAACTAGGATTATACCTCCAGATCTTCTTCTTGGGTTCTAGGATTTATATGTGGGGATATTTTGCTAGTTTTCTTTGATATTTTGATTGAGTATTCAACTCATGGCTTAAAGAGTATACATCAAAGGATTATTTGTTTGTTTTACACAAAAGAGAGAGTTGTTCTTCGGTGGATTCCGAAGAATTCGAGCCTGAAGCTTTGGTGGATTTTGGAATGGCTCGTCGTCAAGACAATTCCGAGGTAAAGACGGGGTTGGAAGAGGCACGTAGGGGTTGGTTCAATTCGGGCATGGATTTGCTAGGTAATTGAGAGTATACCTGTGTAATTCCTTTATATCTTCTTAGTGGATTGTTTTGTGGCTGTTGCCCGTGATTTTTTATAACAATTGGAGGTGTCCAATTGTGGTTTTTCCACGTAAAATTGTTGTGTCGATTTGTCTTGATTGTTTGATTGGGATTGTTGTTTATTACTTAAAATTGATACATAATCATAAATCAACATCTAGGGGATTTCTAGATTTTTCAGTAACCATGCCACTTGTCCCCCAACTGTACTAACAATGATAAAACAGTCAACAAATAATTTAAGGGACCACTCAGTCACCAAAAAAATATTTAGGACCTTATGGATTACAAGTTTACAAAACGGGATTTACTGGTCAATTTCCCAAAAAATTTAAGATTTTTTATTTTTATTTTTAGATGCACCTAACCTAAAAAAATTTATCAAATACAAAAAATAAAAAAATTCAATACATTTTTGCATTTTATGTATTTATTGAATTTATTAAAATGTTTTTTCAAAAATATTTTAGGTGCTTCTAGAAAATAAAAAAATTATTTAAAATACTAAAAGAATTCACTAAAAATAAAAATAAAAAAAACACGAAAAATGAAAAAAATTCAATTTAAAAAAAATAGTCAAAACCAAATAAGATGAATTGCATTTACTATAATTTATCAACCAATTAAAAATTACAATACAATTTATTGAATTTACTGCAAAAATTAACCATGTACGTTTCGTGCATTGAAATGATCAAAATCCAACTTTCAATGAGACAGTGAAAGACTACCTCAGCCTAACCAAAACCCTATGGGTGTGTTTATTTTGAAGAATTAGGGGGTGGGATTGATGTAACACCCTCAAAATAATAACATAAAACCCAACAATAGAGACATGCATTAATATATAAAAGATCCACGTTCTTCCATTAGCAGAGTTTCCTTACAAAAGTATTACATGTTAACAACAAAAGCAAATGCCCTAAGGGCTTACAGCTTTCCAAGTTAACACTTGGTTACAAAAGATAGAGTGCTAACTCATTTACACATTAAGCCCTTGGCTTGAATTTACATGTAATATATCAAAAAAAGGACAATAAAAGTCTGCCCCGCCCCTAGCCTCCCAAGCTATGTCCTTGGAGGTGGCATGTTTTGCACACGAAAATGATGTTCTATATAGGGTGAGCCACACCAAAGAGAAATATACTAAACCAGTTATGAACAATGACTACAAGATTAACAGTTGATAGATGGTCCACCCTTTTACACTCCTTCATAACACATTACAGTTCCAAGACTTTCAAGCCTATGTTCAATTTAATCTCCATTCATAATACATGGCTCAGAACCTGGCCACACAATTCATATGAGATAATAACTCATATTAACCACTTACAATTTCATTACTTCCACAGATATGCAAGTTAGCTATATCACATTCCCAAGACAAGCATATGAGCTCTATCTACGGAGTCCATCCCCTATCTTCTCCCAACAACATCCGGTTTAGAGGTACATCCCCTATCTTCCCCTAAACCGCGGAGTACATCCCCTATCTTCTCCAACACAACACAATGCATATAAACAATAATTATACACATCACAAATCAATACATAAAGGTAATGTATTCTTCAATCGTCACACTCAATGACACATTTAAATGATTAGTTTTAGTTTACCTAATCATCATGCATTGTCTACAACAATTAAGACTATCCTCCACCGATAGCCCAAAGCGTATATTTCTAAATGTAAAATAAATGCACAAAATGGATATTAAATCAATATTTCCACTTCAATTCCTCACTTCTCATAATTAATCATACCAATTAATTAATCAATGTAATTAGGACATTTTTCCATAATTGACATTACAACCCTTAAGGTTCCATTTTCATCAATGTTTCAACATTAATCTCATGTTTTTATACCAAACATGCCTCTAGGTTCATTACAAATAAAATCCCAACTTTTGTAAAATTACACAAAGGCCCAAAGTTCCTCAAAATTACACTACAACTTCCAACACATCAAAATGCTAAAATTGAAAGACAAAATCCATAAAGAGGAGTAGGATATCCCTACCTCAAAGTTTGAGCTCAAAAGGAGATGAAGACCCAACACCCAACTTGCTCCAAAGCCAAATATTTTCAGATTAGATCGAAGCCCAAGTCACCCTCTATCTTTTTAACAAAGCACTTAGGGTAGATTCACACTCTAGGGAGATGATTTCTTAGAGAGAAGGCAAGTCTAGAGAGAGAGGCTCTCAAATTTAGGGTTTGAAGATATAAAAGTTTTGAAAAAGTGAAGTTTAGATCGCTGCTGCGAACTGATATAAATAGGCTCGCTCGAGCGAAGACTTGGTCGCTCGAGCGACCAGACACAGAAAACCGTAGCTCGAGCCAAGAAGGTCTCGCTCGAGCCAACAACCCAGAAGCTCGCTCGAGCGAAGAAAAGCTCGCTCGAGCCAGGAACTCGACCCTTCAGGTCGAACTAGACGCGACGCCGAAGCGACAAACTACTCGCCGAGCGAAGATCAACCAGATCGCTGAGCGAAGAAAAGCTCGCCGAGCGAAATCATGGTGTTCAGTCCGGTGCAGACGCAATCGCCGCCGGCGAATCCACTCGCTCGACCCACCAGACATTAAACTCGACGCTCGAAGCGACCAACTCCTCGCCGGCGAAGGACAAAATTTCGGCAAGAACCCTTGGTTCCCAAACACAACCAACCTGAAATAAACCTGCCCAACACATCCTATAACTCAAATACAATGTAGAAAAGGATGTAAACAAGACAATACTCAACTATTAACATCCACGGACACATGTCCGGATCACCGTACAATAAGGGGTAAACCCGGGATCGCTATAACCTCCCCCCCTTAAAGAATTTCGTCCCCGAAATTTAAAAAAACAAGTTTTTGAAAAGCAAGTTTCTCTCCAATTTAAACAATGTCATGACACAACATTTAACAATTCGACCCATTACCGGTCATCCATCTCTTATTAAGAGGCATTTCACAACGTACACTTCAAAGTGCATCTATAACATGCATTTCCTTTCCATTTTCCAACCATTTTCAACACATATGGTTCGCAATTCATATCATAGTAAAATTTCATGATACATAATCAGTCCTATAATATAGCCAATAAATGCAATATTACAACCCACTTCCATAAACTAAAACATAAGCTATGTTTTACAACTTAAGACATAAATAAAGCTTAAGTTCAGCAAGATTATAAAATCAGATACAAGATTACACATCAACAAACAAGTCCGGATATTTCTCACGACTTCCAACTCACGCTCCCAAGTGGCTTCCTCCACCCGTGATGCTTCCACAAAACCTTCACCAAAGGGATG
Source organism: Camellia lanceoleosa (assembly GCA_025200525.1). Lineage (NCBI taxonomy): Eukaryota > Viridiplantae > Streptophyta > Magnoliopsida > Ericales > Theaceae > Camellia > Camellia lanceoleosa. The sequence goes on along the minus strand of CM045771.1, from coordinate 132,548,316 downwards.
GTCTTGCCACGCAGGACTTGATCCCGCCTATCCAAGACCCGAATCGGTCTCTCCTCATACGAGGCATCCTCATCTACCTCTAAATCGGTCCAATCCAACACGTGTGATGGATCTGGCTCATACTTTCGAAGCATACTCACATGAAACACGTCATGAACTCCGGACAATTGTGGCGGCAAAGCAAGACGGTAAGCAACCTCGCCAATCCTCTCAAGGATCTCAAAGGGACCAATAAACCTAGGGGATAACTTTCCTCTCTTCCCAAACCTCATCAATCCCCGCCTAGGTGATAGCTTCAAAAAGACATGATCACCTATCTCAAACACCAACGGTCTCCTCCTACGGTCAAAGATAAGATTTCGACGACTGGGTCAGAATAAGCCTCCTACGGATAAGCTCAACTTTTTCCGCTGCCTCCCTAACCAACTCCGACCCAACAAAGGTGTATCACCCACCTCGGCCCAACAAACCGGAGACCTACAAGGTCGGCCATACAAGGCCTCAAACGGTGCCATACCGATGCTAGACTGAAAACTGTTGTTGTAGGAAAACTCCACCAATGGTAGGTGCCTCTCCCACGTCCCACTAAAGTCAAGGACACAACCCCGAAGCATATCCTCAAGGATCTGGATAGTGCGCTCGATCGCCTGTCACCGAGGGTGATAAGTCATACTAAAGGTCAACTTAGTGCCCAAAGCATTCTGCAAACTCTGCCACAATCTAGCAGTAAAACGAGGATCTCTATCTGAGACGATCGTCACTGGGACCCCATGCAATCTCACTATGTCCCGAATATACAAGTCGGCAAGATGATCTATCAAATCTCTCACGCGCATAGGAATGAAGTGCGCCGACTTCGTCAACCGATCTACAACCACCCAAATAGCATCACTACTCCGCTGAGTTCTCGGAAGGCCTACAACGAAGTCCATAGTGACATGCTCCCACTTCCACTCGGCAATAGGCAAGGGTTGCAACAAACCCGCTGGCCTCTGATGTTCGGCCTTCACTTGCTGACAAGTAAGGCACTTAGACACGAAGACTGCCACATCTCTCTTCATGCCTTGCCACCAAAACTGGCGACTCAAATCCCGATACATCTTAGTGCCTCCCGGATGCACCGCAAGGCGCGAATGATGAAACTCTCGGAGTACTTCCTCTCGGCAAGACTCCGGCACAAACAAACGGTCTCGGTATCTCACACTCAGGTCGGGATACACCGCTAAACCCTTCTCAACCTTCCCACTGGAAATCTTCTCTCGTAGAGATTCTACCTCACGATCACCCCTCTGAGCCTCTAACACTCGAGTCACAAGTGTAGGCTGCGCAACAACAGAAAACAAGGCCGCAGCCTCAACGGATTCGCCCAGAAGCAAATCAAACTCGCCAAGTGCCCCCAACATCTCCCACTCTCGGATGGCTACACAAGCTACATCACTAATGGATTTTCTACTAAGAGCATCGGCCACAACATTGGCCTTCCCTGGGTGATAATGCAACTCGAAGTCATAATCCTCAATAAACTCCATCCACCTCCTCTGCCTCAAATTCAAGTCCTTCTGTGAAAACAGATATTTCAGACTCTTATGATCCGAGAACACCTCGAATCTCTCACCATAAAGGTAGTGCCTCCAAAATTTCAAGGCAAAAATCACTGCTGCTAACTCTAGGTCATGTGTAGGGTAATTTTTCTCGTGTATTTTCAACTGACGTGAGCCATAAGCTACCACTTTCCCTTCCTGCATCACCACACAACGCAAACCCTCTCGTGAGGCATCACAATAGATCAGATAACCCAACCCTCTCTCCGAATAATCAAGACCGGAGCGGTGGTCAATCTAACTTTCAACTCCTGAAACGACTTTTCACAAGTCTCACTCCATACAAATTTGACTCCTTTCCGAGTCAACCTAGTCAACGATGAAGCTAACCTGGAGAAATCTTTCACGAACCGACGGTAATACCCAGCCAATCCCGTAAAATCATGATCTCAAACACACTCTTAGGTCAGGCCCAATCTTGCACCGCCTCGCCTTGATGTATCAACAGACACCCCTTCCCCGAAACCACATGGCCTAAGAACTTGACTTCTTTTAGCCAGAACTCGCACTTCCCAAACTTGGCATATAGCCTATGGGCTCTAAGCAACTCAAGCACCACTCTCAAGTGTCCCTCGTGCTCCTCCTCTGAAGGTGAATAGATAAGAATGTCGTCCACAAAAACGACCACAAAACGATCCGAAAATTCCTAAGATCCGGTTCATCAAGTCCATAAAGATCGCTGCATTGGTAAGCCCAAATGGCATTACGAAACTCATAATGGCCATACCGTAATGGAATGCCGTCTTGAATATCCTCCTCTCGACCTCAACCGGTGGTAACCCGATCTCAAATCTATCTTAGAGAAACAACGGAACCCTTTAATCGGTCAAACAAATCATCTATACGGGCATAGGGTACTTATTCTTAACCGTAGCTCGATTCAACTTCCTAGAGTCGATACACAACCTCAAGGCACCGCTTTTTTTTAACAAAGAGGGCCGGTGCTCCCCACGGCGATACACTAGGGCGAACGAAGCCCTTATCTAACAACTCTTGAGTGAACTTTCAACTCAATCAACTCATTGGGCAAAACGATAAGGTGCCATAGAAATCGGGCCGTCTTGCACTAAATCAATAGAGAACTCTATCTCTCGGTGGGGTGGCAAATCAATAAGATCCTCGAAAGACGTCCGAGTACTCACAAACTACCCTTGGCAACTCAATGGTCTCATCACACTCACCACTCTCAAATGTAGCAAGTAGACCACTAAGCTCACTCCGCCATGGCCATACCCAGTGGTACAACACTACCAACCCGGTCTCCCAAGAAATGGAAACACTCGCCACGGTACAACAAGTAACCCTCTGGCGGTAGCAATCAATCACACCAGTATGACGATAACCAGCCCATACCTAAAATAACATCAAAGCCCTTCATGGGCATAACTACAAATGGAAACAGAAGTCGATGATCGTCGACCTCTATATCACAACCTCTACATCCGTGCCTCAAAATTAACTCACCCCCAATAGGTGACACAACGCAAATAGGAGATGCTAAAAGTGCTAACTCCAGTTCCAACACAGATGCAAATGCAGCAGATACAAAAGAATGAGATGCACCCGTGTCAATCAACACTCTAGCAACCGAGGTAAAACAAAAGGTACCTCTCACTACCGATGGAGCTGGTATAAAATCTCGCTGCAACAAGATACACGCTACCAGAGGACCTGGTCCACTGCCACCCCTAGGAGCATACGATTGTCAGACATCTGGGATGACGAAGCTCGGATTGGCCTCGAGGCCCGCAGACAGATCGAGCCGGCTGAACTCGCTACCGCTTAGAACCAGACGCCTGAAGTGGCACTCAACTGGTAGAACCTCTTCAGTGCCCAGCCGCCCACACCGATAACAGACAAGGATCGCCGCCCAAACTCGACCTGGCTTCGTCAAGAAGATGCACCCTCGACCTCCGCCTTCACGGGCAACCGAAGCCTTGTGACCTACCGCCACACTTGTAACAAGTAAACTCTCTCGATCGCTCCCGAGCTCGCACTCAGATCGGGAAAGTCGACCTAGAAACTCCACCTCGAGATCGCTGAGGGTTATAACCCTCTGTCTCCTACTATCGCCTGTCCATCCCGACCTCTTGGAGCCTTTTCGCCTTCCTCCTCTTCCTCAGATCATAATCTCAAGATGAGTTGCAAGATCAACCAGTCGCCCATAATCCCGAAACATAGACCCCACAATTCTCAACTTGAGGCCGCGCCTCAACTTCTTCTCAAACTCAATGCAACGGCGTTCCTCGGACGCCACCAATTCAGGTGCAAACCTGGACAAACTAGTGAATGAGGCCTCAAACTCGGCCACTGATAAACTGTTCTGCTTGAGCTGGCAGAACTGATCTCTCAACTTCTCCTGAACAGCCGGAGACAAGAACTTCTCCTGAAAAGCGTCAACAAAAGCCTTCCAAGTACCTCCAATACGACCCTTGGTGAACTTCCACCACTGACCCGCATCCCCTTTCAGCTGGAAAGATGCCAAGGTCACCTTCAGTACCTCGTCTTCGATGCCTAGCATCTCAAACGTTGGTCTGCTCGAGCCATTCATCGGCTTTTAAGCGGCTCTTTTGGATCACCCACAAATTCATCCGGATTAGACCGAAGAACTCTTCGTAAAAGAAGGTCCTGATCAAGAATAACAACCCGAGCACGATTCTCACTCTAAAATGCCTATCGACTCTCAATGCCCTGCTATCTCTCGGGCTAGAGCGCCTATAGCTCGCTTTTCATGCTCGCCACATTGGCTCGACTAACCCCTTCTCGAAGCCGGAATCTCATCCCAGAAGGCATTTCTGCCTCCTAGGCCTACCACGCCTTCCACCTCTTCCTCGTCTTGACATCCTAATAAAGGTAACATGTAACGTCGGCACATTTATAAACGTGCAAAACTAAACACTCACGCCCTAATGCATGGACAATCAGAATTCACTCCACGTAAGCACATAAACACATAAGCACTTACAAATTTCATTTCGGATAATGATAGTCCCGAGGCGTTACTATTAGAGTTCCTCGAAACAAAGATTGATCAAGTGCTTTTCCAACAAGACTCCCAGAAACCCAAGGATCCAATCAACATCCTAGAAATTAAATCCCATACCCAAATAATCACATAAGCATGTTATCAATTAAACACATGGCATATGACACTATACTAGGTCTCTATCAAGCGAGACAAACCCATTGTGATTCTAATCACTTCCCACGTACCCAAAGTATTCGAACCCGGTACGCTCTGATACCAAGTTGTAACACCCTCAAAATAATAACATAAAACCCAACAATAGAGACATGCATTAATATATAAAAGATCCACGTTCTTCCATTAGCAGAGTTTCCTTACAAAAGTATTACATGTTAACAACAAAAGCAAATGCACTAAGGGCTTACAGCTTTCCAAGTTAACACTTGGTTACAAAAGATAGAGTGCTAACTCATTTACACATTAAGCCCTTGGCTTGAATTTACATGTAATATATCAAAAAAAGGACAATAAAAGTCTGCCCCGCCCCTAGCCTCCCAAGCTATGTCCTTGGAGGTGGCATCTTTACTGCACGAAAATGATGTTCCCATATAGGGTGAGCCACGACCAAGAGAAATATACTAAACCGTTATGAACAATGACTACAAGATTAAAAGTTGATAGATGGTCCACCCTTTTACACTCCTTCATAACACATTACATTCCAAGACTTTCAAGCCTATGTTCAATTTAATCTCCATTCATAATACATGGCTCAGAACCTGGCCACACAATTCATATGAGATAATAACTCATATTAACCACTTACAATTTCATTACTTCCACAGATATGCAAGTTAGCTATATCACATTCCCAAGACAAGCATATGAGCTCTATCTACGGAGTCCATCCCCTATCTTCTCCCAACAACATCCGGTTTAGAGGTACATCCCCTATCTTCCCCTAAACCGCGGAGTACATCCCCTATCTTCTCCAACACAACACAATGCATATAAACAATAATTATACACATCACAAATCAATACATAAAGGTAATGTATTCTTCAATCGTCACACTCAATGACACATTTAAATGATTAGTTTTAGTTTACCTAATCATCATGCATTGTCTACAACAATTAAGACTATCCTCCACCGATAGCCCAAAGCAGATATTTCTAAACAGAAAATAAATGCACAAAATGGATATTAAATCAACATTTCCACTTCAATTCCTCACTTCTCATAATTAATCATACCAATTAATTAATCAATGTAATTAGGACATTTTTCCATAATTGACATTACAACCCTTAAGGTTCCATTTTCATCAATGTTTCAACATTAATCTCATGTTTTTATACCAAACATGCCTCTAGGTTCATTACAAATAAAATCCCAACTTTTGTAAAATTACACAAAGGCCCAAAGTTCCTCAAAAATTACACTACAACTTCCAACACATCAAAATGCTAAAATTGAAAGACAAAATCCATAAAGAGGAGTAGGATATCCCTACCTCAAAGTTTGAGCTCAAAAGGAGATGAAGACCCAACACCCAACTTGCTCCAAAGCCAAATATTTTCAGATTAGATCGAAGCCCAAGTCACCCTCTATCTTTTTAACAAAGCACTTAGGGTAGATTCACACTCTAGGGAGATGATTTCTTAGAGAGAAGGCAAGTCTAGAGAGAGAGGCTCTCAAATTTAGGGTTTGAAGATATAAAAGTTTTGAAAAAGTGAAGTTTAGATCACGCCGAATCGATATAAATAGGCTCGCCGGCGAAGACTTGGTCGCCGAGCGACTGCACCTGAAACCGTAGCTCGAGCCAAGAAGGTCTCGCTCGAGCCAACAACCCAGAAGCTCGCTCAAGCGAAGAAAAGCTCGCTCGAGCCAGGAACTCGACCCTTCAGGTTTGCAACTAGACGCACACTCGAGCGACAAACTACTCGCTCAAGCGAAGACCGAACCAGATCGCTCGAGCGAAGAAAAGCTCGCTCGAGCCAAAAATCATGGTGTTCAGGTCCAGTGCCAGACGCAATCGCTCGCTCGAGCGAATCCACTCCGGCTCGACCCACCAGACACAAAACTCGAGGCTCGCTCGAGCGACCAACTCCTCGCTCGAGTGAAGGACAAAAATTCTGGGCAGCAACCCTTGGTTCCCAAACACAACCAGCCTGAAACAAACCTGCCCAACACATCCTATAACTCAAATACAATGTAGAAAAGGATGTAAACAAGACAATACTCAACTATTAACATCCATGGACACATGTCTGGATCACCGTACAATAAGGGGTAAACCCGGGATCGCTATAATTGAACTATTAGTCTCATCGGACTAATAGTTTATTGTTTGTTTCATTTTTTTTGTTCCGAACTAATAGTCCCCCCGGACTATTAGTCCCATAAATATGAGACTATCCTATCCCATGGGGGAAGGTGGGACAGAAACCATGGGATTGGTATCCTATGGGATTATTTTGTGAAATGTCCATTTTACCCTACATGCTATTACTTAACAAACAATTAGAAAATGATAAAATAGTATTTTGAACATTTATAAATTATTTTTTTAGTGTTGTTAATTTAAAATTATATATTAGATAAAAAAATTTTAATTATAAATTATAAATTAAATTTAATTAAAAATAATAAATTATAAATTATAAATTAAGGCATTATAAATTAAATTTTTTTAGTGTTGTTAAAAAATTCAATTTACATATTAAATTAAATTATTTTTCTAGTGTTGTTAATTTAAAATTATATATTAAATAAAAAATATAAATTATAAATTAAATTTATTTAAAAATAATAAATTATAAATTATGGCCTTATAAATTAAATTTTTTTAGTGTTGTTGAAAATTTAATTTATATATTAAATAAAATCATTTTTTATTGTCGTTAATTTGAAATTATATATTAAATAATTTAATTGAAAATAATAAATTAAAATAATTAAAATATTGTGCAAAAAATAAAATAAAACAAATTTTTATTTAATCTAGCTAAAAATTATTAAAATATTAAAGCTATGTTTAATATTGCTATTACTTAGTAAATAATTGAAAAAGATAAAATAGTCATTTGAGCATTTGTCATTCTCCATAATATCCCAAACAAACATTGGATAACTAAAAATAGTTCAATCCAGATATTTAATCCTATGACTAAACAAACATAGGATACAAATTTAGTCTAACCAAATAGTCCCGAGACAATATATCCGAGGACTAATAATTCGATGAATTACAATCTCCCTTATCCAGTCCGTCCAAACAAACGGACCCTATAAATGCTTCATATCCTCTTCTATTTTGTCTGCCACACGCAAAACCAAAAATGGCACCACCACCACCACCACCACCACCACCACCACCACCACCAAGCTCTCTATTATTCTCTGTGAGACGATGCAAACCAGAACTACTCACTCCGGCGAAGCCAATGCCGTGAGAGTTAAAGCAACTCTCTGATGTCGACGACCAACAAGGCCACCGGTGTCATATTCGGATCATAATGTTCTACAAGAATAGAATCAAAGAAACAGAACACCATCATCATCATCATGTAGATCCTGTGAGTGTTATTAGAGAAGCAATGGCTAAAGCACTTGTGGTTTACTACTCGCTCGCTGGAAGGCTTATCGAAAAGCCTAACAAAGAACTTACAATGGACTGCACCGGCCAAGGCATCTTGCTGGTTGAGGCCGATGCAAATGTCAGCCTCGACCAACTCGGCGACTTCGTCCGGCCATCATGTCCCTATGCTAAGGAGTTTCTGTATGATGTCCCTGGCCCTGGTGGGATCACGGAATGCCCTTTGTTGTTGGTACAGGTGAGTTAAATTTAAGAATAATATCAAATCAGTGTTAGTTTGAACAACTAATTATAAATAAGTAACAAACTTTATAAATATTAATAATTATAATTATAATTTTTTCATGAATCTACAATTATTTTTTTGCAAAGTTCATGTAATTTTCCCCTAAATTTAAGTACTACAGAACCTGTGGTCTATCGTGGCTTCATCCATGTACAGAGATGGGTAGGCTGTCTTTCATCTTTTATGCCAAAAAAATAAATAAATCTAATAATCATAGTTTCATTATATTTATTTTCAAAAAATATACCATAATTATGAGTTTGAAAATAATTGTATATCTTTTTAAAAAACAAATATGATTAATTGATATGGCTATTATATGGGAGCTGTTAAGATGTACACCTCATTAAATAGTGCACATCATGTATACGTTTATTTTAAACCATTAGGTATTTACAGATTAATCTCAACCATTAAACAACTTGATTAGAAATATTGAATACCTCTTCAACCGGTTACAATATTGTTTACCGATTGTTGTATGTTCAACAAACCCTCCTCACTTTGTTTTCCCAAAACCCTTCTTTTTCAGATGACTCCGAAGCTCTTCTTCGCCCTCTTTACACATGACACTGAAGCTCTTCTTCGCCCTCGAAGACTATCCCGCGAACACAACGTGCCCTCGACTTCACCTCAAGGTCTCTCTCTCTCTCTCCCTCTCTCTCTCTACAACTTGTTTCTCTCCCTTTCTCCATCTCCATTCTTTTGAACCCTAGACTGAAAACCCCTTCTTCGAAACTGCACCTTTTACCTTTGTGAACTCACTGGATTGGTTTATAAAATTAGGAAAATATGATTTGAATAGGTTTAGATTTTTTATGTTTGTTTGCTTTGATAGTTGTTTTGATTATATATATATATATATATACTTGAAATTTGGCTTGAGTGTGTGAAATTCGATGTGTGGGTAATTGAATTTTGTACTCAATTATATCCCTACTATGTTGAATTACTGAAGGGATAAACTGTATGCTGGTCATTTTGAGCCTTATCCAAACCAAAGACTGGCATAGTTTCGTTATCAATAATTTACCCCTTCCCATTGTGTTAAATAATGAAGTCTACATAGTATTATTTGTCCAAGAGGACAATTGGTCTCAACCTTATTTAAGGGCCACCAAACATAGGATAAGGGATGATATGGAACTAATGGTCCAATCCTAGCCCTTTTTACCCCATACAAATGTGGTTTTAGTGTCAATCTGTGTACTCCCTTTGTCTCACACTGTTAGTTCTTTTCCCAATTTGGGAATGTCCCAAAATGTTAGTCTTCTCTGGAAAGTCAAATCATAAATTTTTACAATTTTCAAAAATGGTCCCTCATAAGTGGCTGAATATATTTAAGATCGCCCGGAATAAAAGGGAATCTGAGAAACCAAATGCCTTTTTATTTGAATTTGAAATTTTTATATTGTATGTCCTTTTGAAAAATTTGAACTCCCATAAGGTGCTAACATTGTGGGATGGAGGGAGTACTAAATTGAGTGTTGATTTTTGTTTGTGTTGTATTGTGTGGTTTTATCTTATATTGTATCTTAAGACCTAGGATTTTTGTAATTTTATAGAAGAAGTTGCATCTTTTATAACAATTTGAATAGAAAATGATTTACATAATAAGTATATATTATATCTGGACAGTAGAAATGCTTTATTTCTTTCCTTTTTCTACCCAACTCAATTCAATAAAGCCTTGTCCCTCCCAACTATTTGGGCTTGTTACATGAATCTTGTTTGGCATTCTACTCGGTCAAGGGCCATAAAATTTATTAAATCACAAGTTAACACATCTTTTGTTATTATCTCAAGTTATATTAATTTTGTTTTTGTAGTACCCTTAGTGTGGACCTTTGTCACTATTTATTCTTTGTTATAGTTAGGGTTCAGGCTCAGCTCGGTCAAAATAAAGGAAGCTCGAGCTCGAACTTGAGCTTCAGAAATTATGTTCAAACTCGGCTCATTGGCTGATTTAAAAGCTTGAGCTCAGCTCGTCTTGACTCAATAATATAAACGAGCTCGAATGAGCTCGAGCTCAAACAAGCTTGAAATTCCAATTCACATCTATAACTCAAAAAATGAAATTCCAATTCATATATAGAGAGGGATGTACGCTGTTCTGTCACTAATTCAATAAACTTTTCAATCACATTTTTTTTTTCCTCTCAAAAATCAACCCCCCCCCCCCAAAAAAAAAGGAAAAAAGAAAAAAAAAGGTACAACTAGTAATAAAAAATTTGTGCATTATACAGCATAGCAAGCATTATATAGTGCATCATTGAACAAAACATAATTACTAAAACACAGTACATCCTTAAAAAAACACATAGCACAGTACATTACACCGTGTATCCTTAAACAAAACATAATAACCATTTAAATTATTAGTTGAATGCTTTTTTTCATGTTGAATTACTGTTATTTGTGGTAGTTTGTGCATGTTGTGTTTATGTACACAACAAAGAAAATATATATACAAGTTCTTTTTTTTTTTTTTTTTTTTTTTTTTTGCAGTATTCGATTTGCGTCTATACCCATGTCGTGTACGTGCTTCTTAGTTTTATAGTCTTCAATACTTTACAGAGTGTAGAGTGGTGATCAAGCATACCTATATGGGACTGCTATGAAGATGATACTTCCATAGCTATCAGAAGCCTTTTAGATACTCCATTGTTATTTTTTTAGGTTTTCTAGTGGTTTTAAATACGGAGTATTCTATCAAAAAAAATAAAATAAAATAAATTAAAAAATAAAAACATATTCTATTTTCTATTTGGTATTGGCTATGAAGAGTTTCATGAACTAGAACGTTTCTATAGGTTTATTCGAGTTTTCTTTAAGCTTATAAATAGGCACTATTGTAGTAAAATGAAATTAGCCTCCCAGATATGAATTAAAATTTAGATTTGATAGATAGATCTCCCTAACATGTTCACAATGAAGATTTAGACTGTACTAATGTCTTATGAATGTTAAAGGAAACTTGAGGCTGAGCTTTCTATCACAGTGTACCTGATTTAGGACTTACAAAGATAATGTTTATTGATATTATGAGTCTTTTAGATACTTTATTTTTATTTTATTAGGGCTTCTCGTGTCTGAAAGATGGAGTCTAAGTTCTATTAAGTACTTGTCTAGGAAAAACTTATTTGCAACTTAAGCTTAAATATGAAATTCCATACTTAAGTAGTTGTAAAAATTAGGGTGTCGGGTGAAATTTTGTCAATTTTATTTTAAAATTTTAAAAACATTTTCAGCTCAAATGCTAAAAAAATATTTAAAAAAAATAACTTTTTGAAGCTGGGCTCTTTTTTTTTGCTAGCTTTATTTATTTAGTTGCAAATAAGTTTTGCTAATCACCCTCTCTGTTGGGTAGAATGAGTTGAATGAGTTTTAGAGGTTTCTACAAGTTAATTAGATTTTCCTTAAGTTTATAAATAGGCTCCACTGCCGTTAAACGAAATTAGCCCCCTTGATAGGAACAAAATTCATATTTGATTGATGGATCTTGAGTTCTCTTTCCCCTTCTTCTTTTTATGTCTCTTGTTGTTGTTTCTGTGATTCTCCTCCCTTATGTTCAATTATTGATTTTGCTAATGACCTTCTCTATTCTTCTACTCTTTCCCTGTATCCTTTTTTTTTTTTTTTTTAAATATCCTTTTTTTTTTTTTTTGGTCTAGATACGTTTGGGGCATGGGGGACACATGTCCCTTAATCTGACATGACCTTGACAAGATTGGGGTCTTGGTTGCAATTCTGAAAAGCAAATTAAGTGGCAAAAATGAACAACTAGAAAGTGTGGGTATAAAACTAAAAAGGCAAATTATTGGCCTAATTGCTTGAAAGCCCTTTCATTCTCATGGAAATACATGAGACAAATGCATGCGTGTGTGTGAGTGTGTGTGTGCGCGCGCGAAAGAGAGACAGAGAGGCTACTAGAGTTTCGATAGCCATCAACAAGGAATTAGGTAGCCACTAGTGACCTCCACTGGAGATGTTGAGTGGTAAATTGATGCATTTATTTTTGGTTTTTTGCTTATTTTTTAGATTTAAGGTGGATGTTTTAAGCTCAAGATTTTGGTATTGGATGGAGAAGATTTGAGGTTCATTGTGTTTTTCATATTCTTTCTTTTGTTCCCTCCCCTCCCTCCCTTTTCTTTATTATCTTATTTCTTCTCTGTATTTCTTTTTATTCATATATCGAAAGGATTACATCAACAAGCTTATTCTGCCCACCATATCTTAAATGGAAATGCCTTAAGAGACCATGCTGCATCAATTGGTTTCAAATAATGATGTATATATTCTATCATATGCCCCCACATTGTATGTTTAGTTGTGTATTGATTGATTGATGGGAGTGTAATTGCCATTGCACCAACAATAATTCAGAAAGATTGGAATTAATTTCACGTCCAGAGTGTGGAAGATGAAGATTGATTTTATTTATATTCAACTTACTTTGATTACAACAGTGAAAGAGTTTATATACATAATAGTGCTAACTAACTCACTAACAATATTGGTAACTAACTAACAAACTCTGTATCTGTTATAGATATTATCTTGGAGTACCACTTGGCATACATGACAGTGATAGATGATATATCAATGACTCTCACTTTGGCTGTGACAGTGATGAAGAGATATGAGACTGTTAGTGCGGTAATCAAGGAGTGAGTCATTGTTGTAGTTCGTAAAACGATTCTGATAGTTACATTAAATGCGATTAGTTATAGATGGAAGTTTATCACAGAGTGCTAAATCAATTATATTGCTGCGGTTTCCTAAGTTTCTTTTGTTCTCTTCCTTTTGTTTGTTGATATTTTGTCATAGATGTGTTCGCCAATGGGGTATGCTTAGCTATTGAAGAAAGTGACAAAAGATGACAATGCCTATTTGTTGAAAGTTTTGTTTCATATGACATGCTTTAATAAGTGAATGGAAGCCTCCAATGATGTATCTGATAGAAATTGTTATTTTAATTATTTGGGGTTTTGAACTTAAACATGAAGAGGAAGGAGACCTTTATATTTTACCTAGCTCACTTAGTTATTCGCGGTATGTTCCTCAGAGTTGTTAATTAGCAGTTTTTATTTAAGCTTAGTCTGGCTTCATCCTTGTAGATTTCATGCAAACGACATACCTGGCTTGACTATTTGCTTTCTATATCATGGTATGTTGGCTTAAAGATTGGGGGTCATTTTTTCATTCAATTGTCGATTCTTCACTTGCAAAACTATGCTTTCTACATTATAATTTGCGTTACAACTTCTCCATTTGCTTCTTGCTGAATTGTAGGTATGGTTTGGGTTGGCGAGGTGGAAAATGGTACGTGGATAGGAAGTTCAGGAAGGAGCAAATGAAATTGTTAGGACGGATCAAGCCTAAAAGGTGGCAACTCAAGTTCTTAAGAAGACCATGTCGACCCAAATCATCCGAAAATGTTGTTAAAGTGTTAGAAGCGTTCCGAAAGGATTTACCTGTTGCACATAATTCAGGAGAAATGAATCGACCTTGTTAGTAACAGATATAAAATGCAACAACACTTGTTGAGGAAAATATATTATTTATTGAGATTATACTCAATGGAAATTTTTGTACTTGTTACTTGGGAAGAAATATAATCTACCAGTTTTGTCTCCTATTACATTTGTTTTTTTACTTTTCGAATCTTACCTTTTTCCTTCATTTTTCTTAGTGATTGGAAGAATGTAAACCAGATATATCTACATTTTTAGTTTTTCTTGAATGCCTTCATTACAAAAATTGATGATTAAATTTAAAAAACACCAATTTTATTCATTGTTTGGTGACAAACACTATAAATTGAATATGTTACGATTATCAAATTGTTTTATCTTCTTGTATAAATGAAATACACAAAATACCCAACAAAATTAATAGTTTGGATTCGAAATCGAATCCATGAAGGGCCCCACGGGCCCAAACAATGCCCTTAAATCCAAATTACGGGGGCTCGAGGTAATCCACCTTTTTAATTTGGTGAGGTCAAATAATCATGCAAATTTATGAATATCTTTTTATTTTTTATTTTCCTCAAACTATATATTTTTTTAAAAAAAATTATTGAAATTTCACTTTGAGAAAATATCGTTTTTCTCTCAAACTATAACTCAAAAAACAATCCAGCCACTGTTCTCTTAATAATATCTAGTTTATACCTAAACTATTCAATTTTGCATCAATTTTACTCCACCATCAATTACGGTCTATAATCAAATAGAAGTTGCTTATGCAGCACCCAAAATATCAATTAGTTCTGTGAATAAAATGAAATTTGGAGGTCTAATTGATATTTTATAGATAGTTTAGAGGGTAAAATGAAATTTCAAATTTCATTGCCATGTCAACAACTTTCGTAAGCTAATAGCAAGGGTAAAATTAATCCAAAATCAAATAAACTAAGTGTAAAATTAATATTATTAAAATAACATAGGCCAAATTAATTTTTCAGCGATAGTATGAGAGGCAAAATAATATTTCCTCTTTTACCTATATTAAAATTATTAAATCTTCATATTAAATTATGTTAGCACATTTTCTAATAATAAATATTAATTATTAGATGATATTAATTACATCAACAATTTCTTCATAGATTAGGGCATGGTTTACATTTTGTAAAATGGTAAATTACACCTTCACATTGCTTACCAATGAATGCTTTCTCACTTTGGTCTCGAAGCTATTATATTCTTTTCACTTTGGTCCAAATTGTAACAAATATTATACTTTTGTGGCGGAAAATGTGGCATGGGTCAAGTTCACCTTCATTTGTACAAAAACCTCTGCTATAGACCACTTCAACATGCAATCCTCCATCGTAGAACACTTCCATTTACTGCTTGCCATGACCTATCTATTTTGAAGTGGGAAAACAAAGTTTTCTAAGTGATCAAAGTAAAAAAATTAATTTTTTAAATTCTAAAGTTACCCTCAGAAGTTAGCAAATTGGACCAAAAATAAGAAAAGACAAATAATATAGGGACTAAGGTGAGTGCAATGACAAACAATGAATGAAAATAGAATTTATTATTTTAAAAAAAGAGTGATAGTAAAAAGGTAGTGACCGACTATGAAATAATAGGCAATGACTAATATTGATATGTGCTAGAGTTATAAATGTGTCAAAGTGATTTATAGCTGATGTCATCATTTGGACATAACGATAACATGACACTTATTGTGATTTATGCTAGAGTCTACAATAAGTGTGATAACAATTTTATTCCTTTTTTTTATATATATATAATTGATTTTCTATCAATTGGCCAATTTTTTTTTTTAAATCAATTTAATTTTATATAAATAATTTATATGTATATATAAACTTACAAAACAAATTATTCAAATAACTATTTTCTCATAAATAATGTACATATACATACTTGCAAAATATATAATTTGGATAAACTAGAAAAAATGTTTCTCTTGAGGTCCTTTCATTAAAAAAGAAATAAATAGTGGAAATAGTGGTTGGAAGCGAAATGAAGAAAAAAATAAAATAAAAAATATATTTCTTCATATGTATTTAGTTAGGATGAAAATTTTGAAAGGAAAGGAAAGAGAGATAAATTCAGAATTTTAATAATAAATAATTACTTATATAAGAAAATAACTTATTATAACATCACTACTTTCATACTAAATAAATTTTAAAAAAAAATTATTTTTCTTTCTTTCTTTAATTTTTCACTACTACCAAACTAAGTAAGGCATATTTTGGGAATTGATTCTTGTGAGACTTTTTAATTTTTTATGAAAAAAAATTGTAAAAAAGTTAAAAATAATTATTTTTGTAGTAATTTTTTGAAAGAAATACATTTCGGTGGGAGAATTTTTTATTTTTTTATTTTTACACAAACATAGAAGGGTGCAAATCGCACTTGCACTCTCACAACCTTTCACTTGTACCCAATCACATAACCACTTAAACTCTATATATTTTTATAATTATTTTTGTCTATCCCACTATATCAAAATTCTCAATTTTTTAAACTTACTAAAATTATAACTTGTCAAAATAAGCCTAAATATAAAGAATTCCCCCCAAAAACATAGTGGTCCACCCAACCATATGCAATGTGGGGACATACCCAGCCCGTTGGTGTGATGCCATTCGACCATAATTTTCTAATGCCGTTTGAGTGTTTCGACAAAAAACTTTTGGTTACACAAGCTTGTGTTCTCACTGCATTTGTTAAATTGAATTAGGCTAGAAATGCACAAAATGAATATATATATATATATATATGAGCGATTAAGATTTTTTTTCTTAAAGTGAGACTTATTAATAAATTTTGTAAAATTACGTCTATTTGTATGTACTATGTATTTATTTTTATATTTGATTTTTATATTTCTAAAAGAATTAATATTAATTTTAGGACAAATTATAACTTGGTCCCTGTAATTTGTATGTTATATAAATTCGTTTTTTGTATTTTTATATTGTATTTGTCTTAATATAGTCCACATGATAACATCGGTTAAGAAATTGGATAGAAATCAAAGTAAAAATTGATTGATACAACTTTTCAATCACTTTTAAGATTGTAAATGAATTGTTTTGTTCCTTGATTTCAATTTTTGAAAAAGAATTGAACTGAATTAATATAACGCGAAAATTTTAAAGATAAATTATTGTAATTATAATTATAATGCCTATGGGTGTAGGTTTTCCTTGATTTTATGTTACTTGTTAAAATTTTGAAACAGCAAAAAAAAAATTATTGATGATAATCAAATAATTATATAATGGTAACAATGAATGCAAAAAGTATCATAGCAAAATTACAACGATCCCAACTAAAGTAACGCTGAAGTGTTTGTGCAATCATCTGCTAGCATCACACCCCGTTAGTGACTAACCAACCAAACAACACCACCACTCTACACATCCAATTAGCTACTACAAACTAAACAAGTATAACAGGAATAACAGCAGCAGTAGCAACAGAAATCCCAGCAAAATCCTGACTCAAGCTCTTACCCTTTGCACCCCTCTTCCTCCAAAGCAACAACTTATTTGCCTTAAATTAATCAAGAAATCTTGAACTGTAAAATGATACTCTGATCTTAATCAACTCACATAATTCTTCCAAATTAGGGGTAGAAGCATTGAACACACAGTTATTTCTATGTTTCCATAATGGTCACAAAACAGCCAAAGGCAAAGCCCTCCAAATCTTTCTCCCCTTCTTATTGAATCTACCTCCCTCCCACCATGGGAATAGACTTTGAATTGAACCTGGCAACACCCCTTGTGCATCCCACCATGTTTCTAGTTAAATTGTTAACCATCATTTCTAATAAAATTTTAAAATAAGGCATTTGAGAGCGGAATAATTTTGTTATTTATATTTTTAATATGAAGCTTTATTGTTTATTGGAATTGGCTTTGGACGTTTACTCTGCGACTTAGGTGGATGGCAAGAAGTCCACTCCCGGGGGGAGCCGAGCAATAAATTCTCTTTTATGAGCCATAATCTAATTGTTAACTCTAGAGTCGACACATAACATAAGCTTAACCTTTATGTTGTTAATATTAATCAATGCATGTTATGTTGTCTCTCTGAAATGCATGCATTCATGGATGTAGATAACACGTTTGTCATGTGGGGGATTCGTACTTGTGATCCGTGAACCACGCGATGGCGATGAACTTCGGCCTTGTCCAATTCACGAAAGCAATCGCAGACATGGCAAAAGGTTCATCTTCTTCCCCACCACGACCGTGTGGCGAAGAGCTCCTTAAGGCAAGGGAACCTCCTGAGATAACATCGCACTACATCACCGGTCACGAACTCGGGGGACCACCAAAGCACCACGTCCATGGACATGTCCGACAACAACGATACACTCCATCAATCTTTCTTTTTTGGTACCAAACAGAGGACTGCCATTTTCAACCATCTTCCTCCACCACACCTTTTTCACTCATCTTCCACTCTGCAAGTTCTCACTGCGTTTCTATGGAGGTAATGTTCTTGCATCATTTTCATTTTTAATATATTTGCGTGCAAAGAAGTTATAATTTATTTGGGAAGACTACATCGGTAGTCTTTACATTTTGTTACTTGCCTTATTTTAGTCTCTAGTGTTAATTGACTCGATTTTAACTTTTAATTTTAGAGTTTACATCAATTTATTGCAATTGATAACGCCGTTACTTTTTTGACAAAATTTTTCTATGTTGTTCACGAAATAGCTCTTTTAGTTGGGTTTTTTTGCTTTTTACCAAAAAGTTCTGAAAAAGTAGAGAGTGATTGTGATTGGGTGTTTTGACTTTTTAGCTATTTTAATCAAAAACCAACACTCCAAAAGCATTCATTGAGATTAGCTCACTCATTTGATTAAGTTTATAATCGGAAAAATAACAACTCGATTGGGTATTTTAAAATGTAATTACAAATTAGCGATAAAGTTTATAAATATTAATAATTAAAATTATAAATTTTGCAAGAATTTGTAATAATTTTGTGTAATCACCCGTGTGGTAATTTCTCTTTATAATTTTATTTCTAAAAATAAGACACATGTCGTTCATATGTGCATTTGTCATAAAAAAAATACAAACAATTGGTATCAATGGAGAAATTTGAGATAAAATAAAAAGATTCAAGACCAAAATTGATCAAACTAAAATTATAGATACCAAAATGACATAAAGACTAGAATACATATCCTAGCGATTGTAATTTGTTCATTTATTTATGTGGCTCGTCATATTTACCAATTTTGCGACAGCAGTGTGCACAATTGCACTCCAAATTGATCCCAATGAGACCGTTTGGGTGATATTCATGGTCGATGTCTTGAGGCAAGCTGGCTTTGAACTTGCCTCCTGGTTACTATGGCAACTCATCTGTCTCTCGGTAGCGGTTTCAAGCTTTGAAATCTTTGTGTAAAAATCCACTAGAATATCTTGTGAAATTGGTTAAAATAGTCAGTGGCAGATTTCTTGGTAGTCAAGGGACGACCTCCGTATTCATGATCATGGAATTTCATTGTTTCCAACACGACATGTGCCGGTTTTGGAGAGGTTGATTGTGGGTGGGGGAAGCCTGTATATGGTGGTCCTGTTGGTGGCACATCTTTTAGTAGCCCCTATGCATTGTTTAGGAATGGTGATGGATAGGATGGGATTGTGGTGCCTATATGTTTACCTGTGGCTGCTATGGAAAGGTTCAAGGTGGAGCTTTGGAGAATGACTCTGGGACTAATGGGGATTCACATGTTGTAGAGCCCATTAAGATTACCTCTATGCTCTAAATCAAATCAGCTGTGCAACCCATGGTTCTAAATATCGGCCGATACGCTACGTATCGGAAAAATGGGGTGCCGCGACGGATACAGGCCGGTATACCGCTGAGATTGAAAATCGCAGGAGTATCGGCCGAGTCCCGGTACGTATCGACCTGTAACTATTACACAAGCCGTGACGGGCCGATACTCACCGGTTTAGACTGGTACGGGCAAGAAAAAGCTAAAAAACTTGTAAAATGATTTTTAAAATTTCACCGCCGCGACACCCGATTCCCGATACGTATCAATCGATACTACCGATACCGATACTCTGCGATCGATACCGTTACATTACCCGATACCGCGATTTAGAACCTTGGTGCAACCCTATTACTTTTCTATTTCAATATAGTTGGGATAGGTCAGTATGATGCTTCATGTACTAGGGTTGGAATGGAGTCGAATTGTTCATGAACAAGTTAGGCGACTTAGTTTGTTTAGTAAACGAGCCGAGCTCGAGCTTGTATAAGCTCGGCTCGTTTATTTTTATTTAAATTATATAATAAATGTATTATTTATATATTAAATAATATATACATACATTATTTATATATTAAATAATATAAAAAATATTTTTTTTATTTAAATAATATAAATGATATTTAAAAAAATTATCGAGCCGAGTCGAGCCGAGCTCAAGTTTCATTAATATTAACGAGTCGAGTCGAGCTCGAGCCCAATTCCTTATCAAGTTGAGCTCGAGCTCAATAATCATGCTCAATAAGTAAATGAGCCAAGCTCGAGCTCAGCAAAGCTCGGCTCGACTCGATCATTTGCAGCTCTATCACGTACTGGCCTTTTCTTTATTGATATATGTCTAAGTATATTTTGTATATTAGATTCTTATCAATAAAATTTTTATTTTACTAATTAAAAAAAAAAAGTGAAATTAACCCAGTTGTATTTCACTATGTCGTGAGTTTTGATTTTGTATAATAATCAGTAATGCTGTGTTTGGTTGGGGGATTTGGGGAGGGATTTGGAAAGGGAAAGGGAAAAAGTGTGTGAAACTAGGTGAAATGTAGGTATATTTTATTTATATTTCACCTAACTTTTCCCTTTCCCTTTCCAATTCCTTCCTCAAATCCCCCAACCAAACACGGCGTAAAGGAATAGAGATAAGAGAAGTTACATACATTATATAACAGGTGAGACTTGATTCTTAATATCAGACATCTGTGAGTTTTTATTTTCTTGTGGTGCTGTTTTTGCCTAGGTGTTGCCGGGCTATTGGTTTGAGATTCAAGTGCTAATACTTAGATGTGATTGTTAAAATAATTTGTACATATAGGTTCAAATATGAAAATAAATAGTTTTAAAATTTTGCATAAGCAAAAATATTGGTGTACATAAATTAAAATAATTTTAACAGATTGTTATATGAAGGTGTAAATTTTTTTTTATTCATGGTGCTAAAGCATCAATAGATCACAACTTTGCATTCAATAATCAGTTTGGATGATTTTTTTATTTTTTATTTTTTTTGATCCCATATATTTTTCAAGATCTATCCATATAAAATTTTCAAGGTCAATTTTGAACATTTATTTTCATAAAAAAAAGGAGGAAAAGTCATTTCGCTCTTTTGATTAATCAAAAAATTAAAAAAAAAATTGAAAATTTATATTTACTATTCATCTTATTTGAAAGGTGTCGAAAATACATATCAAGATATGAATTTTGTCAAAAAGGGAAGTGTAAATTTCAAGTTATGAGATATATTTATTGGATTTTTTTTTTTGGGGGGGGGGGGGGGGTTTACAAATTGTTGGACAAATTGTGTAAATTAAACAAGATAAATAGATTCATGATTCATCAATTACGTTATAGAATAAGAAAAACATGGTGAATATTGTAACCATATTTCATAGAAATACACAATACGATCAAATGGTAAAGAAAACAAACTGAAACATGTGTGGTACCACAGTCTCCTTAAAAGCAGTTAAGCCTCATCGTGGGTGCTGGAGGTACTTCAACTTTTGTCTCTCATGATACGATGGTTTAAACTAGCTAACGCAAAAGCACCTTTTGTTAGTTTTGGTGAACCGACAATGGTAATACTCTCACAAGAAGAATAAAAATTTCTAGAGGAAACATTGAACACAAAGGGAGAGCAAACTTTTTGGTGTCGAAGAATGAAGGAGAGGGTCTTTTTTTATATACATAGAGGAAGAGAGGAAAAGGCTTCTGCAACAAATGCAGGTTTTAATTTTGCAAAATTCCCCAAACATAAATTGCAAAATTGATGGCTTTAATCCATCATGAATACAAAAGAGTTACCAGGTTTTATACACATGTATATTGTGTATAATCTTGCAGCCACATTTCCCAATACCTCTTTCATGATGCCAACTTAATGAGTTAATTTCTCATTTAAGTTTTAATGATTTTTGGTTATTCTTTTTTGTGGTGTAAAGATCTTGTTACAAAGAATCTAAACTTATTTAATCCCACCTCAACCAATAGTTGGGACCTACTTTAATTTCACATTAAAGTCACCAAAAAATTATTTTTTTCCAACAATCTCCCACATGAATAAAAATTGACCGAATAAAGAAAACGAACAACGTTTACAACATAGACACTGAGAGAGAGTACTCAGACTAACCTGTATTAGAAGAAAAAGTAGGCATTGGCCTTAAACCTTTAAGTGAAAGCCTACTCAGTTCTTGGTGACCAATGAACATGATGTCTTGAGCTGTTCTTCCATTTGTGTAAATAGAGAGAATAGACCTCACAGGAGTTAGTCCAACCATTGTTCTTGTTCTCATTAATGTGTCCAGTATGGCCCTGGAACACTAGCTTGGTTCAATGAGTGTTTTAAAGAATTCGGCCTTACCACCACTTCTTAAAGAAGCGGCCCCACTTCGCATTCACATAGGTGACACAAAATCTTGAAAATCCTAGAAAATTTAGCAAGGCCACAAAAACCAACATGTGAACTATTAATCTAGTAAATTGCACAAATGGTCTTCGCCACAATATTTACCAAATTCCATAATGAGTCAATCTTACAAACCAGTCCTCAAAACCTCTCTATGACACTTTTACATACACTTGGTGAGCATAAATCAAAAATATTAGTTTGCTCACGCCTGAAAGCAGAGTCATATTTTTGAAATTGAGAGAGAGAGAGCTTCCATTCGGAGAAAACATAGTCATGTTTGGTGCGTTCTGATCTTCCCTCTTCACGATGGCGATGGTGGAAGAGAAGGAGGTGCTCTGGGTTGTCGTGAAGCGAGGAGAAGCGGCGATGAGAGGGAGGTGAGAGGTGCGAGAGAGAGAGAGAGGAGAGAGAGAGAGAGAGAGTTCTTTGGTTTGTTATGGTTTGGGTTGAAAACAAAATATATATTCGTAGTCGCTAATTACTTTTTAATCCTCCAAAATTTGAAATCTCCTCCAAATATTTTAGTTTGTTATCAACTAAAATATAATTTTGTCATTGAAAATATATTTTTGGCGACCAAACTTTAATTAGCCAAAGATAAAAAATAATTTTTCTTTTCATTTGGCTACTAAACAATTTTAGTAGCTAAAACTAACTATCTGACTACTAAAATATTCTTTTGTCGCTGAAAATATACTTTTGGCGACCAAAATAAAAAAAAAAGTTCCTTTCATTCGGCTACTAAACAATTTTAGTGGCTAAAACTAACTATACGGCTACTAAAATATTCTTTTGTTGCTAAAAATATACTTTGGCGACCAAACTTTTGGTCGCCAAATATAAAAAATAATTTATTTCCTTTCATTTGGCTACTAAACAATTTTGGTAGCCAAAACTAACTATACGACTACAAAAAAAAATTTAGTTGGCCAAATGTGATATTTTTAGCGACTAAATTTTTTTTTAGTCACCAATAATTAATATTCCCTGACCAAAAAAAATTAGTAGCTAAATATTTGACTTTTGCCAACTAATATTATTTTTGGTCACCAATTTTACAACTTTTGGCGACTAAATTGTTTTAGTCGCCAAAAGTGGTCACCAAAAGTGCATCTTGTTGTAGTGATATTTATATGTATAAATAATTGTAAGCACAACCCGTGCATAGCACGGGTGGAACGCTAGTATTTTATGTAAATAAAAGGTTAAACTACTAATAGGTCCTAATAGTTTGACTTAATTCCCACAAAGTCTTATTGAAAATAAGTCTTAGTATAATCGTCACTAAAAATAATTTTTTGTGATAATTTTTTTACATATATCGCTAAAAATTAACAATTAGTGACTTTTTTTGTCATGAGTTTTATACGTTGTCTCTAAAACTTTCAATTAGTGATGTTTTTCTGTGACAAATAAAGTTAAAAATTAGTGATGTTTTTTGTGATGATTTTTTTAAACTATTGTTAAAACTTATAATTAGTGACATTTTTTGTGGCATTTTTTAAATTGTCACTGAAAATTAACAATTTATGACTTTTTTTTAATAGTGTATGATAAAAACTGCCATTAATTATCATGAGACCTATTGGACAATAAATTCACTTAATAGAACCTACACATAAGTCCCCCTAAATAAAATTCCTCCTTTATTAACCGTCTATATCATTAATTTTAGCCTGCTTGCCAACTCTTGAATGTCAATAATGTTCCAAATACAATGAGTAATTATTCAATAGTTCTAGAGTACTATGAGACTTTATTTATGTAATACTCCAAAATTAGTTGTAGAGACATAATTTTGAGTTGTCCACGTGGTCTAGGTGCTTAGTCGAGATGCCACGTAGGTGATTTCGATTGGCCGAGGTGTGGTCAAACCACGTTTGAATCCGAGATGTTCGAATGAGAGACTAGAGTCCTAAATGATGAGAGATTCTCTATTTGGATCATGTTAAACTCTTGAGAGAGTTGACCATTACATAATCTTTACCATGTCAAGGCCACGTCTCTTCCCAAGTACATACGGGGTATACAACCCAGCGTTAGAACAACTCCACATATAATTAACTAAATAGAATAATTTCACAATCATGCAAGGCCACATATATACCATTCATAACATTTAGCATCAACACCTTCCACTAAGGTACACTCTCATGTTCAATACAAAACTCAACATATGTATATTAAATAGCATAGATTCACATAACCACATAACATATACTAAGCTGTTTCCTCACGAAGATTACTAGTCGTTCTAGAAATCTTTTAGACCTCAATTAGAAATCACGTTGATCGGTAGCATTTCCAATGAGATGTCTAAGAAAATTTCTAGACCCGACACAACATCTTCGAGACTCAACCCCATGCCCACATAAACATATAACATCTTAGCACATAAGCATGTTATCACATAAAATGCAAACGTCGCTCACAATCCCAAGGTAAACCCAATTGTGATCAAAACCACTTCCCACGAGCCAAGGTATTCAAACTCGGTTCGCTAGGATACCAAGTTGTAACACCCCCAAAATAATAAAATAAAGATAACTCATATACGGAATAAATATGGAAAATAACATACTTTCATACATCAGAGTCTACTGTTTAACAACCAGTTAAATGCCATGTAGGCTTACATCTTTCCAAGTCATTGCTTGGTTACACAAATTGAGTCTCACTCATTGCATCTTAAGCCCTTGGCTTTACAAATACCAACATACACACAACAAAACATAATTAAGAAGCTCTTGCTTCCCGAAAGTCCATCTACGCTATTGCCTAGCACTCGGCCAAACAACAAATGAAGTAGTACAATCCATCACTACATTACACTTATGAAATGATAAAACTCATTGTTTGATCTTCAAATCCGAAAAGCATTCCCTGTACACATGTACAGGCAGGGGGTAAGCAAAGCCCACCAAACAATCTTATATTAAAACATTAAAAGATATGCGGGGACAAAGATACTTATACATATACGTGAAATCATATCATGTCAAAACCATATGATTTTATTACATAATCTCTTATATCCAAGGCCTGCATATTCATATGCCACTAAGACCAATGTTATTCCATTTTCCTTCAACTCATATCCAGTTCATATATGCTACTCAATTCATGAGTTAAATTCATTATCTTTCAACAACCAAAATGAGACTATAACTCAATGGTTTTCCAATTATGCACAACACACATAAACACTTCAAACTTTGCCATTTTACGGATATTTCGTCCGAAGGAACCGGCACCTATTTATATATAGATTTTCGGGTCTTTCACTCAGGACACTCCAGCCAACTTTCTTTAAATGGAGTCCATCCCCTTTCTCCTCCCAAATAAATATACATATGCAATGTATTTATAAACATAATCATAATCATATATGGAGTACATCCCATTTCTCCTCCCAAATAAACATACATATACAATGTATTTATAACATGGTCATATATGGAGTATATCCCCTTTCTCCTCACAATAAACATACATATACAATGTATTTATAACATGGTCATATATAGAGCACATCCCCTTTCTCCTCCCAATAAACATACATATGCAATGTATTTATAACATGGTTTGATTCAATGATAACCAACAATAGATTAGCATTATATCGTCTAATCCTCATACAATTTCTACAACAATCATAGCTATCATCCACCGATAGCCCAATACATTTATTTCCAATTTATGTTCAATATCGGAATAAATAGTTTATTCAAAACTTCCGCAGGTGAGATAATGCATATCCAATATCACCATCTATATCAATAACCATTCAATTTAACATATTCAATGTTAATTCCAATTATTTATACAAAATAATCATTTTATCAAATTAGGGCAAAAATCCCCCTTTTTCCATTATTGACCCAAATACCCAAAATCAACTATTTTGGTACACTAAGATCTTATATTCAAACCCCACATTCATTTATCTCTTATACATCAAAAACCTCTCTTTTTATTTCACACCCAAATCTTAGATTTGTTCAAACCACAATCAAATCTCATCATCTATACACAATAGCAAATAACTAAGTTAAAAACCATATTAGAGTGTAGAAAATCCCTAATTATTAAATATTACCATTTTGATCAAAATTCTCATTTCTCATTTCAATATAATTTCTAATACAATTCCAAGAGATAATACAACCATATCCATATTCATATAGTCTCCACATGTTAATCAACATTTCCAATTTAGTCATTTCAAGACAAATTTATAACATATTATATATCAAACTTCCAAAGTTTCATCATTTCTCTTCCTTCTAAGAAATCCCTCATTTAAATGCAGCATGGTAAATTTTCACCGATAGCCAAAACAGTTATCTCCAACATATTAATTAAAAGATAACAACATGGACATACAATCCAACATATAACTATAACTTGGAATCTCCCATGATTCCCAACATTTAGAAACAAATCATATTATACATTTTTATCAAATATGAACAACTACATTAGTTTTCATATCACAATCACGTCCGGTAACCTCTCAAGGTCCATTCCTAAACGTGTCGGTTTTATTCCAACAAATACATTAAGTAAAATAATGCCGTTAATGCCCAAGAAAACATCATTTTCTTTCCAAACTCATTCTCCAAGCATTATTCAACTATGACATCCTATTTTGATCGAAAGCCCCAAAAATTAAACGTAATTCCTTTGTTTTCTTTAAAAATGCTCTTTTGGCCACAAATTGGTAAAAATTTCAAAACCAATTGAATCGAAGTCCGTTTTTGTTCAAATTTAAAACATAACTCTTTCATAATCTTACAAACATATTCCAAGTTTACATTTTCACAATTTGGGCATCAACTTTTTATTTTTCTCAAAATTTCTCTTTTAAGCAAATAAAACACAAATTTTTCAAAAATTTTAATTAAATTATATACAACTCTAAACTCCATATGATCAAGGAAAAGTGCATAAAGAAGTGTAGGAAAAATCTCTATTTAACAATTTACACAATATTCCTTAATATCAATTTATTTTTCTCAAAAATAAATTCCAAAACTCAAGGATGAGATAAATATTTCAACGTTAATTTCTCAAAATAAATTATCTAACCACTTCCTGATGTACATATAACCCATACAACTATTAAATTCTATTTTCAGATTTCTTTTACAAAATTAACAACACAAAATGATTTTTCCAAAATCAATCTCAAAATACCAACATTCTTAACATTTCAACATAATTTTTCTTCTAAAAATTACCAAACAAACATCTGAAAATATATCTATATGCAATACCTCTTATAATGATATATTTTCTCAAATATAACCTTAACACAGCTTTAATGTAAAAATATAAAGAAAGTCTCTACCTCAAATATGAAGGAAAACAAATCTGAAAATGCACACGTCGCCCGATCATGAATCCGAGAACACCATTGCAAAGATTATGACGAGCTTTCCAACTTTCATTTACAACGCTTTTGTTAGGGAAAATATAAGATTCCCCACAAGTAAATCAATCAATGGGAATAAAAACTAATGCTAAAAAAATTAAATCAAAAGCAACACAAGAATTTTTACGTGGTTCCCTCAATATGAGGTACATCCACGGGATCGAAATCCGATTTCACTATCAACCAAATAAGTTCCAAACGATTACAAACAAGACACGAATGGTCTCACAAAATCACCCTTAGGTGAATTCCAAATAATCACAAATAAACAAGAAGAAAGACCCCACCAAATAGATGAACAAAAATCTTCAAAACCAGAGTTGTAGAAGATCCAAAATAACGAACCAAATCAACTTTCACACAAAGAAAACAAAAGCTTGAACAAATCAAGCACTGTTGACCAATCTTCCCCAATTGTCAATACACCGCCCCAATTACCGAAGAAGTATATCAGCCGTCCATCTTGTTTTTGTGTGTAGAACAAAAAATAATATATATATATATATATGATATATATATTATTAAATCTTGGGTTTTTTAATAAAACCCTAATTGTATCCCAATTGAATTGGGTCTCCACAAATATAATATATAAAACTATATTTTACTTAAACCAAGCCAAATTAAAACTCTTTTTTCAAAAACCAATTGGGTCCCACACTCCAATAAGGAGGTATACCCAACAATTCTCCCCTCTTGACTTAGGTGGAGAAATCAACCATACCATAAAGTTTGACACTTTAAATGTTTGTCCCTCGACAAAGTCTTTGTCAACATATCTGAAATATTATCATCTGTGTGAACCTTTTCGAGTTGCAACAATTTCGAATCTAACACATCACGAATCCAATAGTATCTCACATCAATGTGTTTCGATCTCGAATGAAAAGTAGAATTTTTACTCAAGAGAATAGCACTTTGACTATCACAATAAAGCACATACTTTTCTTGCTTCAAACCCAACTCTTGTAAAAATTTCTTCAACCATAACTCTTCTTTGCAAGCTTCCGTAATGGTAATAAATTCAGGTTCGGTAGTTAAGAGAGCAACACATTTTTGTAATTTAGATTGCCATGCCATAGCTCCCCCTAACAAAGTCATCAAATACCCCGAAGTAAATTTCCTAGAATCAATATCACCGGCCATGTCAGAATCCGTGAATCCATCAAGCATCGGCTTACCATCTCCAAAACACAAACATACCTTCGAAGTCCCTCGAAGATACCTTAGAATCCATTTTACCGCTGCCCAATGTTCTTTACCCGGATTAGAGAGAAACCGACTCACCACACCAACGGCGTGAGCAATATCCGGCCTTGTACAAACCATGGCGTACATCAAAGAACCAACTATTGAAGCATAAGGAACTTTCAACATCTCTTCTTTGTCTTTTTAACTTGTAGGACATTGATTCGAACTAAGCTTGAAGTGACCCGCAAGTGGACAACTAACCGGCTTTGCTTTATTCATATTGAACCTTTCAAGAACTTTCTCAATGTAGCTTTCTTGAGATAACCAAATCAGCCCCTCTTTGCGATCACGAACAATTTTCATACCAAGTATTTGCTTTGCCGGTCCCAAATCTTTCATAGCAAAAGACTTGCTCAACTCCAATTTCAACTTGTTAATCATGGTAGAATCTTGACCAACAATTAACATGTCACCAACATAAAGCAAAAGAATAATAAATTTACCATCCGGAAAATTTTTCACAAACACACAATGGTCCGAAGTGGTTTTAGAAAAACCATTATTCATCATGAAAGAGTCAAATTTTTTGTACCATTGCCGCGGGGCTTGCTTGAGGCCATACAAACTTTTCTTCAATTTGCAAACAAATTTCTCTTTCCCTTTCTCCACAAAACCTTCCGGTTGCTCCATGTAAATTTCTTCTTCAAGATCACCATGAAGAAATGCGGTCTTCACATCAAGTTGCTCAACTTCAAGGTTCATACTTGCAACCATGCCAAGTACAACCCGAATAGAAGACATCTTTACAACCGGTGAGAAATCTCGTCAAAGTCAATACCTTTCTTTTGCCTAAAGCCTTTCACAACAAGACGTGCCTTGTACCTCAGATTCTTGCCATCATTCTTCAATTTGAAAACCCAATTATTTTTCAGAATTTTCCTCCCCTTAGGCAACTTCAATAAATCATAGGTGTGATTTTCAAGTAAGGAGTTCATTTCCTCTTCCATGGCCTTTTTCCAATCACTTTTCTTTGCATGCTCAATTGCTTCTTGGTAGCTCTCAGGCTCTCCTTGATCGGAAATCAACACAAATTCATTGAGAGAATACTTTCTTGAAGGTTGTCGGTCCCTTGTAGATTTTCTTAACTCAAGTTGTGGTGGCGGTTCTTGAGTTGGATGCTCTTCCTCAATTTCTGGCTCAACTTCATTAGGATTAGCATCATCCTCCACATCTTCAATAGGTGGCTGCACATCTCCTCCATTTTCATCATCAACTGAAGATGAAGGAGATGGATCTATGTCAATGAGATCATTAGTTTTTGGCTCCGGTTGATCACCTTTGCCAAAGTCTTCAATTGTTTGGTCTTCAAGAAACACAACATCATGACTTCGAATGACTTTCTTGTCGACCGGATCCCACAATCTATACCCAAATTCATCACGCCCATAGCCAAGAAAAATGCATTGTCTTGACTTACTATCAAGCTTGGACCTCTCATCCTTTGGAATGTGAACAAAAGCTCGACAACCAAACACTCTCAAGCGCTCATAAGATACATCTTTACCAGTCCAAACTCTTTTAGGAACATCACCATTCAAAGGATAGCAAGGAGACAAATTGATCACGTCAACCGCTGTACTCATTGCCTCACCCCAAAAGGATCTTGGCAATTTAGTTTGTGAAAGCAAACACATTGTTCTTTCCACAATGGTGCGGTTCATCCTCTCGGCAATGCTATTTTGTTGAGGAGTCTTCTTAACTGTCTTTTGGTGCCGAATACCTTGGTTGCGACAATACTCATCAAATGGCCCAATGTATTTACCACCATTATTTGATCGGATGCACTTCAATTTCTGTCATGTTTCTCTTTCAACCATGGCCTGAAAATGCTTAAATACTTCTAGAACTTGATCTTTAGTTTTTAGTAGAAAAGCCCAAACTTTCCTTGCATAATCATCAATGAAAGTAACAAAATAAAGTGCACCACTATGTGTTCTAACTTTTAAAGGACCACAAACATCCGAATGAATTAACTCCAACACATTTTCTTTTCTAGAAGCAACATTTTTATGAAAAGAAACTCTATGTTGTTTACCGGCTAAACAATGAACACAAGTTTTAAGATGTGTACCTTTCAAACCGGGTAGAAGCTCTTTCTTGAACAAAACTTGCAGCCCCTTTTCACTCATATGGCCAAGCCGCTTGTGCCACAATTCGGTAGAAGTATCATCTTGAAGTGCATTGACAACACCTTTACAAATTTTTCTTTGCATCGAATAAAGTGTATGAGTCTTCCTGCACTTAGCCACCACCAAAGAACCCTTTGTGAGCTTCCATATTCCATCACCAAATTTGTTGTTGAAGCCTTCATTATCTAGCTTCCTAGTAGAGATCAAATTGAAGCGAATGTCGGGAACATGCCTCACATCTTTAAGCAACAACTTGCAGCCCAAATTTGTTTCTAAGCAAACATCACCCATACCAATAATCTTGAACAAATCTTCATTACCCATTCAAACAGAACCATAATCTCCTTCAGTATAGGTAGTGAAAAAATCAACTCGAGAAGTCACATGAAAAGAAGCACCAGAATCAATCACCCAATTGCTCTCTCGGCCCACAAAATTGATACAATTATCTTCACAAACGACCATGAGATCATCGGTAGTAACTGCCGTTGTGTCTTCTTGCTTCTTATCCACACTTTTGTCACGTCTTTTCTCTTTATTCTTGAGCTTTCGGCATTCCCGCTTCATGTGCCCTTTCTCATGGCAATAATAACACTCAACGTCTTTCTTTGAAAAAAAAACCATCTCTTGACTTGTCACGGCTTTGATCACGACCATGAGGAGTCTTACTCCCCCCCCCTTGTTTTGCTTCGGCCGCTCACAACAAATGCTTCCGAATGAGAGAAACCGGCTGATTTTCTTTTAGTTTCTTCATTCAACAAGCTACTAGTGACTTGGCCCATTGTGACAACTCCATCGGGTGCCGAATTACTAACTGTCACAACCAAAGTCTCCAAACTTTCGGGCAAAGAACTAAGTAACATCAAAGCCTACAACTCATCATCAAAAATAATTTTCATAGAAGCAAGTTGGTTAACAATACTCTTTATTTCATTCAGATGTTCCGGAATAGGGCTGCCCTCTTTATATTTTAAATTAACCAACTTACGAAATAGAAAGGCTTTATTTGTGGCTGATTTTCTATCATAAAGACTCTCTAATTGTTTCTATAAATCATGTGCCGAAGTTTTAGTAGCAACATGATGAAATACACTGTCATCAATCCATTGACGGATAACACCAACGGCTTTTCGATTAAGCCTCTTCCACTCATCATCTTTCATACCTTCGGGTTTGCCACTATCACCCTAAATAGGGCCATACAAGTCTTTACAAAATAATAGGTCCTCTATTTTAGTTTTCCAAGTTACCCAATTACTTCCATTGATTTACACAAATAAATAGACCCAAATAAACCGTAAGCTCTAATACCAGTTGTTAGGGAAAATATAAGATTCCCCACAAGTAAATCAATTAATGGGAATAAAAACTAATGCTGAAAAATTAAATCAAAAGCAACATAAGAATTTTTACGTGGTTCCCATAATGTGAGGTACATCCATGGGATCGAAATCCGATTCCACTATCAACCAAATAAGTTCCAAACGATTACAAACGAGACACAAATGGTCTCACAAAACCACCCTTAGGTGAATTCCAAATAACCACAAATAAACAAGAGGAAAGACCTCATCAAATAGATGAACAAAAATCTTCAGAACCAGAGTTGTAGAAGATCCAAAATAATGAACCAAATCAACTTCCACACAAAGAAAACAAAAGCTTGAACAAATCAAGCACTATTGACCAATCTTCCCCAATTGTCAATACACTGGCACTATTACCGAAGAAGTATATCAGCCGCCGTCCACCTTGTTTTTGTGTGTAGAACAAAAAATAATATATATATATATATGATATATATATTATTAAATCTTGGGTTTTTTTAATAAAACCCTAATTGTATCCCAATTGAATTGGGTCTCTACAAATATAATATATAAAAATATATTATACTTAAACCAAGCCAAATTAAAACTCTTTTTTCAAAAATCAATTGCGTCCCACACTCCAATAAGGAGGTATACCCAACAACTTTTGCAAAATCTCACTCTAAACACTCCCACTCTAAGCTTAAAGCTTATGTCAACAATGGAGGAAGAGAGAGAGAGAGTGTTGGGCTCCTTTGCTCAGCCAAAAAAATGAAAGAAAGAAAAAGGAAATGATGGGAAGGAAAGAGGGAGGAGCAACCCCATGTGGGTTTGCTTTCCCAATCATTAGTTTTTAAAAATATTAATTTTTTTATAATAATATTTTTAAATTTTATAATATAAATTATAAAATGATATGATTTTTCTCGACACAAAATATAATATTTTGATCACTACAAAATATACACATTTTCATTCTTTATAAAAATATATAATTTTTCGCCATATGGTACACACCATAAATCAACTATCAAATATTTATTATAATCCTATGTAATAAATAATAACAACTCCTAAGGTGGTTACTACCAATCACCTAATTACAAAGGACTAAACACCCAAAACTCACTTTCAAATTCTACTATACACTAGACCGAACACCGATCAGTCCGCGAATTGTCATAAAATAAATACTCATCAATAAATTCTGAAATTTTTACCCAATGTGCTAGTCTCATATGTGAACAACATATAAAAATTTCATAATTTTCTGAGATCGGAAACTATTTTAAAAAAATACAAAACCGAACTGTTTTCTCACAGAATTTACACAGCAGTCAAATCCGAAAATTTGTTCAATTAAATTATGTACTATCTATTTTTTTTAAAAACAATTCTGGGTCATTACAGTCTTTGGGTGGACAAGTTATCTTGGTGTTTTTTGTCTCCTTGCGTGCAAGTGTTGGGCTGTTCTATTCTTTCGTGTGCTCTACGACTAAGTTTCTTAGATCTTGGTAAGGAGATCTAGTTTGGTTGTGAAGTCAAAAATCAACACCCACAATATAGCACCATCTATGAGAGTTTAGTAGGAATAGATGGCCAACAAAAGACAAGAAGGATAGGAAGGATCATATTGATTCTTGATTCTTGTTTTTTGTTTTTGATGAGTGGACATTTGAGTCCTTGTTTCATGAAGCCGACGAATCGTGATCTCGGTCAGAGGAGTATCTCTAACATGTTGTTTAGCCAATATATTGGAAGATTAGACGATATAGATTCCATCATCTGAGGTTGCCAAGGTAATAGAACCCACGAGGCAGTTGTGGGGACATAATTTTGAGTTGTCCACGTGGCCTAAATGGTTAGTTGAGGTGCCTTGTGGGTGATTTTGATTGGCCGAGGTGTGGTCAAACCACATTTGAATCTGAGATATTTGAATGAGGGAGTAAAGTTCTAGATGATGACAGACTCTCTATTTGGGTAAGATTGGACTTTTGAGAGAGTTAATCTTAATCCAAATAGGAAGAGTCTTGGATAATTGATATCCTTGTAAATGATAAAATCCTATGAAGTAAGACTTCTAAGGACGAGGGTATTACTAGCTATAAAAGTAAGGCACTTTCATGGGTCTAAGGTATACTTTTGATTGTGAGTTGTTATAGACATCTCATTTTGACTAGCCATAGGATTTAGGCGCTTTCTTCTTAACACTCAATGATGAAAATTGGAATATGCTATTTTACGAATTTATTAGTAGAAAACCCAAATTTGTTGAGGTTTACTTACTAAGTTAAGTAAGTTTATAATTTTGCTTGTAAAAATATGACACATAACACTTATGTGTATATTTTTTATTTAAAAAAAAAAATACTAAGAGTTGTAACCAATTAGATCAATTGCGATAAAGTCATAAATTTAAGATCAAAATTGAGCCAATTGAAATAACATGGAATAAAATGACACAATGATCAAAGTACAAGAACTACCTTCATAATTTTTTAAAATTTTTTTATGTTCACCAGCCTTATCAAGCTGAACTTACAACTACTCGAGCTCAGCTCGATTAATGAACAAACCTAAAACTTAAATTCGAATTGTTCATTTAGTAAACAAAACGAACTCAAATGAGCTTTAACTGAGTCGAGCTTGAATTATTCATAAATAGTTCAGGTAGTTTGCAGCCCTACTTGTACCCTTTTAGAATGGATTTTATTATCGTGTGCCCTTAAATCCCTGTTTGGAAAGTGACTTTTTGACTAAAATATAAAATTAAAAAAATCAATATTGTTGGAAAGGACGTTTTGACTTCTTACATATAAAAAAAAAAAAAAAGCAAAAAAAGAAGTGAATAAGAAGAAATATTTAGCTTTGTAAAATAAATGAAAATGAATCTTTAACTTTTTTTTGTATGAATTGAAACATTTTTTTATTTTTAACTTTTTAATTGAGTTTTTAACTAAAATAATCACGTGTCAAACGACCACTTAGGATATATATAAAGAAATTTATAAAGATTTGTATATACTCCAAAAAATATCTATAATATAAAAAAAAAAAATTAATTTTTTTTTTAATATATACCATTAAGGCAAACATTAAGAATAATTTTTAGAAATATAAATAGTAGTTTTGTCTAAGAGCATCTCCAGCAGCCTCTTTATTTCACTAAAATCTCTACAATAGCAAGCCAAAGGCTTAAATTTCTTCTCCAGCAACCTAGCTAATGTGAAGCTAAACTAACATTTTGCTACAGCACCTCGCTAGGAAAGACGAGGAACTATGCACTAGTTTTTATTTATTTATTTTATCCTTTTTTAATTCAAACTTTTGTTTCTCTTTCTATGGCACTCTTTCTCCGTTCTATTTGTTTTCTTAATCTAAAATCTCTCGGCTCTTTCTCATAAAATAACTTTAAAATATAAGGGTAAATTGCAAATACACCTCTTGAGATTTGCTGAAAATATAAATTGTCCTCTGCAGTTTGGAAAATTACAAATAACTCCCTGTCAGAATTTTTTATTTAACAGAATTAATTGAAAAAGTAAAATTTCTAACTGTTCACCTATACAATAATAAAATTATCTAAACAATAATAAAATTATCTGAATTATTAATTGAAATAAAATTTTAATATTATTAAAAACTGTTTATTAACTTGATGATTTATTAATAAAATGACCTATTTGTTATGAAATTAGAAACCTTAGGGGCATAATGTAATTTCTAGAACCACATGGGATAATTTGTCATTTAAGTAAACCTCAGGGGTGTGTTTGTAATTTACCCAAAATAGAATTTTTATACATAAAATTTATAAATAAAAATAATGACTATAGAAAAATATGATCGTTTGAAAAATATGACAGTAAAAAAATAGAACTTTTACAAAAATATGATTATATTTAAAAGAATGGAAAAAAAAAAATAATTTGAAAGAAGTTAGTTTTTTTAATTTTTTAAATTTTTTTAATGAGAAAGAAGGTAGCTAAAGTATAAGAATATTTTAATAGAAGATAACTAAAGTAGATAGTTTTATTGGAGTGTATATTAAAAAAATGACTAGTTAAAATAGTAAAATAAAATTTTAAATAGTTACTTTGACAATCTTTACTGAAGATGCTCTAACTCCAACTAGGGATGTGCATAATACTACCATTACTGCCAAAATCGCACCGAATCGTGCAAAAATTTCAACTCTGGCAGGCGGGTTGGGCAGGTGGGAGGCCCAGCACTAGGGAGTCGGCGCGGGTGGCTGGTGGAATTTCCCAACCCGCAGGTCAACCCGACCTGCCCCAACCCGCATATGTTTAAAAAAATAAAATAAAATGTTATGCTTATACACACACAGACCTTATACTCACACACACACACACAATAATTTCCCCATCAAACCTAATTGACACCCACCCGCACATTTCAACTTCGTCACATTCACACACACAGTCTTTCCTCACTGTCACTGCTACAACATTTCAGCGCTGCTGCTACAACATTTCATCGACTCACACACATCGTCGCTGCCGTTGTGCTGATCACCTCATCGTCGACAGCCTTTTCTCACCGCCGCCGTTGGTTTCTCCTTCCCTTGCCGATCTGTTAGCCTCTCTTTTCCTCACCGCCGCTGCTGTGCCGATCGGCTCACCACCACCACTGTTAGTCTCTCTCTCTTGCTCTCTCTCTCTCTCTCTTTCTCGATGCTCTCTCTGTCTAATAGTTTCTTTCGCTGCTCTCTCTCTCTCTCTGATGTATATGCTCTATATACATATAATATATATATATAACATCAGTGAATAAATAGTGATAATTTTAATTTTTATTTATACTTATTATAATTTTTATCTATATGTTCTGTATGCTCTCTCTCTCTCTGTGTGTGTGTGTTCTATAGGCTCTATAGACTATATACATGTTGAACAGAGTTGGGAACACTTTAGTAATTGTAATTTTTATTTATACTTTTATCATTGATAATTTTTATTTATATGCTCTCTCTCTCTCTCTATTCTATATGTTCTCTCTTTTATTTATTTACTTATCATTCATATAAATTTTATATTTTTGTAATAGGGAATGGATGAGGAAAGTACAACTACTGGTGGAAATCCTACACCAACTACTGAATCAACCATTATTGCTAGTTCTACCAATACCATAATGCCTGCTAAAAATTTTGGTAAAACTCGTCCATGACCTAGTATTAATTTAGATAAAAAGAAATCTGAGGTTTGGGAACACTTCACTTTACTTGATGATTGTGAGCCTGATAAACCTAGGGTTGTTTGTAATTATTATGGTAAGAATTATGGTGCTTGTGGAAAACAAGATGGGACTAGTAATATGTGGAACCACCTTAAGCATCAATGTATGAAGTCTCCTTTTAGGGAAGTGGACAAAAAATAAAAAATGGTCTCTCTTTTGTTAAAAAAGAATGAGAGGAAAAGGAACATGATGGTCGAAAGATTAGATCTCCCAAAGCAGTGGGATATGATGAAAAACTTTGTAGGGAAGCACTAAAAAAGATGATTATAATTGATGAATTACCTTTTAGGCATGTGGAGATAGAAGGTTTAGAAATTTTTGTTTAGTTATGGAACCTAAGTTTCCTGTCCCTTCTCGCACTACTGTTGCTCGTGATTGTCTGAAATTATTCCTTGATGAAAAGCAAAAATTGAAAAAAGTTCTAAGGAAACAACGAGTATGCCTAACCACTGACACTTCGACATCAATTCAAAATCTAAATTATATGTGTGTCATCGGCCATTGGATTGATAATGATGGGAATTTATACAAAAGAATTCTTAGTTTTTGTATAGTTCCTAATCATAAGGGTGAGACAATTGACAAACAATTAGACAAATGCTTGCAAGACTAGGGGATTGATAAGATTTTCGCTGTTATAGTTGATAATGCAAGCTCTAATGATAGTGCTATTGCATTTTTGAAGAGAAGAACCAAAGATTAGCTTTCCACTATCTTGGCAAATAAGTTTTTGCATATGAGATGTTGTGCACATAATTTAATTGTTTGTGATGGTTTAAAAGAACAAAATCATTCAATTGCCAAGATTCGAAAAGCTGTGAAATATGTAAAGTCATCTCCAGTTAGGCTACAAACTTTTAAAAATTGTGGGATGCATAAAAAGGCGCTTCTAAAAGTTTGCTATGCCTTGATGTTCCAACGGTGGAATTCCACCTATTTGATGTTGGAGGTAGCCGAGAAATTCCAAAAAGCTTTTGAGTGTTTAGAAGAGGAAGGCCCACAATTCAAGTTATTTTTCATGGAAAATGATGATGAAAATGAGAATGCAAATGAGAATGATGGTGGAACAGGCAAAGGGAAATGAAAAAAATTTATTTCATCTCCTAAAGTAGAGGATTGAGAGGTAGCTAGAGTCTTTGTGAAATTTTTAAGACTTTTTTATTATGTGACTTTGCAACTTTCAAGATCTTTGCATGTGACATCTAATTTTATTTTTTTTCATCAACTTGTATTGGTGCAATCTAAATTAGTTCAATTGAGTAAAAGTGGGGATGCGGTGTTGAGTAACATGGCTGATAAGATGAAATTGAAATACGATAAATATTGAGAGAATCTTGATAATATTAATTTCTTGTTATATGTTGCCGTTGCGTTAGACCTTTGCTACAAGTTGACATATCTTAAGTTTTCATTCAGTAAAGTGTATGAAAATGACAAGGTAGAAATTTTAGTGGCGAGGGTGAAGGAAACATTGGAGCGCTTATTTGATCATTATGTTGAAAAGAACAATGTTGCTAATGTTGCACCTTCATTTGCT
This sequence comes from Camellia lanceoleosa, assembly GCA_025200525.1. Taxonomy (NCBI): domain Eukaryota; kingdom Viridiplantae; phylum Streptophyta; class Magnoliopsida; order Ericales; family Theaceae; genus Camellia; species Camellia lanceoleosa. Next base: position 132,508,721 of record CM045771.1, on the reverse strand, counting down.
AGTAAAGCTCCTCAAGTGATGGAAGTTGATGAAGAGGAAGATGAAGATCCCATGACACTCTTTGCCTCTCAATATATTAATCATTTGGAGTCGAAAAAAAGTGTGGAGAACAAGTCAGAGTTGGAAAAATATTTGGTTGATGATTGTGTAGACCCAAGAGTTCCAAACTTTGATATTTTGAATTGATGGAAGGTTAATGGCAATAAGTATAAGGTTCTCTCTCTAATAGCAAGAGATGTATTAGCTGTCCCAGTTTCTACAATGGCCTTTGAGTCAGCTTTTAGTACCAATGGACGTGTGCTCGATCCATTTTGGAGTTCTTTGACGCCGAAGATGGTGGAGGCGCTAATTTGTGCACAAAATTGGTTATGGTCTTCATCAATTCCAATCAATTTTAGAGAATGTATGGATGATGTTGAACAATCTGAAGAAATTGAGTCAGGTAATTTTTTTGATTTGTGTTTATTTTAAATTAATTATTTAATATTGATTTTAGCTTTTATGTAATTTTGAATAACATTAAAAATATTTATTATTTTTCAAAATTTTTTGCATCATCTACTACACAAGAAGCAACTATTGTTGAGGACTAATTTGTCTCCAAGTTAGTTTGGTTTTAAAGTGCTTGAGGTTAGACTTAATTCTTACTCTTGAATATTATTTTATTTTATTGTATTGTTTTTTTTTTTTTTTTGTTATAATGATTTTGATGATTGTGTTTTGTTATTTATTTATGTTTTTTTTGCTTATGTCTGCAGATTAATGAAGTTTTTGGAGTTTGGTTGAAGCAATTGTGAAGGGTTGAAGTTATTGGGAAATTTAATGAGTAGATTAACTTTTTGAACTTTTGGATTGTTTGTGGACTTTTATTAACTTTTTTTAAAAAAAAAATTCAGAACTATGTTAGATGTTGGATTTAGATTAACTTGTGAACTTTTAGATTGTTTGTGGGCTTTGATTAGCTTTTCAGAATTTATTTCAGAACCATGTTGAATGTTGGATGTTGGATGAACTATGTTAAACTATGTTAGATATTGGATAAACTTTGTTGAAATATGTTGAATTGTTTGTGAACTATGTTGAACTTAGATCAACTTTAGAATTTTTTTTGAACTTTTTTTTAGTATTTATTGCCTTGTTAAATTGTTGTTGTATATTTCTTTGGAGTGTTGGATTTTTAGTTTACTAGTTTGTTAATATTTAATGTTATATTAGATGAATATTTTAATTTTGACTATTTCAGTTACTTTATAAATTAGATTTTTTTACTCTTTGATTCAAGTTTTGTAATTTCAATTATATTTTTTATAAACTTCCAATCTACCTGAACCACCAAGGCAAATTCTGTAACACCCTCAAAAAAATAAACCCATAATATATAATATTAACATGCGTCATTATAAGAAAACAAAGAGTATTATTCCATTCATCAGAGTAAACTTATTAAAAGACATTACATGTAATAAAGAAAGTAAATGCCCTACAGGCTTACATCTTTCCAAGCTAATACTTGGACACAAAAATATGAGTACTAAGTCATTTACAAGTTAAGCCCTTGGCTTGAGTCCTTACATGTAATATCAAATAAAGCAAATAACAACTAATCTAAAATGAGTCTTCAACTCTAAATCCTTCCAAGCTAATTCCTTGGAGGTAGCACATCACCTGAACCTGAAAATGATGTTCTCATATAGGGTGAGCCACAGCCCAGTAGAGATATACTAAACCAAATATAAGCATTGAATAAAGCAATAGCATTCAATAGATGGTTAACACAAATTACAAATTTCATTATCATACTGTTTCATAACTATAATGCCCATAGCACGTTTTTCTTCTCATTATTTGTTCAACTTTTCATTTATACCAATATGGCTCAGAACCTGGCCAACTATAACAGTGAGACTACATTCCACATTAACATTTCTTCCAACATCAACAAATTTAATGAGACTAAGTCTCATACCAAAACACTTCCATACTTCCAATTTGATACACATGTTAGTGATGTATCGATAACGTGTAAAAATACTTCCATAAATCAATAAGCACACATATTAGCGGTGCTAATGGAGTCCATCCCCTATCTCCTCCCAAACCGTGGAGTACATCCCTATCTCCTCCCAAACAAAATGCATATACAAAGTATTAAACACTTGCCATATACAATACTCAATCAATACATGTATTTTCTGTATTAATTCAACAGTCACAATCAATGACTTAACCAATGTGATTAGTTTCAGTTTTTCCTAATCCACATGTAATTTCTACAACAATCACGGTTATCCTCCACCGATAGCCCAAAACAGTTATTTCTAAACATGAAATAAATGTATCAACAATTGTAATCTCAACAATTCAATAGGCGAGTGATTAAATTATTCAACTACGCCATTTAAGCTTATAATTCCCCAATTCCATGAATTCAACTAAATTCTCCAATTTTTTCTAAATTAATTATACAAATTAATTTAATACCACAACTAGGGTTTTCCCAAAATTACCAAAATACCTCCAACATATCGAAATACTAGAACTCAGAACAAAACCTATAATATGGAGTAGGAAATCCCTACCTCGAAGTAAATAACCCGAATGGAGAAAACGAAGATGATGACCCGAAATCCAAAGTGCTCCAAATCCAAAATTGTTCAGATTAAAAGGAAGCCCTCGACCCACTCTATCTTTTAACAAGGACCTAGGGTAGAAATACACTCTAAGTAGATCAAACACGAGAGAAAGTGTGTAGGGAGAGAGAAAGGCAGTTATAGGGTTTTAGAATCAAAGGAGATGAAAAATGATCGAGAAAGTCGGATCTCGGATTTATATAACGATCGCCCGCTCGGCGTGAAACCCCGCTCGGCGCCACTCCTGAACTCCGCTCGGCCAAACTCCGCTCGGCGGCGGATGCACACTCGAAGTTTGCGAGCAGGTCCCCGCTCGAGCGTCACTCACAACCTCACGCTCCAGCGGCCAATCCCCCGCTCGAGTGTCCAACACTACACAGGAAATACTGGATGGGTGTATTCCCTTTCGGCGCCCAAACCCTTTCGGCGGACAAGCCAAAATCTGGGCAACTAGACTTGGTTCCTAAGCTCAACCAACCTGCTCCAAGTCTTCCCAACACAACCCAAGACTCAATATAAGGAGTAAAGAATGCAAACGACATACTCTCAACAATCAGCTCCACGGAACCTAAATCCGGATATAACAAATAAAGAAAAGGGAAATCGGGATCGCTATAACCTCCCCCCCTTAAAGAATTTTGTCCCCGAAATTAAGCATAAGTTTTCAAAAACAATTTTTCCTCAATTTCCAACAATAGGACATTTCAATATTTAAACAATCTGACCCAATACCGGTCATTCCATCTCTTATCAAGAGGCATCTCACAATATATAACACAACATATATTTCAATTTGCATTATCAACATGCAATTTTTTGTTCAATTTCAACAGTTTTCAATATACATGATTCCACTTCCATATCATATTCAATTTCATGATATAACTCCAATTCTACAATATAATCAACATATGCAATGTGACATTAAACTTCCACTATGAGGCAAGTTTCAAAATACTCCGATTAAACCAAAACATTCTCAATGTTTTACAACTTAAGACATATATAAAGCTCTTAAATCCAACAATATTATGAAATCTAAATACAAGATTACATATCAACAAACATGTCCGGATATTTCTCGCGGACTTCCAACTCACGCTCCCAAGTGGCTTCCTCCACTCCGTGATGTTTCCACAAAACTTTTACCAAAGGGATGGTCTTGCCTCGCAAAACTTGATCCCGCCTATCCAAGACCCGAACCGGTCTCTCCTCATACGAGACATCTTCATCAACAACTAAGTCGGTCCAATCCAACACATGTGATGGATCCGACTCATACTTCCGAAGCATACTCACATGAAACACGTCATGAACCCCGGATAACTGCGGTGGCAAAGCTAAACGATAAGCAGCCTCGCCAATTCTCTCAAGGATCTCAAAAGGCCCAATAAACCGAGGGGACAACTTCCCACTCTTCCCAAACTTCATCAATCCCCGCCTAGGTGATATTTTCAGAAAGACATGATCACCCACCTCAAACACCAAAGGTCTCCTCCTACGGTCGGCATAAGATTTCTGACGACTCTAGGCTGTAACAAGCCTCCTACGGATAAGCTCAACTTTCTCCGTCGTTTCCTTCACCAACTCCGGACCCAACAAAGGTGCATCACCCACCTCGGCCCAACAAACTGGAGACCTACACGGTCGGCCATACAAGGCCTCAAATGGTGCCATACCGATACTAGACTGGAAACTGTTGTTGTAGGCAAACTCCACCAAAGGCAAGTGCCTCTCCCACAACCCACTGAAATCAAGAACATAACCCCGAAGCATATCCTCAAGGATCTGAATGGTATGCTCGGACTGCCCGTCAGTCTGAGGATGATAAGCTGTGCTAAAGGTTAACTTAGTGCCCAAGGCACTCTGCAAACTCTGCCACAACCTAGCAGTAAAACGAGGGTCTCTATCTGAGACGATCGTCACTAGGACCCCATGCAACCTCATTATGTCCCGGACATACAAGTTGGCAAGATGATCTACGAAATCTTTCACGCGCATAGGGATAAAGTGCGCCGACTTAGTCAACCAATCTACAACCACCCAAATAGCATCACTACCCCGCTGAGTCCTCGGAAGACCTACAACGAAGTCCATAGTGACATGCTCCCACTTCCACTCGGCAATAGGCAAGGGTTGTAACAAACCCGCTAGCCTCTGATGCTCGGCCTTCACTTGCTGACAAGTAAGGCACTTGGACACGAAAGCTGCCACATCTCTCTTCATACCCCGCCACCAAAACTGGCGACCCAAATCCCGATACATCTTAGTGCCTCCCGGATGCACCGCAAGGCGTGAATGATAAAATTCTCAGAGTACTTCCTCTCGACAAGACTCCGGTACAAACAAACGGTCTCGGTATCTCACACTCTGGTCGGGATACACCGTCAAACCCTTCTCAACCTTCCCATTGGAGATCTTCTCTCGAAGGGATTCTACCTCGAGGTCACCTCTCTGTGCCTCTAACACTCGAGTCACAAGTGTAGGCTGCGCAACAACAGAAAACAAGGTCGTAGCCTCAACGGATTCGCCCAGAAACAAATCAAACTCCCCAAGTGCACCCAACATCTCCCATTCCCGGATGGCTATACTAGCTACGTCACCAACAGATTTCCTGCTAAGGGCATCGACCACCACATTGGCCTTCCCCGGATGATAATGCAACTCGAAGTCATAATCCTCAATAAACTCCATCCACCTCCTCTGCATCAAGTTCAAGTCTTTACGTAGCAGATATTTGAACTCTTATGATCGAGAATACCTGGAATCTCTCACCATAAAGGTAATGCCTCCAAATTTCCAAGGCAAAGATCACAGCTGCTAACTCTAGGTCATGGGTATGGTAATTCTTCTCGTGTATTTTCAACTGACGTGAACCATAAGCTACCACTTTCCCCTCTTGCATCAACACACAACCCAAACCCCCTCGTGAGGGATCACAAAAAATAGCATAACCCAACCCTCTCTCGAATAATCAAGGCGGAGGCGGTGGTGGGTCTAACTTCGACTCTTGGAGCGACTTTTCACAAGTCTCCTCCATACAAATTTAACTCCTTACGAGTCAATCTAGTCAGCAGTGAAGCTAACCTGGAGAAATCCTTCACAAACCGTCGGTAGTACCCAGCTAATCCCAGAAAACTGCGGATCTCAAACACACTCTTTGGCTGTGCCCAATCTTGCACTGCCTCAATTTTGGATGTGTCAACAGACACCCCTTCCCCGGAAACCACATGGCCTAAGAACTTCACCTCCTCTAGCCATAACTCACATTTCCCAAACTTAGCATATAGCTGATGGACTCTAAGTAACTCAAGCACCACTCTCAAGTGCTCCTCGTGCTCCTCCTCTAAAGGTGAATAGATAAGGATATCGTCTACAAATACTACTACAAAACGATCCAAGAATTCCCGGAATATCCGGTTCATCAAGTCCATAAAGACTGCAGGTCCATTGGTGAGCCCAAATGGCATCACCAGAAATTCATAGTGGCCATACCACGTACGGAATGCCGTCTTCGGAATATCCTCATCCCTGACTCTCAACTGGTGGTAACCCGATCTCAAATCTATCTTAGAGAAACAACGGGAACCCTTCAACTGATTGAACAGATCATCTATACGAGGCATAGGGTACTTATTCTTAACCGTAGCCCGATTCAACTTCCGTGTCGATACAGTCTCGAGCACCACCTTTCTTCTTAGCAAAGAGGGGGGCTCTCCACGGTGAAAGCGCTAGGGCGAATATAGCCCTTATCTAACAACTCTGGAGTGAATCTTCAACTCAAGCTGACTAATTTGGGGCAAAAGCGGTGAGTGCCATAGAAATCGGCCGTGCGTACTAGATCAATAGAGAACTCAATCTCTCGATCGGTGGCAAACTAACGAGATCCTCGGGAAAGGCGTCCGAGTACTCACAAACCACCCTTAGCAACACAATGGGTCTCATCACACTCACCACTCTCAAAGCTAGCAAGTAGACCAATAAGCTCACTCCGCCTCATGAATCATACCGGTGGCAAAACACTACCAACCGGTCCCCGGAAAACCGATCAAATCGAGAATCGTCGAAGATAATGTTTGGAGCTTCATGGGCCGTTTGATGGTGTGATTTGCTTTTGAATCAAGATCTTGTTGAATTGTATGTCTTCTGCGATGGCGTCGGCAATTTGTATATCATATGGATTACTGCAGAGTGGAGGTGAATCTGTAGTAAAACTCTTTGCTTTTGTCGAGTTGTCTCTTTGGACGTACTGCTTAAGCCAACCATCTTGTACCAATTCCTCTAGGTGATCCTTCAATGCATAACAACTCTCTGTATCATGGTCGTGGTCATTATGATACTCGCACTGCCTATCCCGTCTCCTTGTGTCGGGAGGTCCCACCATTTTGGATGGCCATTTGAAGAACGGAAGGTGTTGGACTTTGGACATAACCGTGCTAATCGGTTCGACAACCGTATATTTCTTGTCATGGCGCCTTGTGTGCTATCTACTTGAAGTTGTTCACTAGCTCGTGGGAACATTGGTAATTTGTTTGTACGAATCCGCCTCTTGTCTCGTTTAGCCCGACTCCGTGATTGAGGCTCCGTGATGGTCTGAGTTTATCAATTTGAACAATCTCGAAGGGCCATCTTGTTGGCCTTGTTCGGCTTTAACATAAGCATCATCTTCCACTTTGCGGTATTTCTCGACTTTCTTCATCAACGACGGGTCTTAGGGGGCCTTCTAGTCAAGGAACTGCGGAGGGCACTATCAAGATGCAACCCCATTTTAAAGGCGGTGATGGCCATGGAGTCGTTGCAGGCGTCATCCACAAGATTGAAGCATTCCCAATAGCGTGCCGAATACGCTCGTAAGGTTTCCCCTGGTTGGATTTGCATTGCCCAGAGAGAGTCGGCTTGCTTCGGCTGGACCTCATTGGTGATGAATCTTGCCCTGAAGGATTTCTGTAATTGATGGAAGCTCTTAATTGACGCCGGTTCCAACTTGTAATACCATCTGATGGCCAATGGTCCCAAGTTGCTTGGAAATATTCGGCACATAAGAGCCTCGTTGTCTGCATGCAGCGTCATGGCTTACTTATAATGATGGATGTGGTCAATGGGATTCGATTTTCTGTCGTATATGGTGAATGATGGAGCCTTGAAATTTTTGGGTAATACTGCCTTTGCGATCCGTCGCACAAAGGGGTCATGTTGGTCCTCTTCATCTGAACCATTTCGTCTTCATTTACGGCGTGCGCATGGACTTTCTTTGGAGGAGCTGGTGGTTTCGACTCGTCCCTTCTTTTTGGGGTCGGGGGATAATGAGTCAAAATCACTGTCACTTTATTGTCTTCAGGCTCGAAGTCGTCGGCCATCTTCCCTTAGAGGTCATCCCGGATCTTGGCGTACAGCTTGTTTAGACTTTGCCACTTCCAAGGCCAAATCCTGACGGAGACGCTCATTCTCAGCGATCATGTTCTCCAACATCTGTTCGTTTTGCTTTGTCTGTTCCATGATCGCTTGCATGGTTTCATGTGCTGAAGTCGAGGGTGAGGTATGGGCAACTGAGTAAAAGTTCAAGGCACATCTTGCGGTGATATTCTCCGGTCCCAGCATGTTTGTTGGAGTGAGGTCATCTCTCGATGTGGTTTCGTTAGCGACTATCGGATGATCTTTCGTTGTTCCAGCCATGGATGTAGTTGAGTATTCCCATAGACAGCGCCAATTGTGGAGATGTGGTTTGGAAATACTCTTTGGATCCTGTGGGATGCTCGTGATCCTCAACTAGCCATCTGAAAAGGAATGAACACTCCGATCGGGGTGCGGAATTAATGCCGATGGACAAGTCAGTATATACTCTCTTGGTTGCTTGTGTTTTAAGTTAAGCATACTAGTTCTCACATACCTCTCTTTGGTTGTTCCTCTTCTATTTATATACGCCCCTGGTTCTCAGGATAGGGCCCACTATTTATCCGTCCTGTGATTGTTCACTTGGCTTCTTAGTCATAAATCACTTCCCATTTGGCTCCCGCTCAGCTGATTCTGCGGCCGATTAGGAGATTTGGCTTTTTAATGATGCAAGATGGGGCCGAATAGGGATTTTCATATAACAAGCTTCCCATAATATACTCGGCCCCCTCTGCAGTCATCAAAACTCGGCTCCCACAGCTTATCTTGCATAAGTTTTACTTTGCTCAATTCTTATTTACACATTTTACATTACTAAGCCATTCATTAACCGGTTAAGTCCAAGTGATTGTCCCTTAATGGGAGAGGGGTTAACCAAATGATGGTTTAAGACATGAGGGAGCTCATGCCTTTGGCTAGGAGGAACCCTCAAAAGAGAGTTAAAGCCATTGAGCATAAACTCTACCTCAAGCTTAAACACTACCCTAAAGCCAACCAACCCTCAAAGCAAATTAAAAGTGAAGAAATGAGAGAGGTTGCAGAATTTCAATGCTGAAATGGCATGAAAATGAATGCTAAAACATGCAAGCAACACATGCACAACATGTTCAAAGCGAAAAGCATCAAAGCTAGTGAAGAACACTACTCTAGAAGCATGCAATAACAAGTTTAAATGATTAAACCAGCCCTAGACAGAGCTTAAACATGACAAAAAAAAGGCCTAAACATGCTGAGATAGAAGCTCAAAAGACTAGGGAAACATGCACACATGTTAGCCCACAAACAAGGCACAATTCGCAACCCTCAAAAGCAATGAAGAAGTGAAATATGTAAGAGTGTGACAGAGGTTCATGCCTTTGGAAGTACATGCTAAATGATGCCATGGCATGCAAACAACACAAGCAAAGCATGTTGGAGGCCATCAAACACAAGGCTAGTAAGGCCAACTACACTATAGCTATACAAAGCAAAGCATATATGACCAAAACCACCCAAAACAGAGCTAAAGCATGTCAAAACATTAGCAAAAATGTGCTAGAGTCAAGCTAACACAAGCTAGAACAATAGGCTAAATCATCAAATATGTTAGGCTAGTAAGCATGATTGCACTACAAGTGCAAGAAACAAGAAATAAGTGATCCAACCAGCCAAAAGCGAGTTAAGCGAGGTCAAAATAAAGCCTAAAACATGCTTGAACTAAGCTACAAAAAGGTAGAAAAGCATGCTCATATCTTAGGCCATCAACACATGCAAACAAAACACAAGGAGTGGAGGCCACCCCCTCCTATTTGGGACTTCAAAACCAACTTTGCTGCTGAAATTCCCTAAATTGATGGTTAAAAACCAAGAAAAGATTGTTTTAAAAGCTTCGAAAGATGGCTCAAAAGGCTTTTCAAACCAAAGAGCAAAGGGATGTAACCATCCCTTAACTAAACAAAGACTCAAACCATCATTTAAGACCTTAAAAAAGAATAGAGTTTTTAGAAGTTAAAACTAGCCTAAAACTAGTGTGCAAAGGTGGCCAAACAACTAACTAAAACAAAGCTTTAAAAAGGGTAAGGCTTTACCCTTGAAGCACAATAACAAACAGCTCAATTTCTGAGCTCAAACCAAGCTTAAGACCTCAAACCAAGCTTCAAGGGACCTCAGCTCCAAGGTCAAGGTATTTGATCAAGGTTCTTAGAACAAATGTGTAGAGAATTCCCACTTTCAAGCACAAAATCAAGAGAGAGAGGATTCTAGAGAGAGAGGGAGAGAGAGGAAATTTTTCTCACCAAAATTTGTAACCCCTCACATGGGGAGGGACCTCCCCTTTTATAGAACTGCAAGCTAAAGCTTGCCTTCATGTGTATGGAGGGGAGCACCAGTGCTCACCAACTGGCTCAAAATATCTAAAAAATATCTACTGATGCACTGGTGGCTGGCCGGCCATCAGTGATGGCCGACAGTGGCTCATTGATGGGTTGTAAGCCTCATCAATGGTGGCGATGCCAAAAGTGGCAGCGATGCACCTAAAGAAGCATGCTGAAAGGAACAACACATGGTCCAAAAATGAGACAAAATTGATGCAGGGTTTGGAAAGTTCAAACTTGTGGCATTCCGTTGTGGAATTGGCGCTCGACGAGCAATCACACTTGTCACTAGATGTACTGCAAGAACATCAAGTCTTGAGGGCGGTCAAAAATGGGGTGTCTACAAAGGCTCAAAGTCATTTCATGGCGTGAGTGAATATCAAAGCCCAAAGGCGACCCTTTTGACAAGGTTGGAAGACTTGGGCAAACAAACAAATGTGCAAACAATTGGTTGAACCGAGGGTTGTCTCGTATCCTTTGAGGCTCAAACTGCGTAGTTCGGGGCAAGATGCAAATGATATGCACGATGCAACTTTAAAAGATGAACTGACACACTTTGCGAAGCCGACTATTTTGAAACTGATCATGCAAGATGATGCAATAAGCAATAATGAATACAATACGAAAGATAGCGAACAACACATGAACAAACAACACTCTACCTACACCAAAACACAGGACAAGGAAAGAAAACATCGCTCAGGACTGCCTTTCCCGCATCCTTAGAAACAAGAAGACGAAAATCGCTCGGGGTCGTGTTTCACACGTCCCGAGGTGAAAGCAAAATAGCTTAAGGCTACACTTTGCACGTCTGGAGATGGAAACAAAACCGTTTGGGATAGTGCTTCACGTATTCCAAACAAACACACCCAAGGCCGCGTTTTCGCATCTTGAGATAAAAAGAATCGATCGGGATCATGTTTCACGTCGAGATAAAATCTGCCCAGGACCATGTTTCACACATCTTGAGAAACAAAAATCAATCGGGGTCGTGTTTCACACGTCCTAAGATAAAATCCGCCCAGGGCCGCATTTCACATGCCCTGAGAAACAACAAAGAGGTGTGCAATAGATGCACAAAGTGAACGAGTGCGATAGATGCACAAAGTGAACAAGTGCGATAGCTGCACAAAGTGATCGAGTGCGATAGATGCACAAAGTGATTGAGTGCGATAAATGCACAAAGTGAACGAGTACGATAGATGCACAAAGTGATCGCAACTACAAAGCCGTGCAAGTTCTCCTACCAAGACACGAGACACGAATAACTTATCCGGAACTCCTCTGAATGAACCGTACATACAATATCATTTGGTTATAACATAACCAACAGACGTACCTAATCGTATCTCATACAGAAAGAGGGGGGTTTTAACCAGGTAAATATCAAATCCTAATACATTTCACGTGGAAGGAACAAAGGTGAATTTGAAGTCCAAACGCATCTCATGTGAGTGGAAGAAGGTATAATAGAATGATTTCTTCTTCTTTTTTTTCTTGTTTTCAAAAAAATGTCAAAAAGATTTTTTTTTATATAAATACCAAATGCTGTATACAAAATACACACAGATATATACATATGATATACATAGACATGTTTGGGGAATATTCTGTTTGCTTGAATATTTTGTTTGTAGCCATGAGCGAGAAGATGCCGTTATTGAGAAGGCATATTCCATTTGCTGACGTCAGCGTGCGTACATAAAACACGCAAAAAGAAAGGAAAAACACAAATGCATGGATATGGGGGTTCGAACCTCTAACTCAGGCTTCTCAGAGTCCTCAATCACTAAGCCAAACCACTTTTGTGACAACATTCAAATAAATATATATATAGGTATCTGAGACATATATACATAAAACCAAAACAAAACAAAAGAAACACTTTCGTTGTCATGGGGCTTGAACCTCTGACCTCTAGCTCAACCCCTCAATCCTTAACCACTAAGCCGAACCACTGAGCCCAAGCCACTCTTGTGACCAAATATTCAAACAAATATATATAATGCATAGATGTACAATACATATACACATATATATACATATACAACTCTCCCGCCTCTCTCTCTGTTTTTGTCTTACTCTCTCTTCCTTTATCTTCTTGGCGGTAATATGTGCGCGATTTCAACAATCGTGGTGCCTGACCAACAAGCTATCCAATCGTGCCCCGATTGTTAATGATCATCTCAGCCTTTCTCCCTCTTTGTCTTCTTCTTCGCTCTCTTTTTAAGTTGAGGCTTGTGAGAGAGAGAAACAAAAGCACCAAACTTTATCTGCCACCACTTTACAACCTCTTTCTTTTGCATTACTCTCCTCTCCCATGGCTTCTTCACACAGTTCTCTCACTCTTTTTCCAAACCTGAACGAGTCCACGATAGAGGTGATCGATTCTGACTGCCCTGAACCTCAACCACGAGCTCCTCCTCCTTCTCCTGTTTTCAGCTTTCCAGCGATGTCAGTTGAACAAATAATGGTGTACGATCTAACATCGAAGCAAACTTCGTATCTGTTGAGGTCATGTGCGGAGACCACGACTCGGTCTCTAACTTGTCCGTCATTGCGAGCAGGATATGTGAGGTACATCAATTAAATGCACAACTCTCCTCTTCCAGCGTATGTACAAAGATGCTTGAGTAGAAATTAGTCTTGTTGAAAAAGAAGAACAAAAAATTTGAAACGACAGGCCACCTCCGTGGCTCGATTAGGATTTCTTCGCTCAACCAATTTGATGGCCGGCGAGGAATAATCTTCTTCGGAAGCTCTGCCAAGGCCGAGGTAGAGTCTTCAAGAGTTTCGAAAGAGTAAAGATGAAGCAAGGCAACTGATGGTAAAGTTGGGCAATGAAGCTGTGTACAAATGAAGGCGATTGTAATCTTCGCCGCAAGGCTATTCTTGGAGAAAGAAAAAAAGAAAAAGATCCCTCTCTCTTTTTTTTTTTGTTTTTTGTTTTTTCTTTTTTTTTTGTATATATATTTGTATAAATTTGATCGAGGTTAATCCCTATTAATTAAACGAGTTTTTTTTTTTCTTTCTTTTTTGCAAATCAAATGACAATCGGTTTGAACTAAAAATTAAGCCTCTTCTTTGATTATAACACAAATCAAAACTTCGATGAAATGACAAAACTTGATAAAATAGACACAAAATGGACACAAGGCGAGCAATACCGTTGATCACTGGTCAATTGCTCATCAGCATTTTGATGATAAAAACTCGATAGTACGGGTATAAGACAGAATACCAGTACACAATATAACAGAACAACTTACGAATTATCAGAACAAAACAAAAAAAACAAAGTTCCTCCTCTTTTTTTTTTTTTTTTTGGTTTTATTATTTTTTTCCTTTGTAGTTTGAACACTTGCTTCAGATAGACTTGTTGTATTAGAAGACTTATCTTTTGTTTTATTGATTTGTAAAACAATGATCCGGGTTGGACCCACCAGTTTGGATGATCTGCTCGCATAATGTGTGATGAACGGCATGTGATGAATGGTAGCATTGTACAAGACTTAAAACTGTGAATACCTGTTCTTGCATTCGTTCTTGAATCGGATAACGACCCACAACCAAACAAATATGTAAAATGCAACTCGATAATAGGAAAACGAAATGAAAACAACTCAAAAATACTCAAAGACACTTGGTACAAATAGTACTCAAAACATAGCCGCGACATGCCAGGACAAAGGGCCAACTTTTGCTATATCTGCACTGGTCTAGGCCACCACCTAGCTGGGCTTCAAAAATAGGTCATTCGGTGCTGTCTAGCTGTCTTGCACTGCTCTTTCTATGCCACTAGTTTATTACTTCGACCTTTCTTTTCAAGTTTTTTTTGTTGATTGTAATAAAAGCAACTTTGATTTGTATCAAAGATTTGGAGAACTTTAAGTTTGAAATCAATAAAATTAAAGTTGTGGTATTTGAAAATCTTCCTTTTGGTCCAAAAAATGGTCTAAGTTGTAAAAGGTAAAATTTGAACAAAATCAACTTTTATTAAAACTTCTCAAAAATCATTTTCGAAAAGGATCACCACTTGACACGCACGGAATCAATCCTAAAGGTGTATAATGCTGGATCAAAAGATCATAACTGCCCCTTGATTGAATACCACTACTCTGCATTGTACCCAGCTTTTCTCTCAGAGTAAAGATCACACCTGAACCTTTAGGTAAATAATAGATAAAGATGACTTGACCAACAAAATGGACAAGACAATTGAGCTGGAATTGATTGCAACCAAACTTTAGGATGAAGTTTCCTACGTATCTCGAAGATGGAAATCAGGCCTTACGTAGTTCGGTTCAGTTTCACTCGAGTATTAACTCTCTCTCCTTTTGCGCTCTAACTTTTGCCAAGGTCACCTTTTAGGGTTTTCAACCTTGCAAGCTCAGTTTTTCTTCATTTCTAATTTTTTATGCTCTAACTTTTGCTTAGGTCACCCTTTCAGGTTTTCGGCCTAGCGAGCCTCTCAGAGATAGTATTTCTTCAACTTGTCCATGTTGATCGGTTGGGAAAATTCCAGACCATCTAAGTCCATGAGAATGACTGCTCATCCTTACCAGATAGATTTGATGATGTAAGGACCAGTCCAATTGAATCTGAACTTGCCCCTAGGGTCATGGATGGGAGTTTGGTTGTCTTTGAGCACCAGATCTCCTTTCTTAAGTTCCTAGACTTAACCTTCTTGTTAAAAGCCTTAGCAATTCTGTGTTGGTAGCCTTGTACATGATACAATACCTTCAGCCTTTTTTCATCAAACAGCATTAACTCCTCAAATCTACTCTGTTGCCAGTCGGCCTCTACTATTTGACACTTAGCCATAACCCGTAGTGATGGTACTTCAATTTCAATTGGCAGAACAGCTTCCATACCATAAACAAGAGAATAAGGATTTGCCCCTGTAGACGTTCGGATTGAAGTTCTATAGCCCCAAAGTGTGAATGGCAATTTATCTGGCTAGTCTTTATAGGTTTCAACCATCTTTTGCAAAATATGTTTGATGTTCTTATTGGTGGCCTCAACAGCTCCATTGGTTTACGGTCGATATGTAGATGACTTATGAAAAGCCACATTGTATTTCTCCAACAAGTCTATCACCTCATTCTTGAAATGGGAGTCATTATCTGATATAATCTCGTTTAGGACTCCGTATCGACAAATGATGTTATTTATGATGAACTTAGACACATGCGCTGCTTTCAACACTGCATAGGACTGGGCTTCCACCCACTTTGTAAAGTAATCAATTGCCACTAGAATGTATTCATGCACCGATGACATCGATTCCCCAAACTGAGAAAGGCCATGACGAAGTCTTGTTATATAGTCTTGACGACGGGATATTCATTCGATTAGCATGAATTTGGCATTTGTGGCATCGCCAAACAAAACTAATACAATCCTCTTCCATGATGGACCAGTAGTAACCTTGCCTAAGAATCTTCTGGGCTAACATTACTCCGTTCATGTGCGCTCCGCACTCTCCGCCATGGATGGCCTCCATTAGGCACTTCGATTCCTCTTTCTCGACACACAACTTGTGCATTCTTAGATGTCCTCTTTTGTACAGTTTGCCTCTGCAGACGATAAATTGAACGGCCATTCATCGTATTCCCCATTTTTCCTTGGCATTTGTCCCCGGTGGATACGCCTCTTTTTGCAAGAAGTTCCAGATATCGAAATACCAAGGATTTTTATCTTGCGCTTCATCTATTATGGTGATAGTTTCATAGGCCGGCATGTATTTCTGTTCAATGAGGATTGGACGCATCCAGACTCTAAGCGGGATGTCTAACATGGAAAATAGAGTTGCTAAAGCATCGTCAAACCTGTTGTTCTCTCTCAGTAGATGCGTGAAAGTTAGCTTTTCAAACCTAGGAATTAGAACATCTAGGGTCTGGTGATAGACCTTCATCTTTTCTTCCTTGACTTTCCAGTCTCCATTTGCTTGAGAAACAACTAAGTTTGAGTCCCCGATAACATCTAACCTTTTTGCCCCCAGTTCCAAGGTAGCTTCTAAACTAGCAATACACGCTTCATATTTTGCTTCGTTGTTGGACACTTTGAACCGGAGTTTGAAAGCTAGAGGTATGTGGGAGTAAATCGGTGTTATCGACAACACCGATCCATGGTTGTATTGATTTGATGCTCCGTCAAAGTACATTGTCCAAGTCTTCTCCTCAACTTCTGAGAATGGCTTCATCTGGGAAGAGGTATTCTCTTGCCGTCCCCTTCTAGGGTGATGCAGGGAACTCGCTACCGCTCTCCCTTTAACCGACTTGCGAATAACATACTTTAGATCAAATTCGGAGAGAAGAAGCAACCAACGAGCTAGCCTACCTGTAAGCGTTGGTTTCTCAAAGAGATATTTGATAGGATCTAATCTCGAAACCAAAATTACGGAGTGAGCTAACAAGTAGTGCCTTAATTTGCTGGTAGCCCATACCAAGGCTAGGCAAGCTTTCTCTAGCGGGGTGTAGCGGGTTTCATAATCTAACATTTTCTTTGCTCAAGTAATAGATGGCTTTCTCCACTCTATCCTCAGACTCCTGAGCAAGCATGTATCCCATTGTGGCGTCTGTTACTGACAAATCCAAAAGCAAAGGCTTCATCGGCTCTAGCGGCGACAACACAGGCGGATTCTGGAGGTACTACTTGACTTGCTCAAAAGCGAATTGACATTGATCATCCCATTGGAATTTCTTCCCTTTCTTCAGGAGACCAAATAGTGGTTCACAAGTCAAGGTTAATTTGGAGATAATTTGTCTTATGAATTGCACTCTACCCAGAAAGCCTCGCACCTCCTTTTCAGTCCTTGGTGGTGGCATTTCTAGGATGGCCTTGATTTTGGAAGGATCTACCTCAATGCCTCTCTGTGTGATCAAAAAGCCCAGCATTTTCCCTGCCGTTACGCCAAAGGTGCACTTCTGCGAGTTTAACCTCAATCTGTATTTCCTGATCCATTGAAAGAATTTTTCCGGAGTGATGTAGTGGTCCTCTCGATGTTTGGACTTGACTATCATGTCGTCCACGTACACTTCGACCTCTTTGTGGATCATATGATGTAGAATGGTGGTTGCAGCCCTCTAATAACTAGCCCCAGCATTTTTCAAGCCAAATGGCATGACTCGGTGTATCGTTCCCAGCGTAGTAAATGCAATTTTCTCTCTGTCTTTGGAAGCCATCAGAATCTGATTATACCCAGAAAGCCCATCCATGAAGGAAAGCAGTGCATGGCCTGCAGTGAAGTCTACCAACTCATCAATATGCGATAGAGGAGAGTCATCCTTTGGACTGGCTTTGTTTAAGTCCCGGAAGTCTACATAGACCCGAATTCTGCCATCCTTCTTCGGCACTAGGATGATGTTGGCCAACCAGGTTGGATACTCGGATATTAACAAGAAACCTTCCTCAATCTATTTGGTGACCTCTTCTTTGATCTTTAATGCCCAATCCAATCAAATTCTACGCAACTTTTGCTTGGTAGTTGAACATCAGGGTCAAAAGGGATCCGATGCTGTACAATCTCAGGATCGATTCCCGGTATGTCTTCGTAGGACCATGAGAAAACATCTTTGAAATCTTTTAATAAAGCGACTAAGTGTTCACACTCCTCCAAAGACAATGTGGACCCGATCTGGACCATGTGTGGATCCTTCTTAGTAGCCATATTAATGGCAATGATTTTATCAATACAGGGTTTAATATACCTCTCCTCCTCTTGATTAATTAAGTTTCAAAACTAGAGGAATTTCTTCATCTTTGTTTTCATTAAAAGTTTGAAAATCTTGGTCAATGCAATAAATAAGCGGCACAGAGATGTACCCAAAATCTGCAGAGTTCTCATCCAATAGGTCCATCTCTTCGGTTACAACAAACTCAAAATAAAAGAAAAGAAAGACCTAGACAGGACCTTGGCATCCGGGTTACCACATGAGAATGCGGACTTCAGACCCTAGGTGACTTGAATCGATCCAGACCCCAGACTACGTGTAATCGATTACGGCTCATCATCGATTGAAATTGGAAATGTAGCCTTTCTCCAGCTGCCAAGTAAGAGATGGTGCCCCTGATGCTTCCAAAATGCCACTGGTTAGGTTCATACCCGATTTTTCCCCGATCATGGATATGGTAAGGTTATCCCCCCAGCTCTCTGAGTCGACTAGAGGATGCGAAAGGAGACATGCAAGTCTTGCCCTACTCTAAGCTTCGCTATTGTCGAAGTCACTTTCTATGCCTGTTAAACTGCTTTTCGGTTCAACCTTTTCCTTGGCATCACTCTCTTGCAAGCTGCGGTCGAAGAAGATTTGAAGCGAGGACACCTGCTTCTGAGAATTCATCGAGGCTCGGAAAACTAAAAAAGGGAAAATCCTCTCCCTCTCGAACAAAGTGACCATTTAGTGTTCTGTGGATCGGCCTGTGAACGAGCTCATAGCATTTCCTGGCCTGCTTGGCACTAGCTCTGCTTGTCATCTCTTCCCTTTTCCTGACCCAATCCTTTTTGGTGGGCACATAGCCAAGACCAAAGGCATGCGGATTATGTGTCACATCAGCCAATGTTGTGATGCCCTTCCGACCACTTCTTCCAAGTCCCATTCTTGGCATATGTTGTAGTTTGTTCATGAGATAAATAGAATTGGTCCTGACATACATACCCTCATCTACTGCCAAGATGGTTTGCACTACTCGGGCCTTAGCCAGACTAAACCCTGAGAGGAATACATCTTCCTCGCCATGGTCGATTTCCAATACTAGTGTGGTTACCTCTAGTGGCGGATGGATGGATGAGTTCCCGAAGACAATTGCTACCCCCTTCCCATGAGGGTATTTCAGCATTTCGTGGAGGGTAGAAGAGACTGCTTTCACAAAGTCGGCGAGGTCTTCCTAGCGATGAGTTGAAGGTGGTCGGGACATCTAGGACATGAAACTCTGCGTCCTATTGGGCTGCGCCAACCTGAACTTGGATTTGTACTGTGCCCATCACTTCCTTGCTCATGTTATCATATGCCCGCATCATTTGGGCTGTAGGTACGAAATCTACTGGTTTCAAGCCAATAGCATAAGCTATCTGAGAACCAGACCAGGACATTGATGGCAGAACCAATGTCTATCAACACCGGTACCCATTTTCTCTGTACTCAATAAATATGTATAGGGGTTTGTTATGTCTTTGAGCCTTAGGTGAGTCCTCTGTCAAAAAGGTTAGGGTTGAAATTTGGCGCCACAGGAAGACCAATCCCACAAATGTTGAGGTGGTGTCAATGGACAATTTAGCTTTGTCCATTCTTGACAATCTGGTTGTCGATGTACTCGGAGGCCATAAGAAGACCCAGTTAAAATATCGACTTGGAGTTTCTTGATTGTTTGACCTCCCTCCTTTTCCATTTGTTTTTCTTTACCTTCTCAACCTCTCCATCTTTCCCGGAGGCCTCGGCTTGGTCTAAGGCGGTGGTTTGAAATACCACCCACTTCTTATCATGTGATCAATCTCCTCGTTATACAGCGTGTTATATGGAAGGTACTAACCCCAACCTTCATCGGTGTAAGCGGTATAGATCGTCATCCTTCCACCACATGCCTTCGGCGGTGATAAGCGATTGTCTAGTTCCCTTGCAAGGTGTTGAGTCATTCTGACTTTTACTTGTCTTCCACCCTTTCTCATTCAAACACGACTTCGTGTTCTATGTTACATGATATGCACGATTGCCTAGTCCCTAAGCTAAATTTTCCTCCTTTGGTACTTTTGATTTCCCTTTTCATTGGCCATTAAGCTACTATAACAATTCTTGCTCCTTTTTATCCGATTTTGTTTGGTTCCTTCCTCTCTGTTGAGTTCATCACTCAACCACCCAAAGTTGTCCGTTGACCTATTGAAATCAAACCAATCAATTTGTACATCTCCTTGATCTTGTTCGTCAAATAACTACAGGTTGTTTAAGTCCTCCTCAAAGTCCACCAGATCATCTAAACCTTGGCTGGGGCCATCCTCCTTAACCACATTAACCTCTGCTATAATTGGCAATACCACTTTCGGTTTGGCTTGATCAATCGGTACAATGTAGCGACACGGATCATACCCCTCCTCAAACAAGTTCTTAGAGTACTCAGGCAATGAATTCGTACTCTCCTTTAAGGTCAGCCTCCTTTCTACTGCACCTGTCACCACCACAGGTTTAGGTTGAAGTGTGGATATGTTTATCATACACAAGTCCGTGTTTTTAGGAATGAACATCGTCGGTCTGGGTAGGTGGGAAGGGGTAATATATACACTGGGGTCATAGGGAAGGGCCAGTGTATGGATTAGGTTTAGGTTCCGAGATGGGGGAACTTGATTGTGGGTCATAATAGGGTTTGTAATTGTATTTGGTTTCTCAGGTGGTGCGATCACCTTGTTGTCAATGAGGTTTTGAATCTCATGACGTAGTCAGAAGCATTGGTCAGTATCATGACCGTGTTGTTGGTGAAACACACAATATTTTGCTGGGTTGTGTTTGGGTGGAAGAGGATCAGGCAGTGGACGAGGTTCTAATGGTCTGAGGTGCCCTTTTTTAATCAGCACTTTCATGGCTTGGGTTAGGGTCATGTAGAGTGGGGTAAAGGTCCTCTGGGATTGGACAGGGTTGGCTGAAGGTTGTGGAGCTGTATTGGCAAAGGGATTGGCGGTATTGGTTGTGGTAGCAACACTTACATCTGATGGCCTCGTAACTGTGCTACCACTAGCAACATTGGAATTGTGAACAAACGACCTTTTGGTTGGCTCTTTATCATCAATAATGAGCCCCTGCTTCATAGCATCTTCAATCTGAACCCCTATTTCATGGAGCTATAAAAACATGGATAACGGGAGAACAATTATTTTCTGTAATAGCTTGCCTTGGAGATATTGGACGACCATCCTTATCTGATCCTTCTTGGAAGGCCCCGTGGTCATCATCAAGGCTTTAGCTCTCCACCTTGTTACAAAATCAAAGAAACCCTATTTCGATTCTTGATGTGTTGCTTCGAGATCATAAGTTGTGACCTCGATTTGGGTATTGTAAGAGTACTGAGCCATGAAGGCTTCGTCCAATTCCTCCCAATTCCATTTCACTGAATCTTCCAACTTGGCATACCAGATGGCCGCTATACCTGACATAGTGTGACCGAAAAGGGATAGCTTTTGTAATCTGGTCAAGCCCATGGGTTGCAAAATATCTGAGAACAAATGCAAATGCACCATTGGGTCGCCGGAACCATCAAAGCGATCAATGTGCGGCATTTTAAACTGCTTTGGCAAGGTAACTGTAAACTCGACATAACCTTCCTCTATGTCTGGAATGAAGTCGACTCCCTGTGCTTTTTTGAACAATTTCTCTAGTTTGTTGACCTTAAGCACAGTCGAGTAAACCTCAAATTCAAATGGAGCCTCAGTTCGATATACAGGTGCTTTGGAGGCCTGTGCTAGGATCGGTTCAACTAGATTGCCCTGATTGCCTTGATTTTCCTGGACATTAGCTGTGTGGGCAGTGGCTCCGAGTGTTGGGATACCCGTAGGTGCATGAGCAAGAGGTACATGAGATGTAGAGGCCGCTGCCGGTTGTGGTTGTTATTGTTGCAGCCTGTTTAAAACCTCAGTCTGACAGGTTGTGACTTCAGCCTTTCAAATAGCGTCTTCTTTGCATGGTTTCAGCATTTTTACTAAAGATGATAAATCAAGTCTTCCATCTTGACCAGGGATCTTGTGCCATTGGAGCAGTGAGTGATCTCGTGCGGACTAAATGTGATTGTCCTTGAGCTTTGTTGGATCTGGTGAATTGAGGGTGACCTCTGTAGAAAGCGGGTAGTGAACTATGCCTAACTCTTCTCGTCTAATGCTTAGGTGGGGAATGAAGCAAACACAGGCTGCCCCCTAACAAGATCTCCAGTTCTGTAAAGCCTTCTGTCACGGGTCCAGCGTACTTGAGGGATATCAGGTCTTTCTAAAGCTATATTGGTAAACTACCTAGCAAAAAGAAATAATAAAATCAAAATTGGACAGCACTTCAACCCTAATTCACAATAATCATAACACATAGCTGAACTGTAATCCCTACTAACTCTGTTCTCAAATTCATCTTGATATGAACCATTACATGCAGTCTCACTATAAAAGCACATATCACGTAAAAGCACCAAAACACCCTATGAGGGGGTAGGGTTACTACATCCTAGATTTTGGCATGATCTAAGCACTATTTCAAACAACAAGTTTCACAACATCCTACAAATGGGTGGCATCTGTGCTAAGTTGGAATAGTCACTATAGCTTCATTATATGCAACTAGGTCGAATGGTCAAAAGGGTACCTCGGCAAGATTACCTAATACCTCTCATACCTAACAGAAGTGAAAGGTGGATCAAGCGTCGGTAGTAATCGAGATCAAGGGTCGTGTTCCTATCATGGCGAGCCATTGTTGGTCGACCTTTTAGCAAGTTTTGAGCAAGCCTCAGGCAAACCGTCTAGGAATAGCAGATGGCAAACACAGTGACTTAGGTGCACCAATGCAAATGCAATACAAAGAACATATATAAGTAGATAAAATTTCACATCTTGAGTTTTAAGTTAAGTTCTCTAATTATCCCCAGCAGATGCTTGAAGCTATGACTCGACTTTTACCCCCCTTTCAAAAGTCAAAATAATCCCTACAGTATCGGACTTCTGCGGTTCTGGATTTGATTCGACAAGTGCAATGTGAAATAGATAAACACCAAAGAGTCCAAATTCGGCGAATCTTTCAAAAAATCGATTTTGAATCAAATTGCCAAAAATAGCGCTTTCGGATACATAGTTGCCATCTAAATGTTTTATTTTAGGAAAATTTAGGAAACCATGACTCGTGCCAAGGCCACGTGTCTGTCATCTCAAAACTGTCTCGTCTCGAGAACTTAGATACGAGAGGGAAGGTCATGAATTGAACACCCGCTCGTGATCAAAGATCGGCCTCTACTAATCATGATATGAATCTTACTTTTGCATTATATGTTCTTGTTAGATTATTAATCTAGCATTACTATGTGATGCGCACATACAAGTATAGAGTAACTTTCAAAAATTGGAACACTTGAGTCATGTTTGTTTTCTGAAAAGAGTTTGAATTTGCCACTTGAAAAGTGGGCTTAAATGTGCATGGCTCAAATTATTCCAATTCAAGCAATTAGCCTTCATCCATAGGCATACAAGCAGGTATATCAATTAAGTACATAGCCTCATGGTAAACATGCTAGACATGGCAACAATCACACTCATGCAATATACTAAAGCAAGTAAAGGCTCACCTTGTACTCCAAGCCAAAAAGACATAAGAGAGTTAGAAAAAATACATGATTCCTAACTGTGTAATATGACTAATGCAACACATGCAATATGCAATCAAAAATAGGCTTGGCTACTTAATATGGCATATGAATCACTTGATAACATGTGGTTTAAGCACGTATTCAAATGAGTATTAAACTAAAAATATAGTTGGAATGATGAACCGAGTCTCAGTGCATGCAATACAAGTGGATGCAAACATGAAGAATGCTAATTTAAACGTGATGTCCCTATACTAACCATCATAAACAGTTAAATAAAAGGGAGAAAGACATGGGGTTTGAAGACATACACATTATTACACATTATGCTCTCGCGAAGGAGAGTCTGAATGAATAAACTAACTAGCTAACTATTTAAGCTAAGCTAATTAATTAACTATTACAAACAAAATGAAATAAATTAACTCACAATTAATTAACTACTTTAGCTAATTAAATAATTACAATACAAGTATAATTAAAAGAAGTAAGTAAGCTAAACAACTAATTACCCCACCTCGGGGAAGGAATGTTCATCTTGCATGCTCAATTTCCACCAAAAAGCCCTTTGTTTTGTTTCTAGAGGCCTCTGTTGCACAATAGAACACATACATTGTTGCCCACTTCGAATGGTTCTACTCGGCCAAAAGGTACACCTTTGCTGAATTTTGCATTAGTGGCCCGGCCTTTGGTGAGGATGTCGGCCATCAAGGTGGTCTGCCCGACCACTGGCCATGGATAGTGGCTTGCCGACCACTGTTGCTCAGTTCAACTCATTGCAATAGAGGACAAGCGAGCATGCAGGGGTATTCTCGGGGTTATCTACATAACTCACCTCCTTTTCATGAGCGAATCAAAGGAGAAGTAAACTTAGGCCACAAGCCACTAACTCAAGCAATTTCATTGCATGATGGCTTAATGAATCAAAATGTGCAAGTTCAATAAATGCAACAAATATGACTCTAACATCTTCCCTTTCATGAATTGATCAAAGCGAAGTGGTGACCTTGGAAACTTGAATCATTTCATCAGCTAATGGTATAATGTCTCAAGTTTCCATGTGTTCAATTAACGTCCAATTGAACACAACCAAATTATTATCTTGCACCATTTTAGCCTCAATTTTAGTTACTCAATTTTAAATTACCATCTGTTCTTTAATTCATTAAGTCCAATGGTGAGTTTAAGTCCTCTAAATGGAAAGAAGTGTCAAGGAAGGAGTTGTTCTTGGCATAAGAGAAATGTAACGTCCTGGTAATGAACCTCCGAAGAGATTATACCATTTAGCATGGAAGGTCTCTTTCTCATGCTAAAAGCAACATATATGGGACATCAATTCATCACTTTCAAATACAACAATATACAATATAACAATAAATCAAAGCAAAATAGCTAAATAAGTAAGAAATGCAAGAAAATCAAATGTTTGTAAAATTCACCTTCCAAGGAAAGTATGAACTCCTTAGTTCATAAACTCCCTCTTAATCACCCTCAAGTGTAGGAAGTGTATTCTCAAATCCTTAATTCGAAATTATGGAGTTTATGGTATGTGTTGGCCCAAGTTGAGATATTTTCTTTTTTTTCTCTAACTCTCTTTAATTCTTTTCAACTTAGCCCCCCTCCTTTGATGAGACTCCATTGCTTTATATAAGCAACAAAACAACATATAATAAATATATATATATATATATACCTTATGTTTATTTGATTTGAATATCGACAATTCGAGAAATTTGACAGGCATCAAAAAGATTTTTGAAATATAATATAATATATAACATATATAAAATTATTATACAATTTATACCAAATACTACACATATAATATAATATTATAACTATATAAAATACTAAACATATAATATAATACTATAACTATACATACAAAACACCGAACATATTATATAATAATATTAAACATATAATATAATAATATAACTTTTATTATGCCTTTATTTATATAATACCATATATAATTTATACCAATTTATATAAAAAAACACCAAAATGTGAACAAACACATGAAATTATGTAAAAATACAAAATACTAAACTAATGATATTTAGTATCTTAAAACAATTTGGCCAATAATGGTGAATATTGGGATTAAAGTTCAAATTTCATCTCTCTTACTTGAGGATTACTGTGGGGAAAAACATTCTACTTGTCATCATCGGGTAATCAAAGAAACTGACACAAGTCTTAGGTAGGTCAAAATGGGGTGTCTACATATTCGACGAAGCAAGAAGCAAGCCAAGTAATCTGGATTTATGGAAACTTAAGAAACAAGGTTGAGGGCACTTGCAGGCGGTCACCACGGTGTTTAGGGATCCCGGTTTATAAAGAAGTTTTAGAAAAAGGACGGCAGAACCAGCCATATTATAGGCATTAAAGAAGATTCTTATGGGAAGAAGTCTTGGGAATAGGAAGCCTTTGATGGGCTCTTACCACTTACAATATGAGGGATGGGCACTTGACTCGAGGGGTGCAAAAGCCACGAAAACACATTTTGGAGGACCTATTCAGATAGGGTAGGAACACTTGAGAGGGGGACCCTAGTAGAGGAGGCTAGAATAGAGAAAAGAAGCGGTGGGACTACCCCGAGACTACCCCAAGCACCATGGCCACCATGACACCAGCGGCACCAGGCTTACCTCACTTTAACCACCTGTGGCAAGGATGAACCTCGGGTGAGTCAATGCTTGATTCACTCGGCGTCAATGAGGCTTGAGACGTGAGGAGACTCGGAAGGGTACAAACACTTACAGCATGTGTGTATCAAGTCCGATCACAAAAAGGCCTAAGGCGAGATAAGAATGCGAGGGACCAATGCGGTGTCCTTTGAACGCCTACCGACCCTAGCCGACCTAGACATGAATTGCAACATCCACACACAACGATTGATGCTGGGTGGCCTTTCAAAATTGGAGAATGCCAGGTAAGGCGCGTCCCAGTTGACCAATCTGACTCTTAGTGACATCATGTATATCGAGGATGTTACCAAAGAGCTTGCCTTCCACCGAGATGATTTGGGAGCGCGGTCAGGTAGCCCAGTGGTGATGAGTAAAGGTTCAATGGAGATATTGACATGCGCCTTTTAAAGGGACAATAAATTTAAAAGGTGTGAGCCAAGCACCAGAAAATAAACCGCAGGTTCACAATAATTGATACCCCTCCCTTTATAATGTTATCTTGGAAAGGCCATGGTTGCATTAGATATTTTGGGAGAAAGATTGGATGCAAAATTTCCCTCCCATTTTATTCAACACCTAGCCTCACCTTCCTTACTACCATTCCGAAGCTAGAAGTGAATTTCAGAGGTTGAGAAGCTACAAATCAGAGCCAAGAATCAAAGAAAGACAAGTCTTCAAGGGTAAGTCCTCAAAACCAACTTTTAGGGCTTTTTCTTGATTCATTTCTATACTCTATTTGGTTGAGAATTAGGGCTCCGACCCCTACTTCTTTTGTGCTTGTTTTGAGCCCCTCTACAACTTTGTAGAAGGGCTCAACTTCATTTGAGGCTTCTATGATATACTTGTTTCAATATCTAGCTTTTATGCCATTATCTTGCATGCTAGTTTAGGCCTATTTCCTTTTGTTTTTAGGGGTCCGACCCCTACTGGTTTTGTGCTCATTTTGAGCCCCTCTACAACATTGTAGAAGGGCTCAACTACATTTGGCCATTGTATCCACCACTTCCTTCAAATTCCATCAAGTGTGCCCATTTTTGTATGCAACTTTTGACCTATTTCTATTTGTTTTTGGGACTTCGACCCCTACTGACTTTGGTCTTATTTTGGTCCCCTTTACACATTTCATGAGGAAAATTTTGTCATTTGGTGCTTGCTTTGCATGACTCTTGTTATAGCCTCTTTTGAGCTCCATTTTTGCATGGAATTGTTAGCATGATTTTATTCTGATTTTGAGGATGTCATCTTCTGTAATTGTGCTTATTTTTAGCTCATATTCATTGTTGTAGAAGAAAGTTTGTCCATTTGGGGTTTTCATATATCACTTGTCTCAATACTCCTCTTTTGGCCACTAACTTTGCATGCTATTGTTGATCTATCTATGTTTGCATTTTGGCCATGTTTGTTACTGAAAAATGCCATATTTGGGACTGCCTTGCTACTGTTCTTTCTTCCATGATCATATTTTGCATATATAGCATGGCTATAGGCCATTTCGGGACTTAATTTCACATTTTCGGGATGATTTCATGCATTGATTGTCATTTCGAATTGTTTTGGGGCTGTTTTCCCCTTTATTTAGGTGCTGAAATTCCATTGCCATGCTTGCATATCATTTCTCATGCCATTCGCATCATTTTTGCATTGCCTCGGTTTGCGTGCCATTGGGCACGCATTTCGAGGCAGCTTTATTTTTATCATTCCGGCAGCCTATGTGAGTGTGGCTGAGGCTATCTCATGTTGGCATAAGCCCAATTTGCATTTTCATGCTTGTATACTTTGCCTCGGTTTGCGCGCCTGTGGGCACGCGTTTCGAGGCACTTCGGTTTTATCCGATTTTTATTCTTTCATCATCACCTCGGTTTTGGCGCTTATAGGCACGCGTTTGAGCTTGCCGTTTTATCCGATTTTCATTCTTTCATCATCGCCTCGGTTTGCGCGCCTGTGGGCACGCGTTTCGAGGCACTTCGGTTTTATCCGATTTTCATCCTGTCATCATCGCCTCGGTTTGCGTGTCCGCGGGCACGCATTTCGAGGCACTCCGGTTTTATCCGATTTTCATTCTTTCATCATCGCCTCGGTTTGCGCGCTTGTGGGCACGCGTTTCGAGGCACTTCGGTTTTATCCGATTTTCATCCTGTCATCATCGCCTCGGTTTGCGTGTCCGCAGGCACGCATTTCGAGGCACTCCGGTTTTATTCGATTTTCATTCTTTCATCATCGCCTCGATTTGCGCGCCTGTGGGCACGCGTTTCGAGGCACTTTGGTTTTATCCGTTTTTCTCATTACATCCTCGCCTCGGTTTGCGTGTCCGTGTGCACGCATTTCGAGGCACTTCGGTTTTATCCGATTTTGCATCGTACATCATCGCCTCAGTTTGCGTGCCCATGTGCATGCATTTCGAGGCACTTCAGTTTTATCTGATCTCCATTTTGGCTTCGCCTCGGTTTGCGTGTCCGTGTGCACGCATTTCGAGGCACTCTGTTTTATCCGCTTGGCATTGCGTATGCCTCCGCCTCGGTTTGCGTGCCCGTGTGCACGATTTCTGCTTTTATTCGGTTGGCATTGCGTATGCCTCTGTCTCGGTTTGCGTGCCCGTGTGCATGCATTTCGAGACACTCTGTTTTATCCGGTTTATATTTCATCATTGCCTCGGTTTGCGTGCCAGCGGGCACGCATTTCGAGGCACCTCATTCTTATCATTCCGGCATCCTATGTGAGTGTGGCTGAGGCCCTCTTCATGTTGGTATAAGCCCATCATTGCATTTCGCATGTCATTCCGCATTGCCTCGGTTTGCGTGCCAGTGGGCACGCATTTCGAGGCATCTCATTTTCATAGCATCGTGCATGCTAGGTTGTATGTTAGTTGCATTTCATGCATATCATGCATATTGCACGGGAAACGAGGTACACTCTGTACTCCGAGCGATAGAGTGTGTCTCAATTCCCCAGTCATCGACACTCCGGATTACTCATGATGGAGTTAAGTTTTGTTGTAGCATTCATCCCCATATTGAGTTGTGCAATCCGGTTCCTCTGCCATCATGCATCGGTATGCGTGATTGGTGGCACGAGGATCGAGGCATGCATATATTTGTGAAATACATCGCTATGCCCTTTTCCTGCTCTCTGTTGCAGCAAAATCAACAATCAACAACTTTTCGGAGGCTGGCACGCATTTCGAGAAAATTGCAAACAGAGGCTAATCAGGGCATTCCAGTGGATTTCCGCGCCAAGCAGCCCAGCATACATCATCTATCAAAGCAAAGCGTCCTACTGCGCGATTCTGACTTTCTTAGTTTAATCTGTACATTAATTTGTTAATCTGTATATTCTTTTATTTCGGACTGTATTATTATTCGGACCCTCTGCGCGAGGGCATAAATGTAATAAGGGTGTGTGAGTGTGATGTATGTCTTCCAACCCCCATTTCTTTCTCCCTTTATTTACCCGCTTTGGATGGTTAGATATAGGGCATATTTCAATTAGCATCTGATGTAATGACATGTTTGCATCATTCACTGTTTTGCACGCAGACTCGGCGCATCATAGCTGCATCAGATTTCAATTCCAAGTTGAGTACTTGATAGCTGTAGCATTTCATATGCCATATTTAGAATAGCCGAGCCTGCTATCTTAGTTGCATTTTGCATGTGTTGCATTAGGCATTTCAGCACATCTAGGATCATGCATGGATTTCTAATGAGCTTTTGTTTTGGCTTGGAGTACTAGGTGAGTTTTATGCTTTAGCATACGTACATGGGTGTGAGTGTTGCCATGATTGCATGCTTACCATGAGGCTAAATGCTTATGTGATATAACTGCCTTGAATGCCTGTGGGTGGAGGTTGAGTTATCTGAATTGGAGCAATTCATCAATTGTTTGTTAAGCCCACTAGATTGTGGCAAAATCTGTATTTTAAGCCTACCTGCGGGTAGCAAACCATCTTTCACAAACAAACATGAGATGTTTAGTTCCAATTCAGGTGATTCAGTCTATACTTGTTCGCTGCGAGCATCACATAGTAACCTAGGCTAATAACCGGAATAAGAACTCACAATGTTTTCAAAAATAGATATCATGGTTAGTAGAGGCCGGTCTTTGACCGGGCGAGAGGGAGTGCTCACGATGTGACCTTCCCTAATCGTACCCAAGTTCCCGAGCCAACTTTGGTGATGACGGACACGCGTGGCCTTTTGGCACCGAGTCGGGGTTTCTAAATTTCCCATTTTAAAATATTTAGGTGGCGACTCATTATCGCAAAGCGATCCATGTTTGGCACTTCTTTTCAAAAAATCTGTTTTCCTTCAAAACGATTTGCCGGATTTGGACTCTTTGGTTCAAGATTGAGAACCACAACAAAATCGAGTCCGAGCTGTAGCGAGGCCCCCCGCGGGCGTTGTTACAACTCCATTGCTTTATATAAGCAACAAAACAACATATAATAAATATATATACCTTATGTTGTTTGATTTGGATATCGGCAGTCGAGGGCTGACCGACATCAAAAGATTTTTATAAAATAATATATAACATATATAAATTATACAATTTATACCAAAATACTACACATATAATATAATAATATAACTATATATAAAATACTAAACATATAATATAATACTATAACTATACATAAAACACCAAACATATTATATAATAATATTAAACATATAATATAATAATATAACTTTTTATTATTTTATTTATATATATAATATATAATTTATACCAATTTATATAAAAAAACACCAAAAATATGAACAAACACATAAAATTATGTAAAAATACAAAAATACTAAACTAATGAAATATTTAGTATCTTAAAACAATTTGGCCATAATGGTGAATATTGGGATTAAAGTTCAAATTTCATCTCTCTTACTGAGGATTCTGTGAGAAAAACATTCTACTTGTCATCATCGGGTAATCAAAAGACAGCACCCAAGTCTTAGGGCGGTCAAAATGGGGTGTCTACATCGCGAAGCGAAGCCAAGGTATCTTGGATTTAACAAACAAGAAACAAGGTTGAAATTTGCACAGGCAGTCACCACGGTGTTTAGGATCCCGATTTATAAAGTTTTAGAAAGGACCAAGAACCAACCATATTATAGAGCGTCGAAGAAGATTCCTGACGAATTTATGGGAAGAAGTCTTGGGAAGCACTGTGCTTACCACAATGAGGATGGGCACTTGACTCAGGGGTGCAAAGCCCTGAAAACACATTTGGAGGACCTATTCAGATAGGGTCACTTGAGGGACCTAGTAGAGGAGGCTAGAATGAGAAAAGAACAGGTGAGACTACCCCAAGCACCAACAGCACCACCTCCACCACAACCATAGCAAGCAGATGAACCTTGAGTGATCAATGTGATTCACTCGAGTGTCAATGAGAACGAGGCACGTGGGGAGACTCAGAGGGTGAAACACTTACAGCATGTGTATCAAGTCCAGTAAAAAAGGCCTAAGACAGATAAGTGCCAGGGACCAATGGTGTCCTTTACTGAAGCCGACCTAGACATGGTGCAACATCCACACAACGATGCTCAGGTAGTAACCCTCAAAATTGGAGAATGCCAGGTAAGGCGCATTCTGATTGACCAATGCAGCTCTTGTGACATCAATAATTGATACCCCTCCCTTTATAATGTTATCTTGGAAAGGCCATGGTTGCACACAATGAGAGTTGTTCCCTTAACATTGCACCAGCTGTTGTGGTTCCCAACGAAGCATGGAATTGAGAAGGTCAGAGGAGATCAGGTGCGAGCAAAAAATTTCTCCATGGCAGTAATGAAATCCACCTGCAACGTGCGAGAGGTGGAAATAGTAGAAATTGAAGATGAGGACATGGAGGTCTTGGATGATGTTGGCAAAGAACCGGTCGATAAAAGTGAGGAAGCCTTGAACAAAATTTTGGTCCAATAAGGAGATGAAGAGCGCTTCTTCCTTCTTGGCTCAGGCTTGGCCGAGAAGGAGAAAAGGGAGTTAGAAGCTTTCTTACGGACCAATATAGAAGTATTTGCCTAGACACCATACGAGATGCCAAGCATTGACCCTGAGGTCATGTGTCGTATGCTCAATGTAGACAGGTTGGCTAAACCTGTCATACAACAAGCGAGGAGGCTGACGTTGATGCATGTTAAGGTAGTTGAGTAGGAAGTGGACAAACTGCTAGAAGCCAAGGCCATTCGCGAGGTGAACTACCCTACTTGGCTGTCCAACACTGTGGTGGTGAAAAAGAAGAATGGCAAGTGGAGGGTGGAGTGGATGCCATTTCAAGGCATGGAAAGATGAGCTTCCTCGATACTTACAGGGGATACCACCAAATAGCAATGTATCCCCCCGATAAAGAGAAGACTGCATTTATCACCCCAAAAGGGTTGTATTGCTATAGAGTGATGCTTTTCGGGTTGAAAAATACAGGAGCAACCTACCAGAGGTTGGTGACCAAGATGTTCAGACATTTGATTGGCAAAACAGTGGAAGTGTACATTGATGACATGGTCATGAAGACCAAAGAACCTGAGAATCACCTGGCAGACTTGAAGGCAATTTTTGACATCCTAAGGACATATCGGCTCCGACTTAATGCTTTGAAATGCGCATTTGGAGTCGAGTCTGGTAAGTTCCTGGGATATTTGGTTACCAGAAGGGGCATCGAAGCAAGCCCGGATCAATCTAAGGACATCCTTGACTTGAAGAGCCTGATGTCAGCAAAACAAGTGCAGATGTTGACCAGAAAAGCCGCAGCCTTGAACAGGTTTATAAGCAGAAGTTCAGATAAGTGCAAACCATTTTTTAGTCTGTTAAAGAAGGCCATAGATTTTTTGTGGACAGAAGAGTGCAAAGTCGCCTTGGCCAACTTGAAAAAATACCTAACAACAGCTCTAGTTTTGTCAAATCCAGTACCTAAAGAGGAACTATTCTTATACTTGGCCGTTTCAGAGCATGCAGTGAGTGCAGTGATAATCAGAGAAGATGAGGGAGAACAAAGGGCAATATACTATGTGAGTAAAACCTTAGCAAGTACAAAGACTAGATATTTACCCTTGGAAAAGTAAACACTAGCCCTAGTGATGGCTTCAAAAAAACTGAATTACTACTTCTAAGCCCACAAGATTGTGGTGTTGACTGAGCAACCTTTGAAGTCCCTGCTATAACAAGGAGATCTGACAAGTAGGTTATCCAGATGGGTAGTAGGGTTAGGCTAATATGACTTAGAGTTTAGGCCCAGAACGATAATCAAAGTCCAAGTTCTGGCCGAGTTCACACCTAGTGCCATCCCACGTCGGGCTCTGGTAAGCCACGGCTTAGGGTGTCCAGGGGAACAAGAAAAGACCCAGCTGGGAATGAAAAACCCCATAGCAGAGCAGAAGAAGGTAGAGAAATTAAAGCCCTGCAACATCTACATCGTTGACTCCTTCTGCCTGTTTGTTGATGGAAGTTCAAACCGTCAAGGAATAGGGGTAGGAGTAGTGTTAGTATCACCAGATGGGCGCATGTTAAAACAATCTATTCGTTTGGGGTTCAAGGCCTCAAACAATGAAGTAGAATATGAGGCACTGATCCAGGT
Organism: Camellia lanceoleosa; assembly: GCA_025200525.1. Taxonomy (NCBI): domain Eukaryota; kingdom Viridiplantae; phylum Streptophyta; class Magnoliopsida; order Ericales; family Theaceae; genus Camellia; species Camellia lanceoleosa. Next base: position 132,474,769 of record CM045771.1, on the reverse strand, counting down.
TTAACCTAACGAGATGGCCACCTCTATAAGAGATCCTTCACTAGTTCCCTTTTGAGGTGTGTGTATCCCTTCTAGGTTGAAGACTTCTTGTATGAAATACATGAAGGAGTATGTGGAAGCCGTGCTGGGGGCAAATCACTTGCTCATAGGGCCATTACTCAGGGGTACATGTGGCCTTACAAGCAAAAGGATGTTGAAGCCTACGTCAGAAAGTACAAGAAGTGTCAAAGGTTTGTACCTTTGATACATCAACTAGCAGCAGATTTGAACCCAGTATCTAGCCCTTGGCCATTTGCCCAGTGGGGCATGGACCTAGTTAGACAATTGCCCCAAGCAACTAGGCAAAGGAAGTTCCTGCTAGTAGCAACTGATTATTTCACAAAATGGGTAGAAGTTGAACCCCTTGCGAAGATTCGAAATATAGATATAAAGAACTTCATATGGAAGAACATCATCACCAGGTTTGGGATCCCAAGAGTAATAATACCAGAAAATGGTACACAGTTTGACAATAAGCTAATCAAAAGCTTCTGTGCAAAATACAAAATCGATAACTACTACTCTACTCCAAGTTTCCCTCAGAGTAATGGTCAGGCAGAAGCATCCAATAAGACTATCTTGGATGGGATCAAAAAGAGGCTGGAGTCAGCAAAGGGAAAACGGGTGGAAGAGTTGCCCATTGTACTCTGGGCATATCGGATTACACCGAGAATATCAACCGGGGAATCTCCATTTGCCATAGCTTATGGCACTGAAGCAGTTATCCCACTGGAAGTCGGCATTCCAGGGATCAGAACCCAGGGAGTAGAGAATGGGACCAATGAGGCATACGGCTTTGAGATCTAGAACTTCTTTGGAGGAGAAAAGAGAGAGAGCAGCAATTATGCTGGGGGCATACCAGCAACAACTTGCTAGGGCTTACAATAAGAAGGTCAACCCAAGAGTGTTTAAGGTTGGGGACCTCGTCCTAAGAAAGGTTATCGGCAACAAGAAGGATCCCAGAGCAGGAAAACTTGGCCCAAAGTGGGAGGGGCCTTATAGAGCCATCTCGGTTTCTGGTAATGGGGCATATCGGCTTGAAGACACTGAGGGCAAAGAGTTGGTAAGACCCTGGAACACTTGCAACTTGAAGTTTTTTTATCATTAGTTTTTTTTTTTTGTTTTCAAAATTTATGTCATAATTTTATTGGCCGAAGTAATAAAAGTATGCTAGTTTGATTTTTACGATTTTTGAATTTGTGCGATAGGACTGACCAATCCTATGACGATCTTTCTAAATGAAACATGACGAATAAATTAGACTTATTATATGGCAGAGTTGAATTATACTTGCATATAATAGAGTTGAACTAAGTTGGCGACGTTTCTAAATAAAGCATGACGAATAACTTAGACTTATTATATGGCGGAGTTTGCATATAATAGAGTTGAACTAAGTTGACGATGTTTCTGAATGAAGCATGACGAATAACTTAGACTTATTATATGGCAGAGTTGAATTATTCTTGCATATAATAAAATTAAACTAAGTTGGCGATGTTTCTGAATGAAGTATGACGAATAACTTAGACTTATTATATGGCAGAGTTGAATTATACTTGCATATAATAGAGTTGAACTAAGTTGGCAATGTTTTTTATTGAAGCATGGCGAATAACTTAGACTTATTATATGACAGAGTTGAACTATACTTGCATATAATAGAGTTGAACTAAGTTGAACTAATCTAGGTTTGCCAAGGCGGCCAGGTTAAACTTAGAGTGAAGCTCAGTGTGCTTTCGTCAGATTAACACAGAAACCAAGGTTGAACACCTCGGCTAGTCTATGTTTGAATTTGACTTTGGCGATAGACTATAAATGCATAATGTGAACTTAAGTGGAACTTAGGTTCACATTAGGGGGCAGGGAGCAGGAATGATAAATAAACTTAAGAGCTTAGGACTTGTTGAAATTTTCAAAAAAAATTTACAAGTTAAAATGGGCTGAACAACTGTTGAAATTTCGGAGAAATTTACAAGTTGGAGTTAACCGAGGTAATTATGAATAAGGTATCCGAGATACATATTACCTGAGGTGACCAACCAGGTTTTCAAAACTTGGAAAGGGTGAAGTTTTAATAGAAGATAGCATATGGAGGTAAAAAAGCAATATTTAATAACACTTGTAAAAATATTTTGATATTTTTAAAGTGTTAGACGAGGTATGCTAATGGTTGGCCGAGGCAAACAGTCACGGTTTATATCCGAGGTATTATATCCCGGAGTTATTATACAGTTAAGGTATACTTTGAAGAAATGTAGAAATATTCTAAGTATGAAAGCATACAAGGCATGGAAGGAAAGCAGTAAACATACATGATGAGAAGCATTCAACACTTAGAAGGAAATATAAGACTTGCATCCAGAAGATGGAACTTGTTCATAAGCAAAAAGGCACTTTGACCTGGCAAAAGGACAACTTGTTCGACAAAAGAAGGCTCATCGACCAAATTAGAACTTAAAAGTGTTCAAACAAAATGAAGGTACAACCGAAAGAAGAAAAGTTCGAGAAAATTCTTAGTGTTGGAGGCACGGGCATCGATTCGGTTGCTTAACCTCATTTGTTGGCTTTGTGTCGACCTCGGTTAACAATGTAGTCTCCTTCTCCATGACTATCTCGTCAATTTCGAAGTGTCTTATCTAAGCTTTTCTCGGCCAAAAGAACCTCGGCTTTAGAAGTTGTTTATTTGGGAGAGGCACCCTTGGAAACCAAGTCCTCTTCCTTATCATGAGTCAAGTCCAGGACTTGAACATTCAGAGTTGGGGACTTGACCCCAGTAACAGTTTCCTCTTTATCAGCATCATCAGCCTTGGAGTCTTTGTCCTTGGCTTCGTCCTCTGAATCCTTGGGAGCAGGAGGGAATGGCAATTGGAGTTGATTGGTATCACGAAGAAGGGAGTCTGCAGGAATAGACAGTTTGTCTAGGGCTGTAGTCCAGCCGAGGAGAAAGCCTCGATTTCAGGCTTAGGTAACCTGGGTTTTGTATGCATCATGGACGGCAGCCTGCCCCTCTGAGAAAGCCTTCTCATCGGCAGCTTTGATTTCGACCTCTTTAGTGGCCAAGGCTTTTCAGAGCTCTGCTTGGGCTTCGGCTGTTTTTGTTTCAGCCTTCTTGGCCTCAGTTTTGAGAACCTCGACCATAGCCTCTGCCGTCTCTGCTTTTTCCTCGGCCTAGTCTTGGGCTTGTTTGGTTGCCTTTGCTTCATCTAACAAAACTTTCATCTTGGCCTCGGCGTTGTTTAAGGAAGTGAGGAAGCCAACAGCCTCCTTGGTCTTGTGGACCAATTCCTTCTTCAAATCCTCAGCTTTCACTGCAAAGGAATGAGTGTGCTGGATCGCCTGAGAAGAAAAGGAATAAACAAGTTAGTAAAATTTTGAAGTATAAAAAACTTGAAGTAAAAAGCCAAGAGTTTCAAGTATTGGGAACTTACCAGGATGGAGTGTTGTATCATCAAAGCAAAGTTTTCGTATTCAGAGATCTCGGCTATACGGTTTAGATCAGTCAGCAGAAGAACGGCGGTGGAGAGTGCAACGCCAACTTCAATATTTTCAATGGCACTATCACCAGCCATGATTGGTTGGTCCCCAATAGCAATAGTGGGAGCCCAGGGCTCGTTGGCCTAGAAAGCACTTGGGCTAGCTCCGGCCTTAAACCTCGACTTCTTTGACCGATCAATATCAGATGGCCTAGGCTCGGCCTTGGCAGGCCTTTTTTCGGCGGCAAAAGCATTTTTCTTGACCTCGACCAATTTTGAGATCGGCACAGTGTCGTAGTGTCTACTTGGGTAACTGGGGCCTTTGCCTTAGCCCTTTTTACCCTCTTTGGTTTTGGCTTGCGCTGGGATTCTGATGGAGAAGATTGAACTGTCACCACTCCTAGCAGGTCAGCCAAGAGGTCCTCTACAATGACTTTGCTGCGACCCATTTCCTCGACAGTTGCAACAACGGTGATTTTAGTGCCAAAATGAATTGCTGGCAGAGCGATTGGTGGGTTTGTTGGGTCAAATGCTGATTCTTCAGAATCTCGTTGTCTACGATTTCGGGTTCTGCCGACAGGGACATTTGGCGGAGCTTGACGTCGGCGTCGACATTGTGGTATCAAGATGAGTTGGGGTGGCAGATGTTGATGGCAACTCAACTGGATCAGAAGAGGAAGCCTAATCAGCTCTTGGTGAAGAGGTAACTGGAGGGGTTGAGGCAGATGGTCGAGTTTGACTTCTCTGTGGAACGTCGGACATAGCCGACTTGTATGTTGGGATATAATTGAGTAGCAGAGGAGCTTTGCGCTAGTCTATAGGCAAGCCCAGTAGCCTTTTCAGGTCTTTACTGGGGAAGAAAGATTGGCGGAAGTCTTTGGAAGGTTAAAGAAGAGCTGTAAAGAACAAAAAGCAGACATTAGAACAGATAGGGGAAAATAAAGTAATAAAGTCTTAAGCAGAGAAGTTAACACTTAGTTCTTACCCTCATCCTCTTTAAACACAGATCGGCACAAAGAGAAGAGATGGAGATCGTCATCAGGAGCAAACTCCTAGTTACCCGAAATGATCAGGTAATCATCTCCAGCACCCTTGTTGGAGTTTAGGAGGTCGGCTACGATTTTGTAGGCTATGGATCTCAGCTTGAGGTAATAAATGTAACCTCTTTCAGACTTCAGGTCACACATGGTATAGCAATATTGGAGGTCGACTAATGTTATCCTAGCATTTTCTCGGTGAGCTAGGGAAATTATCCCATTGATAACCCTGTAGGAATTGATGGCTAGCTATATAGGGTTGAGTTTGTAGTAGTGAAGGACTTCCCTAAAGGGAATGTCTAGAGGAAGCCGAAGTCCGCATTCTATGAAAGCAACCACGGGGAAGGGCATGGAATCTCCGTCTGGCATAATGGAGTCCTCCTCCCTAGCCAACCTAATCTAGACGTCGGCAGGGATAGAGAACTCCCTCTTAAAATACTCGAGTTTTTCTGGGAAGTCTACCCTCCGCTTCAACATACCCATTGTCTCAGCTAAAAGGGGTTGGGCAACAAAGTGATGGATAAAGGTTTGAATACCTCGGCTAAAACCGAAGCTAGCAAGGGAGCTAGGGTTTTTTCAGATCTAAAGGAAGTTTTGTTTCAGTTTTTCCTAAGTAATTGGTTTCTAGGCAAAACCCAATTTTAGGTCTACGTCGAAATAAGAATTTAGGAAAAAATCTGAAAATACAACAAGAAAAGCAGAAAAAAGAGCAAGATTCAAAGTCAAAATGCATCAAAGGCAAAATTTAGGAATTGAACAAAGCAAAAATGTAGAAATACAGATATGGCAAGAGCGGTGCCAGTACAAATGTGCCAAAGACGTGCTTAGTCATACAAATGGGAATCCAAGAACATGAAAAATTACAAGCACGATGTGAGTGTGTGAAAGCAATGTGCGCAAATCACAAGCAAATACAATGACGAAAGTTTGAGGAGTAAGGCAGAGTCAAGAACAAAGGATATCTTATAAACAAAGTACAACTGCAAAAACAGATGTAACTTCCACAGCAACAGATACAAAGTGGAATATATGGGAAAAAAAACTTTATAAAAAAAAGAACTAAGGACTTACCAAGTGAAGCCGACAGAAAGGACGCCAGAATGAGTCTCGCCGGAGTCAGATGACGTGAATAGTCAAAACCAAATGATGAATTGCTCGCTGGAGGAGATGATTGGAGCAGTTGCAGGAACTTGGAAGCACAAAAATAGAGGATTGGGAGAGAAGAGTTAGCAAGAGAAAATTCGAAGAAAAATTGAATTCTCAAAGTGAAAAGACGGAGAGAGAGTAAGAGTTTTGTCAAAAATTCGAAAGGGCAACAAACCATAATGGAATGCCTAGGACGAGGTACTTGTCAGTGCGGAGCAAATCGGCGTGACTTAATGTAGCGTGAATGGTATGAGCCAATAGGGCGTGACACATGGATAAAGCAGTTGAGAAAAAAATCGTGTGTGATAGCTTATGCGCAGATAAAACTCTTAGAATTCTTGATCTGATAAGGCAACAACCTCAGCTATAGAAACGATCTCGGTTAAGGAACTCAAAGAATCGAGCTTTTTGAATCTTGGTCATTAATAGGAGATGGATAGTTGAGTCTTGGGTACATGAAGCCGACGAGTAATGATCTTGGACGTGGAAGAAAGAACAAATTTTAGCCGACATGGTAAATAAACTAGCAATATAGGCTCCATCACCTCAGGTTACCGAGGTAATAGAACCTAGGGGGTAGTTGTGGGGGCATATTTTGTGAATGACAACACGTGGCCAAGGTGACGCCGAAGTGTCAGCTGAGGTGCCATGTGGTCTAGTCTTGATGTTGAGGTGATCTCGGCTAGGCCAAGGTTGTCTGCAAAGATATCAGAATTCAAGATGAGCGGATAAGGGACAGGAGTCCTAGAATAGGGAAGGATCTCAGTTTGGATAAAGATAAAGCTCTTAGGGAGTTTATCCCTATCTAGTTGAGAGTCCAAGGTGAGCACTGAGTCAAAGTCCATTGAAGTTAGGCTTCTACAGGGATTAGGTCAGTGTTGGCTATAAAAACAGGGCACCCTTATGGGTCTAAGATATATGTGATATATTGTGAATAACAAGTTCTTTGCTTGTGAGTTAAGCACAATTAGCTATCTCTGAGAGATATTTGATTACTGACTTAATCATCAGAGTGCCCTCGGGTGGACGAACCACCGCCGGATTCTTATCTTTCTGTGGCAGGTTATTCGGGCTTAATCTATTCTGTCGGTGCTCTCCGGCTGAGTTCCTCATTTTATAGCTATCTTGGTACGGGGAATTGTATTACGTGCAAATTAATACGGTCACTCGGCGACAACTCATTCGCTCAAGGATTTTAACCTTTGGGGTTAATATTTGAAAAATGGGGAAATTTGCCCTAATATATCTTGAATGATTATTTTGCATGAATAATGAAATTGGCATAGAAAATGTGAAATTGGGGGAAAGTATAGATGAATGGTGTTTTTGGATTTGTTTAATCACTCACCTATGAAAATGTAATGAATTATCTATTATAAAGATTGAATATCTATATAGAAATATCTGTATTGGGCTATCGGTGGAGGATAGCTATGATTGTTGTAGAAATTGCATGAGGATTAGGTGAATTGAAACAAATCATTTAATTGTGTCATTGAATATGACGGTACGTTGAGGCATTGAATATGTATAATTGATAGTCATTGAATATGACGGTACCCTTAGATATATAGTGTATGTATAATGTTTTGGGAGAAAAAATGGGGATGTACTCCATGTTTTGGAAGGAGATAGGAGATGGACTGCACTGAAATTAAGTTGGTCGGAGTGTCCAGAGTGAAAGTCCCGAAATCATATGTATACATGGGTGCCAATCCCGCGGATGAAATTTCCGTAAAATGGCAAGATTGAAGAGCTTGTATGATGGTTATGTTGATTGAGAACTACTGAGTTGTAGCCTTAGTTGGGTTATTTGAAAAATTGTAAACTTGGTTTATGCATAGAAATAAAATGAATGAACTTGAAATGAATAAATGGAAATGGATTGAGATGTGAGTATCGACACCGTGTGGTCATGTGAAGAATGTGCGTTTGTTATAAATATTGAATATATCTCTAACACTTATATCTTAGTTAAACCTCATATATTGTGTTATACTGTTTCTACTGGGCTTAAGCTCACCCTACTTGGGAAACCATTTTAGTCTGGTGACATACTTCCTCCAAGGACATAGCTTTGAAGGGCCGAGGAATTTGGAGGCTCTATTTTGTGTTTTGTGTTTAAATATTTATTCAAGCCAAGGGCTTATATATGTCTGAGCTTATGACTCTTTTGTTGTAACCAAGTAATGTCTTGGAAAGATGTAAGCAGTAAGGCACTTATTTTGTTGTTATTAATCGGTGTTACATACTCTGATTCAGGATAAACATTTATGAATGTATATTGCATGTATTACCTCTGTATTATGAACTCTGATGAATGAAGGTATAGCAATTTTATTATGCTTACTTCTTCTATGAGTTGGATTATTTGTATTATTTCGGGGGCATTAGACCTTTGGTAGTGTGGTCGGAAATCAACACCCACATATACTGCCCCTTGTTCTCCCTTCTCTTCTCTAATTATCACCGTGCTCACTACATGCTCTGAAATGGCCAAGTATAAGAATATTTCCTCTCCAGGTACTGGATATGACAGAACTGGAGCTGTTATCAAGTACTTTTTCAAGTCGGCCAAGGCTAAAAAATGGTTTGCACTTATCCGAACTTCTGTTTATAAACCTGTTCAGGGCTGCGGCCCTTCTAGTCAACATATGCACTTGTTTTGCCGACATCGGGCTCTTCAAGTCAATAATGGCCTTGATTTGATCTGGGCTTGCTTCGATACCTTACGGTAACCAAGTATCCCAGAACTTACGGACCCAACTCCAAATCGTATTTGAAGCATTAAGTCAAAGCGATATATGTCCTCGGGATGTCAGCGCCTTTAAGTCAGCCCGGTGATTCTCAGGTTATTTGGTCTTCACGACCATGTCATCAATGTACACTTCCACTATTTTGCCAATCTGATCTCTGAACATCTTGGTCACCAACCTCTAGTAGGTTTCTCCAATATTTTTCAACCCGAAAGGCATCACTTTGTAGCGATACAGCCCTTTTAGGGTGATAAATGCAGTCTTCTCTTCATCGGAGGGATACATTACTATCTGGTGGTATCCCCTGTAAGCATCTAGGAAGCTCATCCTTCCATGCCCTGAAATGGAATCTACTAACTGGTCAATTTTCGGGAGTGGAAAACTGTCCTTAGGGCAAGCCTTGTTCAGGCTGGTGAAATCAACACAAACCCTCCACTTGTCGTTCTTCTTTTTTACCACCACAATGTTGGACAGCTAAGTAGGGTAGTTCACCTCACGAATGGCCTTGGCTTCCAGCAGTTTGTCCATTTCCTCCTCAACTGCCTCAACATGCATCAACATTGGCCTCTTCGCTCGCTGGATGACAAGTTTAACCAACCTGTCTACATTGAGCATATGGCACGTGACCTCGGGGTCAATGCTTGGCATCTCGTATGGCATCCAGGTGAATACTTCTATCTTTGGTCAAGAAAGCTTCTAACTCCCTTTCCTTCTCTTCAGCCAAGCCTAAGCTGAGAAGGAAGAACCGCTCTTCATCCCCTTGTTGGACCAAAATTTTCTTTAAGGTTTCCTCGCTTTTTGTCGACCGGTTCTTTGCCGACGTCATCCAAGACCTCCATGTCCTCATCTTCAATTTCTACTGCTTCTGTCTCTCGCATGTTGCAGGTGGATTTCATTGCTGCCATGGAGCAATTTTTTGCTTGCACCTGATCTCCTTTGACCTCCTTAATTCCATACTCCGTTAGAAACCGCAACAGCTGGTGCAATGTTGAGGGAACAGCCCTCATTGCGTGCAACCATGGCCTCCCCAAGATAACATTGTAAGGGGAGGGGGTGTCAATTACTGTGAACTCTGTGCTTACCTTCTTGGTGCCTCCCTGCACCTCCAAATTTATTGCTCCCAGAGGCCGTGTCGGCATTCTATTATACCCGACCATTAGGCTGTCGGACTGCTCCAAATCATCTCGATGAAGGCCAAGCTCCTTGTAACATCTAACATACATGATGTCACAAGAGCTGCCTTGGTCAATTAGAATGCACCTTACCTGGCATGCTCCAATTTTGAGAGTTACTACCAGAGCATCGTTGTGTGGATGCTACACCATGTCTAGGTAAACCCGATAAAGGACACCATTGGTCCCCGGCACTTATCTATCCTGGGCCTTTTTTCCTGGACCTGATACACATGCTGTAAATGTTTCACCCTCTGAGTCTCCCCATGTACCTCATTCTCATTAACCCTCGAGTGAATCACATTGATCACTCGAGGTCCATCTGCTTGTTGTGGTAGTGGTGGAGGTGGTGTTGCCAGTACCTAGGGTAGTCTCGCCTGTTCTTCTCTCGTTCTGGCCTTATCTACTAGGTCCCTCAAGTGACCCTGTCTAACCAGGTCCTCCAAATGTGTTTTCAGGGCTCTGTACCCTTGAGTCAAGTGCCCATCCTCATTATGGTAAGCACAGTGCTTCCCAAGACTTCTTCCCATAAATTCGCCAAGAATCTTCTCCGACGCTTTAGAATACGGCTGGTTCCTGATCCTTTCTAGAACTTTATAAACTGGGATCCTGAACACCATGGTGACTGCCTGTGCATCCCTTAACCCTATTTCTTATCTATTAAACCCAGTATTACCTCAACTTTGCTTCAGTGAGCCGTTTCTCTTCTCCTGCTTTGGTGCCTTCGTTCCCGGTGTATCCTCTTCTGCTCTGACATATTTCTCAATCCTTACCATGAGCTCCTCCATGTTTTTTGGCAGAGTCTTTGCCAGTGACTTCCGGAGCATGCAATTATCCTCTAGGCCATTCTAAAAATACACGACTGCCAACTCTTGGTTACATCTTGGTATTAGGTTGAACACCTCATAATACCTTTTGGCATAAGCCCTATGGCTCTCACCTTCGTCGATGTTTAAAGCCATCAAGGAGTCTACCCTTAATGGTTGCAGCTTGTTTGTGACAAACCTAACCATGAACATCTCAGCCAGGCCTTCCCAACTCTTCACAGTTCCTTTTGACAACTTCTGAAACCAATCCGATGCAATTTCTCCAAAGGAAAAAAGGAACACCTTGCGACAACGATTCGTTCGATATATAAGGCCATTGAATTCGGTATAGGCGGCGTGAAAGTTCGAATCTAACTTATCGTCATACATTTGGAACCTCGGCATATGGAACCTTTTGTGGCCTCAAACCTATCAACTCTATTAAGAATGGAATTCTCGGCTTGACGGGTGATGTGACCTCGGCGATACGCGCTTTCTCTGGAGGTAGTCCCTCAAATCCTCCTTAGTTTGTCTAGGAGCTCGGTGTCAATGAACTTGATCTCTTGGGTACACTACTCCGGTGTCATTATGCCTCCTCTTGGACTTTTCTTCATTCAGTGTCAAAACAAAGTTTCTTTCCTGAGCGATGTCGATGTTCCTTGACATAAGTTCCCTTAGTGCGAGGCATGCTCTAAGACTCTTCTCTTATTGATTACGCTCACCCGACATCCGTGAAGGCCGATGTGAATATTCGTCTTGACATCCCTCCTTAGGCATCTATCTTTCCATACGAGCGTTGCCTTCATTGTAATATTCATCTCGACCTAATTTCTTTGATGCATCATCTCTTGGTGGCGTCCTTCTCCCGAGGATTACGATCCGTGTTCGCCGTTATGGTTTTCTTCCTCCATGTTTGGGTCAGCATGACTACCACTCCCACTAGGGATGTCATTCCCGATCTTTTCTTTATGCCCGTCGATGGCCATCTATTCTCCTTTCGTTCCCACAAATAGTGCCAAATTGTGGGTGTTGATTTTCGACCATAGTACCAAATAGAAAACTCAGCTGGAAAGCACCGGCAAAATAGATTAAGCCTGAACAACCTGTGACAAAAAAATAAGAATCCGGCAGTGGTTCGTCCACCTGGGGGCACTCCGATGATCAAGTCAGTAATCAAATATCTCTCATAGATAGCTAATTGTGCTTAACTAACAAGCAAAGAACTTGTTATTCACAGTATATCACACATACCTTAGACCTACGAGGGTGCCCTGCTTTTATAGCGGCTTGACCTAATCCCTATAGAAGCCTAACTTTAATAGACTTTGGCTCAATGCTCACCTTGGACTCTCAGCTAAATAGGGATAAACTCTCTAAGAGCTTTATCTTTATCCAAACCGAGATCCTTCCCAATTCTAGGACTACTGTCCCTTATTCGCTCATCTCGGATTCCGATATCTCTGCAGACAACCTCGGCCTAGTCGAGATCACTTCGGCATCAAGACCAGACCAAGTGGCATCTCGGCTGACACTTCAGCGTTACCTTGGCCACGTGTTGTCATTCACAAAATATGCCCCCACAAGAGTCATTGTTGGAGGGCTCGCGTGTGGTGGGCCATCTCGGTTGGCACAACAAGCTAAGCTTAGAAAAATCAGACAAGGCTCTGATAAGGAGGTAACGACGGTGGACCAACCCCACAAGCAACCCAAGCAATGGTCTGAGCCGATCACCTTTAGGAGACAGATTGCACAGGCATTTGCAACCCTCACGAAGACCCCCTAGTCATCTTCGCTCTCTTATCTAACTACAAAGTCAGGAGAGTCCTTATTTATAATGGCAGCTCCTCAGACATCATCTTCCACAACACCTACCGACAACTCAAGGTCGGAGAAGAAAAGTTGTCACCCTTACAAATCCCTTTGGTTGGCTTTACTGGGGATCGAGTGACCTCTATAGGCTCTATCGACCTTTCAATCACCATTGGGGAGTATCCACAAAAGTTCACCAAACTCTTAGCTTTCCTCATCGTCGACTGCCCTTCCACCTACAATATCATACTTGGACGTACGGCTCTCAATGCCCTCCAAGCCATAACATCCATATACCATTTGGCTATGAAATTTCCCTCTTGATCAAGAATTGGCCACAGTGAGGGGTGAACAAACAATGGCCAGGGAATGCTATGTTGCCTCGTCAAGATGAAAGAGGCTATGATAATCGAAGGCCTCGATGTCAGGGATGAGGAGGAGCTAGTTAGAGGAGAACCCATGGAGGAACTAGTCAAAATCTCCATTGATCCCACCAATTCAACGAAGACGGCTAAGATTGGCAGTCAGTTGTCCTCTCAGGCCAAGGCCAACCTCACGGCTCTCTTAGCTGAGCACAATGATGTCTCTGCTTGGACCCATTCGGACATGCCAGATATCGATCCTTCTTTATTACTCATCGCCTCAGTATTAAGCCCGGTTCAACGTTTACGGAGAAATAGCGCATTTTCCATCTGGCGTAACAATCTCATTGCCACTAAGGTGGACAAAGCTCTTTAAGCCTAGTTCATCGAAACATGGACTATCGGATGGTTGTCCAATATGGTCTTAGTCTGCAAAAATAATTGCAATGGCGCTTGTCGTCGACTACTTTAACCTCAACCAAGCACCCTAAAGATAGCTACCCACTTCCCAAGATAAACTTATTGGTCGGCGCAATTGTAGGACATCGGATGCTTAGCTTCATAGATGCTTTTTAGGGCTATAATCAAATTTTAATGCATCTGACGTCGAGCACACTTAGTTCATTCTTGTGAGAGGGACTTATCATTACCATGTGATGCCATTCGGTTTGAAGAATGCAAGAGCCACTTACGGTAACTTGGTTAGTGCCATTTTCAAAAGCGAATGGGTCGAATATGGAGGTCTATGTCGATGACATGTTTGTCAAAAGCAAACTCTCCTCTAACCACTTAGTAGACCTCGAGAGACCTTCGGAGCCTAGCATAAGTATAAGATGAAGTTAAATCCAAATAAGTGCGCCTTCGGCGTTAGATCTGGTAAGTTTTGGGGGTTCATGGTCAGCCACAAGGGCATTGAGGCTAACCCAAAAAAGATCAAGGCCTTAATCGAAATGCAGTCTCCCAGAACGGTAAAGGAGGTTCAGCGGCTCACAGGTAGGGTCACTGCCCTCAATCGCTTCATATCAAGGGCCACTGACAAGTTCCTTCGGTTCTTCAAGGTACTCCATAACTCTTTCGACTGGAATACTGAGTCGGGGGAGGCATTCCAACAACTGAAACATTGCATGGCACACTCTCTCCTCCTCTCTCAAGCAATTCCAAGAGATACCCTCTTTCTCTACTTAGCTATCTCCCACACCGCAGTCAGTGCTACCTTCGTTAGAAAGGACGACTCAGTCCAGCGCCTGGTTTATTACATCAGGTGTGCCCTTCGAGGTGTCGAATAGACTTATCCCCTGTTGGAGAAGATGGCCCTAACTCTGGTCATCTCCTCCAAATGCCTCCGGCCCTATTTTCAAGCCCACTCCATAGTGGTCCTCACTGACCAACCTTTGAAGAAAATCATACCTTGTAGGAGTTGTCAAGCCGGCTAATGTAGTGATCTATCAAATTAAGCCAGTATGAGATCTCTTATCGACCCCGAACAGCTATTAAAAGCCAGGCTATTGCAAATTTTATCCTGGAATTCACCAATCTCACTCCAAACACACCCCCTTCAACAGCATGTGCCACACTTGATACAGAAGACCCCAATTCTTGGACTCTTCGTGTTGACGGTTCATCTCGTAAAGAGGGTAGTGGAGCTGGCTTAATCCTCATCATCCCAAAGGGCGAATACTTCAAATGTGCCCTTCACTTCCTATTTGCAGCCAGTAACAACGAGACTAAGTATGAGGCCCTGATCACAGGTCTCCAGCTGGCTCGTGACATTGGGGTCGACCATCTTCGAGTGATTAGTGATTCTCAGTTAGTGGTCGGATAGATAACAAGCGAGTTTGATGCAAAGGAGGCCGCAATGCGACTGTACAAGGACATCCCTTTTCCCCTCACCCGCCTCTTTAATAGCTTTCACATCAAGCATGTCCCCCGGTCAGAGAACTCCCAAGCAGATGAAATGGCACAGTTAGCCTCAACAGATCAATCCAACCTCAGCCACGGCATCCGAATTGAATACCTAACCTATCCAACAGTTTCACTAGACCACAAACATATTCATCTACTCCAGGACAAGCCTATCCCATGGGTCCAGGACATTATTACATTCTAGAACAGAGAGTACTACCAGAAAATAGGTAGGAGGCTACCAAGGTTAGGGCTCGGTCGTCCAATTATATCATTAACGATGGCATCTTGTATAAAGAGGATTCTCATGACCATACCTCAAATACCTCAATAGTGATCAAGTCGCCTACGTCATGAGAGAAATACATGAAGGTATTTGCGGCAACCACTCTAGGGGACGATCTTTAGCTCATAAAATCCTTCGCACGGGCTATTTTTGGCCCACACTCAACCAAGATACCATCAACTTCATACTCAAATGTGACAAATGCCAGCGCTTCGCCAACATCCTACATGCCTCTCTAACAAAGCTGATCACACTCAGCAGTAATCATCCCTTCGCCAAGTGAGGCATCGATCTCATAGGCCCCTTGCCGACCAGCTAGGGCCAAGTGAAGTTTGTCATGGTCTCCATCGATTACTTCACTAAGTGGGTAAAAGTGGAGCCCCTTGCCAATATTACCGAGCGAAATACCACTAGGTTCATTTGGCCGTCTATTATGTGCCCGAAGCCATTGTCTCCAACAATGGCAAACAGTTTGACAATGCCAAATTTAGATAATTTTGTGATGAGTTAAACATCAGGACCTGTTTTTCTTCCCCTGGCCATCCTCAAGCTAACGGCCAATTGGAAATCACCAACCACTCTATGTTGAAAATCATTAAGACAAGTTGGAGGCCGCCAAGGGACTCTGGGCAGAAGAGTTGCCGAATGTCCTCTGGGCCTATCGGACGACAGCTAAAACTCAGCTGGGAGACCCTTTTCGCCTAACAAGGTGTTGGCGGTCATCCCGTGCAAGTCGGCCTACCGACACCCAGGGTCATCAATCTCGATCCACAACTAAACAAGGAATTTTAAAGGGTCGACCTAGACCTCATCAAGGCTGCAGCTTGACATTGTCCAGCGGCCTTATACCAGCAGTAAGGCAACACTATAATCACAAAGTCCGACCGAGGGAATTCATAGTGGGAGACCTAGTCTTATGAGAAGCAACCCATGCCACTAAAACTTGACCAAAGGCAAACTAGCAACTAAGTGGGAAGGACCTTACATCATCAAAGCAAGACCTCGCCCAAGCACGTACCGTCTCCAAGACATGGAGGGCAGAGACCTTCCTTATCCATGGAATGCCGAACACTTCAACGTTATTTCGATGGCGGTGTTTCACCTTTTTGTATGATTCAAATTATTGTATGTTTCATTTCTTTGTTGAAAACACTTGTCCATTTTGGCCCTTGCCATACAATGCATAAACTTATGATCATAAGACTACGACAACAATTTAAAATTCTCATTATTTGTGTTGTGCCTTAATCTAAAATTTTCAAGCAAAGCCTCAGTCAGACTGAACCCTTCAAGCCTCAACGAGTGAGCATGAAGAGCTCGGCCCAGGTGAGTTAAACAAAACCTCGGCCAGTGAGCCCTCAAGCCTCGGTCGGTGAGGCATAAAAGCTCAACGGTGGAGTTAAACAAAGCCTCGGCAGGTGAGCCATCAAAGCCTCGAAAACTGAGTATGAAGAGCTCGTAAGCGGGTTAAACAAAACCTCGGCCAGTGAGCATGAAGAGCCGATGGCCCGGGTTAAACAAAGCCTCGGCCCAGGTGAGCATGAAGAGCCCGGCCGGTGAGTTAAACAAAACCTTAGCGGGCCGAGCATGAAGAGCTCGGCGGACTAAGTTAAACAAAGCCTCGGCTAGTGAGCCCTCCAAACCTCGGCCAGTGAGCCCTCCAAGCTTGACCCGGGCTAAGCATGAAGAGCTCGGCAGGTGAGGTTAAACCGCAATGCTTGGCCCCGTTTAAGTATCCATTCAAGTATGTCACTCCAGTTGTTAAAGTTACACTTAAAACTTGGTAAGTGTAGCCAAATATCTATTAATTATGACATTCAAGTCAATTTTCATCCAAGTCAATTTTTATCCAAGCCAATTCATCCTTATCATATTTACTTAGCCTCACTTGATCCTTTTTCCAATTCCTACAATTTCATCCTTATTCTTTCTTAACCAACACCAAAACAAACAAAAAACACAAAAATTCATATTCAACACCCAATTTTTATAAATTAAATACAAATTCTTTACACACTTCCACCGTTCTTTACAAAAAAACTAATTCGATAAAAAAAAAAAAAAAAACACCAACAAACAAAGAGGGTCTTCAAACTGCTCCACCTTCACTTTCCTCTTCCTTGCTGGATGCCAAATCTTTTTCTTGTACGCCCTCATCCAGCGGGGTTTGGGCAATGTCCTTCTCTCCTAGCCTTACGTCGCTGAAGTCCATGTCTGGGAAGAGCTCCTCCGCCCTATATTTGAAGCTTGTCCAGCCACTGTTCTAGTACATGCTCATTTCATGCTTGTAATAGTGCTGAAACCTCTGGATTATCTCTTTTTTGGTTTGCCCCTCCACCAGTTTAGCAACAACCACATTTGATGGTCCAGCACCACATTTCCCCTCTCTGGCCAAACTCCTAGCCACAGTTGCGTCAATGGCCATTTGGAAGTCAAGAGATATCTTAAATTGTTCCACCGCAGCGGCACACAGGTCTGAGTAAGCAGCCCTCTCCAATGCCATTCTCCTGGTTAACTCTGCAGTTTTGACCCTCTCTTCCTCGACGATCCTCTCCAACTCCGTGATTTGTGCCTCTGCTTTCTCCTTATCTTTCGAGGCCAGATCGTGCAGTTCTTCATTATTCAACTAGGCCTCCTCCAATCTCTCGTTGGCGATGGTGCAGGCTTGTTGAATCTCGTCAGCCCTCTTCTGCTCGCTCGCCAGCTCGAACTCTAATGACACCACCTTGCAACACACTACTTCTAGCTCAGCCTTGATATGCCCGGCTTAGCATGACCTTTGTTTAACCTATTATGGCGTGATCCACCAAGTAACCCTACACCACCGCCAACACCTCCATCTTCTTCGCCTTCTCAGCGTAGGCGGACCCTTCGCTGTCGCTCCATCTTTGCTTTCCTCCGGCTAGCCGTCTCTACCCTTACATTCATAATTGCTCGAACCTCTTCTACAGGGCCTTAAGCGACTCTGTTTCACCTTCCATACAGCGGCTTTGCCCGGAGAGAGGCCACCAGAGTCGCTACCTCCATTTGTGCTACACAGAATCCTCTCATGAGGTCGACCTCTGTAAATTGTTCAACACTCCGCATGGCTGCGTCCTCAATCACCCCCAATAGATGGTCTGCCCCTGCCTTAACCTCCCGTTGCACCTCAGAAAGGTCATTTTTATCCATCACCAAGCGACCAGCCACCGGATTCATAGTAAGTGGTCGTTCCCAGTGACACCACATTGGTGCTCTTCTCTGGTTCGCTCACTTGCTCCTTCCCTAACTTTCAATTGAGAGGCAAGTCTACTGAGGCCAAGTCCTTGCCAGACCAGTCTGCCGATCGATCTCGCTCTGCTCTCCCTTCCTAATCAACATTTGGCGCCCCCTCTACCTCCAAACTCATCTTGGCCTCTTCCTCTACAACCTTTGGGGCTATCTCCTCCACCCTCTCCTTCATCTTCTTCCCTATAGGCCCTTCTTCCCTATCCTCTGTAGTCACCTTCCTCTTATTCTTCTTCTTCAACACCAATGCCACCTCTTTCTTACTTCTCTCCTTCAGTGGATCCATCGGCGCTTGCAGGGGCACAAAATCGGTTAAGTCCTTCTCTCCCAAGGGTTTGGGACGTAGTTGGACCGACCTCTTTGCGACCAACATCGGCACTGGGCCTAATTGTTTCTCCTTATATTTTTCGACCATCGCGAAAACACGCTTGTCTTCTGTCCCTTGCACCTTCCTCTTTGCATCCACCTCTTTTGGAGCAGGATCTCATTCGGCCAACTCAGGCTCTAACTTCAGGGCAAACAAGGCTAAGGGCTAAACAAGGTCGTCCCATTTCAGCCCCTCCTTCTCCCTAAACTCCTTCACTTGATTTACCCTCCTCTCCACCGCCGCATCTAACTTCGGCTCTACTAACTTGGTGGGGACTTTCCAAATCGTGCGCACCCCCGTCCCATCATTCGCTGATACATAAAACCATCCTGGTCTCCAACTCTTCACTAAAGAGGGCAACCCCCTACCAATCCCCTCATTGCTACCGTCTATAGGGTCACCCATGTCTCTTACTGCCCTGAAGACTTGTAGCATGTAAAAAATTTATCCACCCCCACCGCTTCTCCCCAGTCGCCCGTGGCCATGCGATCACACAAGCAAATGGAATTTTCTATTCATTCGACATTAGTTGTCTTAGAGCCACCTCTAGGTGATTCATCACGTCCACCACTACTTGTGGGAGGGGCAACCTCAGGCTCCCTCCACAGGCGCCTCCTCATCTGGCGTAAACTCCATCAGTCGTGCATCGAGATGCCCTCTCATTCGCCATCGGTAGCCTCGGCTCTACTTACAGCCGAGAATCGATATTTGCTCATAACTCCTCGAGATCCTCTACCATTAATGTGGATCTGTCGGCCTTAGTGTGCCAATGGTCGCGCCACTTAGCTGTCCCATTTGAGCCGAGATCATTGTGGAAGGTAGGGGTTGCTCTGGTTACTACACCCCCCTTTCCCTATGCTTTTTTGCCCTATACTGTTCCACCAGCTCCACATCGTCATCCTCTCCTAAGGCCTCCAATGCCATGGCCGACACTTTTTCTTGTGCCATCTCCTTCATGTTTCTGTCTATCGCTTCTGTTGTGAGGGCAAAAAAGTTGGCAATGTGCAAGAGGAGAGAGTCCGCTGAGATGTAGGAACTCAAGTATGGAATACGATAATTTTTTGTAATTAGATAGGTAAAGCGCACAACTCCAAAGGCCCAAGGTTTGCCTATTTTCCAAGTGTCGCAGTTAAAATTTGCTAGTTTAAAAATTCGATAACAAGAACAACCCCCACCTTTTCCACACCCCCCACCCATCCCTTCCTCTCCCCTAACCACTTTGTATCACTTATCCGTGGCTTACATTGCCCCACATGTAAGGCCACGATCCCTTCCTCGTCTATTCCATTTCACATCATCACATGCTTACCAGCTCCTTTAGCCCTGTGCGCCGTCAATGTGTTTTTGCCCTCCCCACGGTCGGTCACCCCACTCGGCCACCTTCGTGGTCAGCCTCCCTCACTATCAGTCACTCCATTCAGCTACCTTAACGGTCGACCGCCCTAACGATCGGTCACCCCATTCGGCCACCTTCGCGATTGGCCCCCTTCACGGTCGATCACCCCACTCGGCCACCTTCGCAGTCAACCGCCCTCACAATCGGTCACCCCACTCATCCTCCTTTGCTGTCAACCGCCCTCACTACCAATCATTTCGCTCAGTCACCTTCGCTGTTGGCTGCCCTCATGGTCGGTCATTTCGCTCGGCCTCCTTTGCGATCGGCCGCCCTCACAGTCGGTCATTTTGCTTAGCTACCTTCGCAGTCGACTGCCCTCACGATAGGCCTCCCAAGGTGCCACCCCCTACCGGCCTATCTCTACCTCCTTCCTGGGCTTAGGGGACTACCTCCACTTTACCTATTCCCTTCGTTGGTCTAAAGCTGCACTTGGGAATGGGGGACTACTGATACTGATGGGCCCTCAAGATGGTCCAACCCATAACTCAAGTCCCACTCAAGGCCCAAATCGAGGCCCAGATACTAAAGACCAGTATCCTTGGAAAACCAATATTGAACCAAGACCAATAGCATTTAAACACTTGTCATGCAGGAAATCAACCACTTGAACAGACAAAGATACTGCAAAATTATTACACCCACACATCAGCCATTAATAAGGTCCTTATAGCATTAAATGCAGCAACCCCTCCACGCCGGAGGATACAGACTCACCATGAATGATGCTAATTAGACTATAGACTTTTGGCCAACAAGACAGCTTGAAATGGATAAGGAAATGATCAGCAACGGATATAAAAAGTCTTGGAGATACGCTGATGTTAAGTTTTTCGATCCCTTGTTACACACACACACACACACACTCTCTCTCTCTCTCTCTCTCTCTCTCTCTCTCTCTCTCTCTCTCTCTCTCTCTCTCTCTCAAGTCAATCTGCCCTAACCTAACTTGGTCATCAGAGTGTCCGTCGGGGGAACTCCTCCCCCTTTGGACCTTTTTGCAGGTATGCTTTGGGGACACCGAGGTCAACAAATCCATTAGAAAAGTAGATCAGTCCAGCCCATCTTTTGCTGAAGTTACCACATTATCAGATATATTTATAACTTACCCTTTTCTAATTTTTAAATCTACTTAGTAGGTATTTGGCATGCACTAAAAAAGTATACATACACTTATTTGAGTCACATCTATCAACATCTCCTCTCTACTTTTCTACCTACTTTCTCTACCTTTTTACACATTTTTTTTTATAAAAAGTCAAAAAGTACATTTATTTACAACATTCCAAACCACCCCTTAATCTTGATATACTTAAAAAAGTGTAAAATTTGTACAAAATTATTTTAAAAAATTCATTGAATACAAAAAAAATACAAGAATATACTAAATTTTCAATTTTTTTTTTTTTTGTATTTTTTGCATTTGGTTAAATTTTTCTTTAAAAAAAATTACAAAGTGTATCTAAATTATGTATATTGCTAAAACAATTATGTATATCTAAAAAATAAAAATAACTTAAAATATTCAAAAAAAATTACTTAAAAACAACAAACTTCTGACGCAATATTCAAAAAAAAAAATTTAATAAGCAGCACATAATGCAACGACGAACAACCGTAGTAGCCACCCTTGAGATCGTTCACCACGTCATGGGGTATCGGTGTAATAGTTTCCAAGGTGGCACCTTCCACCATGAAACCAGGTTTAGGGCCCTTTGGCTGAGTCTTTGTGCTTATGACTTCACTCCTGGCCTTGGCTTCTGCCTTCAGTTTATCATTGTTCTTTTTCCTCAGTTTGAAGTCCTTGATGCACCTTCAAGGCTAAACATGCTCGATACGGACATGGATCCTCTTGCGGATAATCCTGTTACCCACCTGTATTTATGTACATACACCATAACTTAAATTATGTTCTATTTCATCAGTTAAAAAAACAAAAACAAAAAATGTAGAAGAGCACTTCCAAATAAATTTTAAAAAATTAGTAGATGAGGGGAGGTTAAGTGATATAATATTTAGTTCAGGGTAAAGTGATACGGGACAATAGTTGAGGGGAGTAAGGTGTAATTCACCCTTGCTGAATATGTCAATTACTTGTTTCATGAAAATATGTTTTGAGAGAAAAGGATGTTCATGCTAAATATGTCAATTGGTTTTTTTTTTTTTTTTTTTGGTATTCACAACTAAATATGTTACAATGATAAGTATGTCAATTACTTTATCTTCTCTCTCTCTCTCTCTCTCTCTCTCTCTCTCTTTATTTTATGGTTAAGCTATTTTATTAAAGTTTATTTTGAATTTATGAATGTTTTTGCATGTGTTCCACAAACACAAGTTCGATCATTTGAAGACAAATGGGGATCATGGTCAATTTATGTAGGTTGAATGTGCTAGAAGATGACTGCATTATGGACTCTGTTTGGGTTATTTGTGTTGACACTGAAGGACATATAGCATCTGGAGCTTCAAGTGGTGGCATTGCACTGAAGGTGATTATTGCTTTGTTTTTGTGGCATTTTTGTGTCATATATGCAAAGCGTTTCTATATTATTTGTCTCAATTCCTTAAATTGTATCATTATTTTTCTACTATTCTTATTTAATTAACCCAAGTATGGTGATGGTGGTCGAATTAATTGTTGTGGGAGGAGTTGATTGGTGGCCATTGAAAGTTTGGTGGGGGCTATGGTGTATGAAGTTGTGTGTGTGTGTGTGTGTGTGTGTGTGTGTGTGTGTGTGTGTGAGAGAGAGAGGAGGGGGCATTCAGAGGCTTTGATTTAAAAAAAAAAAAAAAAAAAAAAAAAAAAGATCAATTCCTCTATGGCATTTTGTCCTCCCAAGTTCCCAACAACCACGCAAAAGAAATGCTTTTCTTGGTAGTGAATGAAACCTTGAAGTGGTTATTAGGTAGCCAGTTCATTTGATGAAGTTAACCAAGTTTCTAGGGGCCTATTTGGCATCATTTTCATTTTCAATGCTTTTTTAGCTTGTCTTTTATTTAGATTCAATGCCTTTGTTGATCACAATTCACAACTAAAAGTTGAAATTTGCGTGACATCATTTCTAAAATGGATCATTATTCAGTTAAACTTGAAATTTATTATTCAAATATTTTTAACAAATAAGTGGACGTGTGGGATTAGCAGCAATATATGGCTCCGATTGTTAGGCATTCTCAAAAGGTCCGTTTGGGGCTCCATTTATAGTTGGTTGTTGCGTTAGTGGTGCTGGACAGTATTTAATGAAAGGATTTGTTGCTCGGGAGTGCTGTGTCTCATCATCACTATATGTATCCTCGTTATTCAAAAATGTTATTTTATTTTATTTTGGGAAGTATAACTAATAGAATATAAAAAATAAAAAAAAAATTGTATCTTATAAACGTGCAATTTTAATTTATCTTTTACTATGAAGAACATTATATTTTCTTGGTATGAGGCTAGTTTAATACTGGGATATTTTTGTAAACGTCTTCGCATTTTTGTGATTTTTGCCTAATTTAGTGCTTTCTTCTATGTATTTAGTTTTCATTATTTATTTTTGTGTTAAACCTGCAAAAATCATATTCTTTGTTTCCATTTATGTATACCCCCAGCTCGTGAATCTAACATGGTTATTATTTTTGTTGCACAAGTCGCAGGTAGGTTCAGGCTCTGCTTGCATGAAAGTTTTACGCTCTTTTATGTAAGATAGTAGCCAACACAGTACTGATAAAAGTGTCAAAACTCTGGTTGATCAAGTCGAGGCTCCTATATTAGTGAGAGCTCCCAACCCTCAACCTTAATGGTTTTTTTTAAGGAAAAAAATGACTTTTTGTTTGTTTGTCTCCTATTTAGCTTCCCGTGACTTCAACTAAGCTAAAAGCTACAGAGATTGCAGCAGCCTACAATTCCTTGTCTTTTGGAATGGGTTATTTTGGAAGCTCTATAGAGCGACCTAAGGTACTATAATATGTTTCGAGTAATGTAACGCCCTCAAAATTAAACCCATTAAATATAAAATAAGGCATGCATTATTAAAAGGAAAAACATTATATTATTTAAATCATCAGAGTATTTCGAAATAAAACATCAAAATGAATGCCCTACGGGCTTACATCTTGCCAAGCCAACACTTGGACACAATTTCATGAGTTCTAACTCAAAACAAATAAAGCCCTGGGCTTGATTGTTTACATAATTCAAATAAAACAACTAAAACAAATAAAAACAAGTCTTCAAGCCCAAATCCTCATAAGCTAAGTCTTTGGAGGTAGTGAACCACCTGAACCTGAAAATGAAGTTCCCATATAGAGTGAGGCACAGCCCAGTAGAGAAATACTAAACCAAGCATAAGAATTAACTAAAGCAGTAGCACCCGATACATGGTTAACACAAGATAATCAATTTACAATTCATCGACACAAACGCCTACGTTGTCTATGACACATGGTCTATGACACCTTTTACTTTCCATTTATACAGTCATGGCTCAGAACCTGGCCAAACAAGTCAACAAGGATAACAAATCAGGTTAAACCTTTCTCATAACATAATAAACACACATGCTGGTGTTATACCAATCTCAATCAAATTCACTTCCTTACTTCCCAACTGATACACATGATGGTGATGTATCATATCAACAACAAATAGAAATATTTCTATTATAATTAAGCACACACATAAGTGATGCTCTTGAGTCCATCCTATCTTCTCCCAACAAGTCCGGTTTAGAGGTCCATCCCCTATCTTCCCCTAAACCGTGGAGTTCATCCCCTATCTCCTCCAAAACCAAATGCATATGCAACATAATCAATACTTGCCATATACAACACATAATTAATACACGAATGTTCTGTATTAACTTAAGAGTCAAACAATTGACTCAATTTCAGTTATACCTAAGCCGCATGCAAGGTCTACAACAATCAATAGCTATCCTCCACCGATAGCCCAAAACAATTATTTCTAAGCAAGAAGTAACCATAACAATAAATGTAATTTCGATATTCTCAAAGGTAAGTATTTAAACTACCAAATACATCATTAAATCATTAACTTTCCCAGTCTCATGAATTTAACCCACTATCACAATCTTCCCTTAAATTAATTATATAAATTAATCTATGACAAAACCCTAAGGTTTCTCCCAAAATTACCAGACTACCCCCACATACCAAAATACCACTACTTAGGATCAAAACGTATAAATGGAGTAGGAAATCCCTACCTCGAAGAAACAACTCAAAAAGGAGAAGATGAAGATGATGCCCAAATTCCAAAGTGCTCCAAATCCAAAACTGTTCAGATTAAATGAAAGCCCTCGACTCACTCTACCTTTTTAATGAAGAAACTAGGGTAGAAACACACTCTAGATAGATCAATCCGAAGAGAGAAGGTGAGTTGGGAGAGAGAGAACTCGTAATCTAGGGTTTGGAATCTGAAAGAAGATGAAAAACTGATTAAAAACCCGCTGCTGCCTATATAAACTGGACAGGCCCGCTCGAGCGTACAACACACCGCTCGAGCGTAAAGAACAAAAACAAGGTCCGCTCGAGCTCAATGATAACCGCTCGAGCGTAGATTCCCCCATTCCAGAACACACTATCCGCTCGAGCGCCAACAATACCGCTAGAGCTCAACCCGCTCGAGCGTATAAAAACCCGCTCGAGCGTAGAACTCTCACCTGCAGAAGTTTTGCAGGGACCAAAAATGCTGGAAGAGTGTAAACCCCGCTCGAGCTCAGGAATGTCCGCTCGAGCAGAAAGGCTAAAAACTGGGCAACCAATATCTAGACCAAGGCTCAACCCAACTGTTCGAAACACGCCCAACACATCCTAAGACTCGATCAAATAGAATTAAAGGATGACAACAACAATCTGATAACAACGAAATCTACGGAACATAAGCCCGAATACAGTAAACAAATGGGAAAGACCGGGGTCGCTATAACCTCCCCCCCTTAAAAGAATTTCGTCCCCGAAATTAAGCATAAGTTTGTAAAAGAAATTTTTCTCAATTCCCAATGATATTATAAAACAATATTAAACAATTTGACCCAATACTGGTCACTTCATCTCTTATCAAGAGGCATCTCACAATATAAAACAACATATATGTCAACCTACATCAATATCATGCATTTTCCTTCCAATTTTAACAATTTCAATATACATGATTCCCATTTCCATATCATATTCAATTCCATGATATATATATAAAACACATTCAATCTATAAATGTGACAGTCCACTTCCATTATGAAGCAAACTTCAAACAACTATCATTAAACCAAAACATTCTCAATGTTTTACAATTTAAAACATATATAAAGCTCTTAAGTCCAACAATAGTACAAAATCTAAATACAGGATTATAAATCAATAAACATGTCCGGATATTTCTCACGGACTTCCAACTCACGTTCCCAAGTGGCTTCCTCCACCCCGTGATGTTTCCACAAAACCTATACCAAAGGAATGGTCTTGCCTCGCAAAACTTGTTCCTGTCTATCCAAGACCCGAACCGGTCTCTCCTCATACGAGACATCCTCATCAACCACTAAATCAGTCCAATCCAACACATGTGATGGACCTGGCTCATTTTTTCGAAGCATACTCACATGAAACACGTCATGTACTCCGAACAACTGCGGTGGCAAAGCTAAACGATAAGCAGCCTCGCCAATCCTCTCAAGGATCTCAAAAGGACCAATAAATCGAGAGGACAGCTTCCCGCTCTTCCCAAACCTCATTAACCCCCGTCTAGGTGATATCTTCAAAAAGACATGATCACCCACCTCGAATACCAAAGGTCTCCTTCTACGGTCGGCATAAGATTTTTGACGACTCTGAGCTGTAACTAGTCTCTTACGGATAAGCTCAACTTTCTTCGTCGTTTCCCTCACCAACTCCGGACCCAACAAAGGTGCATCACCCACCTCGGCCCAACAAACAGGAGATCTACACGGTCGGCCATACAAGGCCTCAAACGGTGCCATACCGATACTAGACTGAAAATTGTTGTTGTAGGCAAACTCCACCAATGGTAAGTGTTTCTTCCACGACCCACTAAAGTCGAGAACACAACCCCGAAGCATATCCTCAAGGATCTGAATAGTACGCTCGGACTGCCCATCAGTCTGAGGGTGATAAGCTGTGCTAAAAGTCAACTTAGTGCCTAAAGCACTCTGCAAACTCTGCCACAACCTGGCAGTAAAACGAGGATCTCTATCTGAAACGATCGTCACTGGGACCCCGTGCAACCTCACTATGTCCCAGATATATAAGTTGGCAAGATGATCTACCGAATCTCTAACACGCATAGGAATGAAGTGCGCTGACTTCGTCAACCGGTCTACAACCACCCAAATAGCATCTCCTCGGAAGACCCACAACGAAGTCCATAGTGACATGCTCTCACTTCCACTCAGCAATAGGCAAGGGTTATAACAAACCCGCTGGCCTCTGATGCTCGGCCTTCACTTGCTGACAAGTAAGGCACTTAGATACGAAAGCTGCTACATCTCTCTTCATACCCCGCCACCAAAACTGGCGACCTAAATCCTGATACATCTTAGTGCCTCCCGGATGCACCGCAAGGCGCGAATGATGAAACTCTCGGAGTACCTCCTCTCGGCAAGACTCTGGCACAAACAGACGGTCTCGGTATCTCACACTCAGGTCGGGATACACCGTCAAACCCTTCTCAACCTTCCCACTGGTAATTTTCTCTCGAAGGGATTCTACTTCAAGATCACCCCTCTGAGCCTCTAACACTCGAGTCACAAGTATAGGCTGCGCAATAGCAGAAAACAAGGTCGCAGCCTCAACGGATTTGCCCAGAAGCAAATCGAACTCCCCAAGTGCACCCAACATCTCCCACTCTCGGATGGCTATACTAGTTATGTCACCAACAGATTTCCTGCTAAGGGCATCGGCCACAACATTGGCCTTTCCCGGATGATAGTGCAACTTGAAGTCATAATCCTCAATAAACTCCATCCACCTCCTCTGCCTCAAATTCAAGTCTTTCTGTGTAAACAGATATTTCAGACTCTTATGATCCGAGAATACCTCAAACCTCTCACCATAAAGATAATGCCTCCAAATCTTCAAGGCAAATATTATAGCCGCTAACTCTAAATCATGCGTAGGGTAATTCTTCTCGTGAATTTTCAACTGACGTGAGCCATAGGCAACCACCTTCCCCTCTTGCATCAACACACAACCCAGACCCTCTCGTGAGGCATCACAATAGACTGCATAACCCAACCCTCTCTCCGGAATAATCAAGACCGGAGCGGTAGTCAATCTAACTTTCAACTCCTGAAATGACTTTTCACAAGTCTCACTCCAAACAAATTTGACTCCCTTCCGAGTCAATCTAGTCAACGGTGAAGCCAACCTGGAGAAATCTTTCACAAACCGACGGTAATACCCCGCTAATCCCAGAAAACTGCGGATCTCAAACACACTCTTAGGCTGTGCCCAATCTTGCACTGCCTCAGTCTTGGATGTATCAACAGACACCCCTTCCCCAGAAACTACATGGCCTAAGAACTTCACCTCTTCTAGCCAGAACTCACACTTCCCGAACTTAGCATACAGCTTATGGGCTCTAAGTAACTCAAGCACCACTCTCAAGTGTTCCTCGTGCTCCTCCCTCGAAGGTGAATAAATCAGAATGTCGTCCACGAAGACGACCACAAAACGATCCAAGAATTCCCGGAAGATCCGGTTCATCAAATCCATAAACACTGCCGGTGCATTGGTGAGCCCAAACGGCATCACCAGAAACTCATAATGACCATACCGCGTACGGAATGCCGTCTTAGGAATATCCTCCTCCCTGACTCTCAACTGATGATAACCCGATCTCAAATCTATCTTAGAGAAACAACGGGAACCCTTCAACTGGTCAAACAAATCGTCAATACGAGGCATAGGATACTTATTCTTAACCGTAGCCCGATTCAATTTCCTGTAATCAATACACAATCTCAAAGCACCACCTTTCTTCTTAGCAAAGAGGGCCGGTGCTCCCCACGGCGAAACACTAGGACGGATATAGCCCTTATCTAACAACTCCTGGAGTTGAACCTTCAATTCAACTAACTCAGCTGGGGCAAAACGGTAAGGTGCCATAGAAATCGGCGCCATGCCGGGCACTAAATCAATGGAGAACTCAATCTCTCGCTGAGGTGGAAAACTAACAAGATCCTCGGGAAAAACGTCCGAATACTCACAAACCACCCTCGGCAATACAATTTGGGTCTCATCACCCTCACTAATCGAAAGACTAGCAAGTAGACCACTAAGCTCACTCCGCCCCCGCGGATCATACTCTGGTGGCAAAACACTACCAACCCGGTCCCCCAGAAAACGAAAACACTCCCCGTTCACGGTACAACAAGTGACCCTCTGACGGTAGCAATCAATAACTGCTCGGTATGACGATAACCAGTCCATACCCAAAATAACATCAAAGCCCTTCATGGGCATAACCACAAAAGAAAAAGGGATTCTATGATCATCGACCTCTATATCACAACCCCTAACACCTTGTTTCAAAATCAACTCACCCCCAAGAGGTGACACTACACAAATAGGAGATGCTAACTGAGCTAACTCCAACTCCAAAATGGATGCAAATGCAGCAGACACAAAAGAATGAGATGCACCCGTATCGATCAAAACACTAGCAACTGAATTGCAAAACAAGAAGGTACCTCTCACAACAGATGGAGCCGGTACAGGATCCTGCGCGGTAACAGCATACACGCGCCCAGACGACCTCTGATCAACCTGCTCACCCCTCGGAGCATAAGACTGCTGCACAGACTGGGACGACGAAGCCCCCTGATTGGCCCTCGAGGCCTGAACTGACTGAGCTGGCTGACTACTCCGAGTCTGCCTCAAACCAGATGCACCAGATGTGCCACCCAACTGTGGGCAAAATCTCTTCATGTGCCCCGGCTGACCGCACTGAAAACAAGAGAGCGGCTGGCCTCTGCCCTGACTCTGGCTCTGAGATCGAGCCGAAGAAGATGCTGCTCTCTGAACTCCTCCCCTCTGAGGACAAACTGGAGACTTGTGACCCAGCTGGCCACACTTGAAACAGGTAACGTCTCACTGTTGCCTTTCCCAGAACCTTTTCGGCCGGAAAAGTGGATCTAGAAAAACTACTCGAGGTGGCGAGGTGAAACCTCTCTGCCTCCTGCCATCACTCTGGCCATCCTGACTCCTCTTGGAGCCTTTCTGCCTTTCCCCCTCTTCCTGCATCATAGACTCGGTATGGGCTGCTGCATCAACCAATCGCCCAAAATCCCTAATCATAGATCCGACAACTCTCAGCATGAGGCCACGCCTCAACTTCTTCTCAAACTCAATGCAGGCGTTCTCGATCGCCACCAACTCAGGTGCAAACCTGGACAAACTAGTGAATGCAGCCTCAAACTCGGCCACTGATAAACTGTTCTGCTTAAGATGGCGGAACTGATCTCTCAACTTCTCCTGAACAGCTGGAGATAGGTACTTCTCCTGAAAAGCATCAACAAAAGCCTTCCAAGTACCTCCAATACGACCCTTGGTGAACTTCCACCACTGACCCGCATCTCCTTTCAGCTGGAAAGATGCCAAGGTCACCTTCAGTGCCTCGTCTTCGATGCCTAGGATCTCAAACGTTTTCGTTGTCTGTTCGAGCCATTCATCTGCCTTAAGCGGCTCGCTAGGATCACCTAAAAATTCGTCCGGGTGAGACCGGAAGAATTCCCTCTTCAGAAAAGAAGGTCTCAGATCTGCGGCAACTACTGGGCTGGATTCGACCCTCGAGAATGTCAATCGACGCTGAAATGCCCTGCTATCCTTGGGCCAGCGCCCATAAGCTCATCCTCTTGGCTCGGCCACATTGGCCTGGCCAACACCCTCCTGAACTACCGGAATCTCCTCTGGCACAGGCACTTCCTGCCTACCCGGCCTACCACGCCTACCGCGTCCTCGTCCTCATCCTGACATCCTAATACAAGAAACAAAGACGTTAGCACATTAATAAATGTGCCGAAGCTAATCACTCTCGTCCTAATGTATTAAACAACAATAATTCATTCCACGTAAGCACATAATCACATAAGCACCTACGAATTTCATTCCCGGATAATGATAGTCCCAAAATATTACTATAGTTCCGGTTGGAAGCAGCAGTGATCAAGTGCCTTTCCAACAAGACTACCAGAAACTCAAGGGTCCAATCAACATCCCCGAAACTACGTTCCATACCCACATAATCACATAAACATGTTATCAAATAAGCATACAACAGTACACAAAGTCTCTATCAAACGAGACGAACCCAATGTGATAGTAATCACTTCCCACGTACCCAAAGTATTCAAACCCAGTACGCTCTGATACCAAGTTGTAACGCCCTCAAAATTAAACCCATTAAATATAAAATAAGGCATGCATTATTAAAAGGAAAAACATTATATTATTTAAATCATCAGAGTATTTCGAAATAAAACATCAAAATGAATGCCCTATGGGCTTACATCTTGCCAAGCCAACACTTGGACACAATTTCATGAGTTCTAACTCAAAACAAATAAAGCCCTGGGCTTGATTGTTTACATAATTCAAATAAAACAACTAAAACAAATAAAAACAAGTCTTCAAGCCCAAATCCTCATAAGCTAAGTCTTTGGAGGTAGTGAACCACCTGAACCTGAAAATGAAGTTCCCATATAGAGTGAGGCACAGCCCAGTAGAGAAATACTAAACCAAGCATAAGAATTAACTAAAGCAGTAGCACCCGATACATGGTTAACACAAGATAATCAATTTACAATTCATCGACACAAACGCCTACGTTGTCTATGACACATGGTCTATGACACCTTTTACTTTCCATTTATACAGTCATGGCTCAGAACCTGGCCAAACAAGTCAACAAGGATAACAAATCAGGTTAAACCTTTCTCATAACATAATAAACACACATGCTGGTGTTATACCAATCTCAATCAAATTCACTTCCTTACTTCCCAACTGATACACATGATGGTGATGTATCATATCAACAACAAATAGAAATATTTCTATTATAATTAAGCACACACATAAGTGATGCTACTGGAGTCCATCCCC
This sequence comes from Camellia lanceoleosa, assembly GCA_025200525.1. Taxonomy (NCBI): domain Eukaryota; kingdom Viridiplantae; phylum Streptophyta; class Magnoliopsida; order Ericales; family Theaceae; genus Camellia; species Camellia lanceoleosa. The sequence goes on along the minus strand of CM045771.1, from coordinate 132,442,828 downwards.
TATCTCCTCCCAACAAGTCCGGTTTAGAGGTCCATCCCCTATCTTCCCCTAAACCGTGGAGTTCATCCCCTATCTCCTCCAAAACCAAATGCATATGCAACATAATCAATACTTGCCATATACAACACATAATTAATACACGAATGTTCTGTATTAACTTAACAGTCAAACAATTGACTCAATTTCAGTTATACCTAAGCCGCATGCAAGGTCTACAACAATCAATAGCTATCCTCCACCGATAGCCCAAAACAATTATTTCTAAGCAAGAAGTAACCACAACAATAAATGTAATTTTGATATTCTCAAAGGTAAGTATTTAAACTACCAAATACATCATTAAATCATTAACTTTCCCAGTCTCATGAATTTAACCCACTATCACAATCTTCCCTTAAATTAATTATATAAATTAATCTATGACAAAACCCTAAGGTTTCTCCCAAAATTACCAGACCCCCACATACCAAAATACCACTACTTAGGATCAAACGTATAAATGGAGTAGGAAATCCCTACCTCGAAGAAACAACTCAAAAAGAAGAAGATGAAGATGATGCCCAAATTCCAAAGTGCTCCAAATCCAAAACTGTTCAGATTAAATGAAAGCCCTCGACTCACTCTACCTTTTTAATGAAGAAACTAGGGTAGAAACACACTCTAGATAGATCAATCCGAAGAGAGAAGGTGAGTTGGGAGAGAGAGAACTCGTAATCTAGGGTTTGGAATCTGAAAGAAGATGAAAAACTGATTAAAAACCCGCTGCTGCCTATATAAACTGGACAGGCCCGCTCGAGCGTACAACACACCGCTCGAGCGTAAAGAACAAAAACAAGGTCCGCTCGAGCTCAATGATAACCGCTCGAGCGTAGATTCCCCCATTCCAGAACCCACGCGGAGAACACACTATCCGCTCGAGCGCCAACAATACCGCTCGAGCTCAACCCGCTCGAGCGTATAAAAACCCGCTCGAGCGTAGAACTCTCACCTGCAGAAGTTTTGCAGGGACCAAAAATGCTGGAAGAGTGTAAACCCCGCTCGAGCTCAGGAATGTCCGCTCGAGCGGAAAGGCTAAAAACTGGGCAACCAACATCTAGACCAAGGCTCAACCCAACTGTTCGAAACACGCCCAACACATCCTAAGACTCGATCAAATAGAATTAAAGGATGACAACAACAATCTGATAACAACGAAATCTACGGAACATAAGCCCGAATACAGTAAACAAATGGGAAAGACCGGGGTCGCTATAAGTAATATTTCAAAGCCCAGCATATGAATTTTCTTCTTTAATTGATATATTTAGATCAAATTTTAAGATCACAATGAGTTCAGTCATGGTGAATCATCTCATTGATAGTAAACTAATACATTGTGTATTAATTAGGTGTGAAGTGTTCGTTAACATTTGATATATTTAATGATTTCTTGTTTTATAATTGAACAAATATTTTATATAAGAGCATATCATAAACTGACTGGAAGAGATTTGCATTTCGTATCAAAATGGTTCATTTTGTATCAGTCATAATTGTAATGGTGACATATAACAATTTGTAGTTTGTCCTGTTTGGTTCTTTCTTTTTTTGCATTTTTGTGTCCATATCATGTTATATTATGTTGGTTTACATTTATTGATTTTTTCTTGACTACGAAAGCGAGCAAGCATGCCACAATTCAAACCTAATTATGTGTATAATTTTTTACTTAATTATGTGTTTAATTTTTTACTTATACGAAACTTATTTGTTTTATTCATCTGTTTTTATGCAGTTCTCAATTCTTAGGACTACAAAATAGCAAAATAGGATCGGCATCAACCAGTTTGCCACACGAAATTGATGTTGGTGAAAGTAAAGGATAAAATATTGTGTGCTCTAAGATTTTGATAAGAAATTTAAAATTTGGAAGTAAATCAAACTGGTTTATTTATTATTTCTTTCAAGTGACTCATCATGTTTCAAATGGTTATTAAGGCAAACCTAAAACTTGAAAGATGTTCATTTTTGCTCATGAGAGAAATCAGCACAATTATTTTATGGACCATTCTTCCGCAACATGATAATGGGCTTGTTTGGTGTAGAAAGTTGAAAATGTGTGAAGCATCTTTCATTGAAATTGCGACCAAAACCTTAAAAGCCTAGGTGAGCTTGCATGGTGGGTGATGAGTGGGCCAAAATAGGCTACCTCTATGGGCTCATGGCCTAGCCTCCAGGCTTAGCCCAAGATTTGAGTCTTTTTTTTAAAATAATTTTTCTTCACTTTTTTTTTTTATAATTTTTTGTGGGCTAGGTTGTGCTGGGTTTCAAATTCAAGGCCCAATCTCTCTTGTGCTGGCATGTCTAGGATTTGGGCTTTATTTGTGTAAAAGCCCAATGAGCTTGGGCCAGGTTGGGTTTCAAGTTCAAGGCCCAATTCTAAGCTCTATCTAACTTAGGTTGGCCTGTCCAGGATTTGGCCTTTGTATGAGTAAAATCCCAATGAGCTTCGGCCAGGTTGGGTTTCAAATTCATGGCCTAGTCTTACTTGGGGTGGCCAGTCTAGGATTTGGGCTTTGTTTAGGTAAAAGCCCAATGAGCTTGGGCTGCGTTGGGTTTCAATTTCAAGGCTCAATACTAAGCCCAGTCTCATTTTAGCCGACATGACCAGGATTTGGGCTTGGTTTAGGTAAAAGGCCCAACAAGCTTTGGCCGAACTAAGTTTCAAATTCAAGGTCCAATTCCAAACCTAGTCTCATTTGGGCTGACCCATTCAGGAATTGGGCCTTGTTTGGGTAAAAGCCCAACAAGTTTGGGCTAGACTGGGTTTCAAGGGCAAAAAACTGTATGCCATTATCTTTGATATTTCTCAAATTTTTAAAATTGAGCCTTTGAGATTCATTACAATAAGAAAATAAATATGCACAAATTTTAATCACTAGTTTTTATAGTTGGTTTTAGTGTCATTTCGACCTTTGTAATTTTAATTAATTCAATTTTAATCTTAAATTTTTTATTGTCTCAATTTAACTTAATTAACTGCAATCATTCACTCTTTTTTTTTTAAATTATGAAAATTGCACACATAAGTAGCATGAGTTATGCTTTTAGGAACAAAATTATAATTTTTCTTAACTAAGCCAGTCAATCTCAATCATCTCATTAACGATTTTACTTCAAAAACACTAATTGACGTTATTAATTGAATAAAAATAATACAAAATTTAAAATTTAAATCAAAATTAAATCAATTAAAAATGTGAGAATGAAAATGATAGATAAGACAAAATACAAAACTACCAATTTAATTTACCCAACAAACATTACTACTTTCCCTATCTTGATTCTAGGAAAGATCCAAGGGTGCAACCTAAGACAAGAAAATAAAACAAACAATAAAATCAAATCAAGGCCAAAAAAAAAAAAAACTATGGTACAAAAGAATTTCTCTATCTTGATTCCAGGGAAGATCCAAGGCTGCTGGCTCGCAAGCTATCAGCTTGTAACCTAAGACAAGAAAATAAGACAAATAACAAAATCAAATCAAGGCCCAAAAAAATAAAAAATAAAAAACTATGGTACAAAAGAATTTTTTTTTATTTTTATGATTGTCAAGCAAATATTCAAAAATATAATAAAAAATGAAAAATAAATTAGTCCTCGATTTGTATTGAAAAGTGTTGTTCGGACTCATGGAGTTCGCTATGAGTTTCATTCTGATAATCTAAACCAATCATTTTGTATTTTAAATTTCTCATTATTTAGTGTTTTTAGACTACTACACATTATTCATGTCAGAACACTTGTTCAATTATCTCTTACAAAAGAGAGAAAAAAAAATTTAATTAAACTGTAAATTAAATCATTGGTCTCTGTAATTTAAGTGAAGTGTCATTTTAGTCATCGTAATTTTAATTTGAACATTTTAGTCCATACATTTTAAATTTTGTTATAAAAGGGTGTTTTGGGAAGTTGGTAAAAAGCTGACTTTTAGCTTTTTACCAAGCTTTTTAGCTTTTTGAAAAGTGATTTGGGAAGTTGGTAAAAAGCTGGCTTTTAGCTTTTTACCAAGCTTTTTAGCTTTTTGGAAAGTGATTTGGGAAGTTGGTAAAAAGATGGCTTTTAGCTTTTTAGTTTAATATTTGTTTATGGTGTCAAATCAAATTAAAATGACCAAAATACCCTTACCTAACATAAGAAATTTATTTTTTTATTTTTTTTGTCATAGGCCCCAATTTGTAATTTCACACTTGCGTTTTTATAACTTCCCAAACCAATTTTGTTGTATTTTTGCCACTTGTGTTTTTGGACCAAAGATAAAAAAACGTGGCTTTTTATTTTGGTTCCCAAAACGGCACAAGATGATCTTTTCGTCAAATGTTGTTAACAATTGAAACATAAAAATTAAGTGCAAAATTAGAAGGATCAAAATAAAATTCAAAACAAATTATAGGGACCAACGACATAATAAATATATTAATTACACAGGTGATCATATAATTGGTTTTGAATTTCACTTCAGTCCATCTTTTATTTTACTCATAGTATTTTTCCGTTTCAAATTCAACAATAAGTAATAAAAAAAAATCACATTCCAACAAAATTGAAAATGTATAAACCAAATCCCAAAACTATATTGTTGGTTAAAGATGGGAAAACTTCTAAGCCACCCTCTACCAACTGAGAAAAACCATGATAGAGATATGAATTCATTGAAAAACATATTAACAAACGTAATTGGGTTCTTCTACTAACAATATTATGTTTAGGTTCTTTTATTTTTATTTTTTAATTTATATGTTGTTTTCGCAGAGTGACAGAGGGCTAATGAAAGGAGACTCTATTTTTTACTTAACTTTGTGCACTCAATTTCTTCTTCTTCTCACAAAAATATAGCCATTTTTGAGACTGCTAAAGCTTTTTTCACTAAAAAAAAAAAGTCAACAACCTCTTTGCTTTGCTTTGCTTCTGATCTGTTGGTTTTTTCTTTTCCTTCTGTAATCGGAAACAATGCCTCTAGCAGAGATCTTTCTCTCTGCGTCAAATTCTTTGTTTGAGAAGATGACCACTTTTGCATCCTCGAAATTACCTGCCTTTGAAGGTATTGATACCCAGCTGACCAATTTGACCAAGATGCTGCGCCAAATTGAAGCTATTCTAATTGACGTAGAGGAGAAGCAAATGATAGTTCCAGCCGTGAACCTATGGCTTGACGATCTCCAGGATCTGGCATATGATTTGGATGATTTAGCGGATGAGTTCGCCACCAAAGCTTTGCAACACAAGCTCAAGGCAAAGCCGTGCCAAGCTAGTTCCAGCAAGGTATGGAACCTTATCCCTAATTTCAAGCCAACAGATGTTATCTTTAATTTTAAAATGAAGTCCAAGATTGAGGAGATCAATACCAGATTGCACAATAGTTTTGAACAATGTTCAAAATTTAATTTGGTTAAGATTGTTAGAAGCACCACACCTACTAAGACTTGGCAAAGATCAGAGTCTACATCTTTATTTGATGAACCTCGCATTTACGGCCGAAAACACAATCAGAGTAAGATAATTAACTTGCTCGTAAAGAGGGATAAATCAAGTGATAACAACATTGGCGTAATTCCCATTGTAGGTATGGATGGGATTGGCAAGACCACCCTCGCTCAGATGGAATACAAGGATGAAACTGTGAAGGAGTATTTCAATCTGAAAGCATGGGTCTGTGTGTCAAATGAGTTTGACATTATGAAAATAACAAAAACTATTTATGATTCAGTGACTTCCCAAACATGTAGTTTTAATAACTTGGATCAAGCTCAAGTTGAACTACAGAAGGCTTTGGCGGGAAGGAAGTTTTTAATTATTTTAGATGATGTCTAGAACGAAGATTACAATGCTTGGAATGTTTTGAAGAAACCTTTCAATGATGGAGCCCAAGGGAGTAAAGTCATGGTGACAACACGTAACAGAGACATTGCAACAATGATGGCAACTGTTGAACTCCATGACGTTAAGATCCTATCAGATGAGGATTGTTGGTCATTGTTTGCACAACATGCCTTTGCGAATACAAGTATTGATGCAAATCCAAATTTGGTATCAATTGGTAAGAAAATTATGGAGAAATGTAAAGGTTTGCCTCTCGCTGCTAGGACACTCGGTGGCCTTTTACGCAACAAAGTACGAGATGAGGAATGGGTAAATGTATTGCGTAGTAAAATATGGGATTTACCACACAATAAAAGTGACATCCTTCCTACTTTGAGATTAAGCTACCATGATCTTCCTTCGCATTTAAAGCAGTGCTTTGCATACTGCTCAATAATACCCAACGACTATGAATTTGAGGAAGAGGAGCTAGTCCTATTGTGGATGGCAGAGGGCTTCATTCAACAACAAAAAGAGAAGCAAATGAAAGATGTAGGAGCTGAGTACTTCCATGAATTATTGTCAATGTCTTTTTTCCAACCATCTAGTACCAGTAAAAGTTCTAAATTTGTGATGCATGACCTCATCAATGATTTGGCTCAAGTAGTTGCAAGAGATACTTGTTTTAGAATAGAGGATAGATTGAAAGATCAAGACCAGTACAAGAATCTAAAGAAAGCTTGACATTCATCTTACATGCAGCAATACTATGAGGGTATGAAAAAATTTGAGATCATTGATAAAGCCATGCATTTACGGACTTTCTTACCATTTGGCTTAAAATATAGATCGGGTTATAATTTGGCAAGCAATGTTCCCCTTAATCTATTCCCGAAGCTAAAACGCTTGAGGGTGCTCAATATGAGTAGATATTTCATCAGAACTTCCAAATTCAGTTGGAGATTTGAAACATTTATGGTATCTTAACCTTTCCTGACCATATAAAAGTATTACCCAAATCACTAGGCTCTCTCTACAATCTACAAACATTGATGTTAAGAGAATGTAAAAAACTGAAAAAGTTGCCTCTAGATATGGGAAACCTAATTGACCTACGTCATCTTGATACTACAAGTGTAGATTCCATAGAAGAATTGCCAATGGGAATAGGTAAGTTGGTTAGTCTTCATACCTTTGTCCAATTTTATTGTTACTAAAAACAATGGGCTTCGGATAAAAGAGTTGGGGAACTTAATTTATCTACGGGGAAAGCTTTGCCTATCTGGATTACAGAATGTGGTAAATCCTCTAGATGCAAGGGAGGCGAATTTAAATGATAAGAAGGGGTTATATGTGTTATCAATGGAATGGAGTGTTAACTCAGATGATTCACAAGATGGAAGAGTTGAAACAGAAGTGCTTGACAAGCTACAACCTCACAAGAATTTAAAAGAGCTCCATATCAAAGGCTACCTTGGTACAGGATTTCCAACTTGGATAGGAGATTCTCTGTTCTCCAATATGGCTAACCTAAGTTTAGATAATTGTGGAAATTGTGCATCCTTGCCACCACTCGGACAACTACCCTCCCTCAAAAAGCTTTACATTAAAGGAATGAGTGTACTAAAGCATGTCGGTTGTGAGTTCTACGGGCAAGGTGGTGTTCAACCTTTTCCATTACTGGAGACTCTAAGCTTTGAAAATATGCCAGAATGGGAGGATTGGTATACTTTTGAAGATCACAAGGAAGTTCAACCATTCACGCGTGTCAAGTATCTCTCCCTAATAAAATGTCCTAAACTTCTTAAAATGTTGCCTATTGATCTACCTTGTTTGAATAATCTAAAGATTTCAGAGTGCCCGCAATTCCTAGTTGAAGGTTCCAGCATTAGCCTCCCATCACTCACCTGTATAGCTATGAATGGCGTCCCTCTAACAAGCCTTGAAATGGTCCTTGAGATGGGGAGTATGGTTGATGATGAAGTGATATCGGCAAATGCAAAGTGTAAGCATCCGAGTTTAATAACTTCCTTGAGCTTTGGGATGATCAAGAAACTCGAGCTCTTGCCGAAATAGGTTACTCATGGGCTAATGGAACTCGAAGCATTGAAGATTACAAGCTGTGAAGAACTCAAGACACTGTGGAAGAATGAGGCGAGAGTGCAGCACAGTCTCCTTGCATTCCGAAGTTTGCAAATTAGAGGTTGTCCGCAGCTTGTTTCATTGTTTGAAGAAGATAAGGATGAAGAAAATGAAGGGCAACATCAGCAACAACAAGAAGAGGGACTCCCTTGCATAGCGAGGCTTGAGCATCTGAAAAGTTGGAGAAACTTCCACAACTGCTACATACCTTCCCTTTTCTTCAGGAGTTGTATGTCTATAACTGTCCAAGTCTCGGCTCTTTTCCAAAGACAGGTTTTCCATGCATGTTGAAAACACTCAAGATACGTAATTGTGAGGCTCTGCAATCCTTATTTGGGTGGATAACGTAAATTAATGACAATAATCTTGAAGTGTTAACGTTTGAGAATTGTCCATCCCTCACATGCTTGATATCGTGCAGAGGTGGGGGGCTACCACCCACAATCAAACACCTTGAGATTGAGAGGTGTAAGAAGTTGGAGGCACTGCTAGTAGAGGAGGGGATGGAAATTAACTGTCCATCTCTTGAGTCTGTTCGGATCTGGGGTTGTTATATGCTCAAATACATGCCAAATGCCCTTCCTAATAATAATAATCTCAGGAATCTCAGTCGATTGATCTTGTATGGGTGTAAGAATTTGGAGTACATTTCGGAAGGATGGTTCCACTCCGCAACAAATCTAACATATTTGAATATCAGGGGATGCAAAAAACTGAAGGCCCTACCACACAGATTGCAGAGCATCAACTACCTCCCTTCTCTTCAAGAGTTGTATTTGAATATTTCAGAATGGAACAACTTCAAGAAGATTGGTTTGCACAGTTTATCCTCTCTTAAAATCTTGTTGATTGAAGGCAAAGACGAAGAACATTCAGTGGGTTCCAGCTTTTCGATAGATGGGATGTTGCTGCCTACCTCTCTGATCGATCTTCATATCTCGGGTTTCCGAAATTTGGAGAAGCTATCTTCTAAGTTGTTTCAAAATCTCGCCTCTCGTGAATTTCTTAAAATCGGTGGTTGCCTTATGCTCAAATCTTTACCAGTGCAAAGGTTGCCTCCCTCACTTAAGAGATTGTCGATCATCGGGGGAAGTCGGAAACTAACAGGGAAGTGTGAAAAGGGAAAAGGCAAATATTGGCCCCACTTGGCTCACATTCCTTGTGTCGAGTTGATGGTTGATGATTGATGATTCCCACCACAATACAAGCAATCAAATTGCCAGGTTTCAAAACAGAAACTAATTTGATAAATATATACATTTAAAAATATTTTCAAATTTTTAAAACAAAATATTTTTTCAAAAATAGAAAATCATATGAAAAACCATATAACTGTTTTTGCTTATCATTTTTCAATTTTTTTTTTTTTTAATGAGAGTCCCTCAAGTATGCAATACATTACATTTTCAAGTTAATTGATTTTTTTTGGATGAGGAAGTTATTTTCAAATTCATATAAAAATTTAAAACAAAATAAATTTGTATTTTGAATTAACAAAAAATATTTTTGAAAATAATGAAAAAAATATGTTAAATTTAAATTCATATGACCATTATGAAATGAGTAAATAATTTTTAAAATTTTGTTTGGTTTTGGAGTTTTCAAAAATAGTTTTAAAATTTTTAATTCATATTTTTTTAATATATTGGCTAATTTGCTTTATTTTTTTATTTTTTTTAGATGCATCTAATCTACATATACTTAAAAAAAATTAAAAAATCTTTAAAAAATCTTTAAAAAATTTAATAAATACAAGATAAATACGAAAATGTATTAAATATTTAGTGATTTTTTAAACCATTTTTTTCATAAATTTGATATGTTTTAGGTGTATTTAGATTGAGTGGATCTAAAAAATTAAAAAATATTGATTAAAATACTTAAAAAGTTCACTGAAAATAATAAAATATGGATTGAAACTTAAAAACTATTTTTGAAAACGCCAAAACCAAACAGAGTTTTAAAAATTATTTCAATTTCTAAAAACTAAATGAGTTTTGGATTTTCAAATTTCTAAAAAATATTTTTAGAATATACAACCAAACAAATTTTTAGAAAATTATCTTTCAAAATTGATTATGAAAACCAAACCTTAGTTTTTTGGGTTTTCTGTGCTAGTCATTAATAAATTATTTTTGTATTTGTTAAGTTGTTACCTATCTAGTGACCGGGGAAAAGTCAGATTGAAAGTGATTAAGGTGGTATAAATTCTTGTTGTAGGGAATTTTTGGCCGATCAAATGAGGGTAATGTTAGAAAAAAGAAAAGAAAAGGAAAGAGAATGAAATGCTGTGAAATTATGTAAGTAGTTTGCAAATGCCTAAAAAAATTAAATAATTTTTTTGTTGTTGGAAGAGCAAACTTAAAAGGTTACAAACAAATATACGCATATCAGGTGTTCAAATTTCATTTTGGTGAGCTATTCTAATAAATATGGAAATTGAAAGCAATTTTAATGGTATACCTAGAGTTGTTACATTTTATGTATTAAAAGAATTCAGAGAAGTTTTATCAATCTACAAGGGATTATTTGATATATGTAACGCCCTCAAAATTAAGCCCACTAAATACAAAACACGACATGCATTGCTAAAAGAAAACATTATATTATTCCAACCATCAGAGTATTACGAAATAAAACATCACAATAAATGCCCTACTGGCTTACATCTTGCCAAGCCAACACTTGGACACAATTCCATGAGTTCTAACTCAAAACAAATAAAGCCCTAGGCTTGAATGTTTACATAGTTCAAATAAAACAAATAAGATAAAACGAGTCTTCGAGTCCAAATCCTCACAAGCTAAGTCCTTGGAGGTAGTGAACCGTCTGAACCTGAAAATGAAGTTCCCATATAGGGTGAGCCACAGCCCAGTGGAGAAATACTAAACCAAGCATAAGAATTAACTAAAGCAGTAGCATCTGATACATGGTTAACACAAAATAATCCATTTTACAATTTCATGACACAAATGTCTACATTGCCTATGACACTTTGTCTATGGCATAACTCACCTTCCAACTATGGCTCAGAACCTGGCCAAACAACTCAACAAGGGTAACAAATCAGGTTAAACCTTTCTTATAACAAAATAAACACACATACTGATGTTATAACAATCTCAATCAAATCCACTTCCATACTTCCCAACTGATAAACATAGTGGTGATGTATCATATCAACAACAAATAGATAAGCATATGAGCTGTATCTCTGCTATAGGCGCGCATATAAGCAGCAACCCTGGGTTCATCCCCTATCTTCCCATAATCATTAACCGGTTTAGAGGTACATCCCCCATCTTCCCCTAAACCGTGGAGTACATCCCCTATCTCCTCCCATACACAAGTAATGCATATAAACATAAAGTCATATACATAATAAATCAATACATAAATTTAATGTATTAATCCAACTTTTATACTCAACAACTTAACCAAATGATTAGTTTCAATTTTGCCTAATCCACATGCAATGTCTACAACAATCATGGCTATCCTCCACCGATAGCCCAAAACAATTATTTCTAAACAAGAAATAAATATAACAACAAATGTACTTTCAACATTCTCAAGGGTAAGTATTTACACTAACCAAATACATCATTAAACCACTAAATTCCCCAATCTCGTGAATTAAACCCAATATCACTATCTTCCCTTAAATTAATTATATAAATTAATCTATGACAAACCCTAAGGTTTCTCCCAAAATTACCAAACTACCCCCACATACCAAAATACCACCACTTAGGATTAAAACATATAAATGGAGTAGGAAATCCCTACCTCGAAGATATAACTCAAAAAGAAGAAGATGAAGAGGATGCCCAAAACTTCAAAGTACTCCAAACCAATAATTGCTCTGATTAAATGAAAGCCCTCACTCTCCTCTATCTTATTTGTAAATCAACTAGGGTAAAAACACACCCTAACTAGATCAAACCAAGGAGAGCAGATGAGTTGAGAGAGAGAGAACTCGTAATCTAGGGTTTTATAAACTAAAAGGGGTTGAAAAATGGATCTGAAACACGCTGCTGCGTATTTAAATAAAATAGGCTCGCTCGAGCGAAGACACGTCGCTCGGCGACTGGAACCTGAAACCTCGCTCGAGCGAAGAGAAGCTCGCTCGAGCCAACAAACACTGCTTTCAGGTCTAAGTACTGGACGCAATCCTCGCTCAAGCCAAGAAAGGCTCGCTCGAGCGACGAACCAACAAGGAAGACCTCGCTCGAGCGAAGAAAAGCTCGCTCGAGCGACCAAGCTAAAAATTGAACATCAACACTTGATTTCTAAACCCAACCAACTTACAATCAACCTGCCCAAAACATCCTATAACCCAAGAATAAGGAATCAAAGGACAATAACAACGACACTATGACAATAGGATCCACGGAACATAAGTCCAAATACAATAATCAAATGGGAAAAGACCGGGGTCGCTATAATATAGATATGTGCTTTCAAGGATTTGAATACAAAGAGAGGCATATTCCGATAGATTTCCTTGCCTGCTTTTATTTCCTGAAGGAACCACAACAAATGGAAGAGTTCTCATTTCTTTCTAACTTGGTGTATTTGTCCCTAGATATCCTGTCCATCTAGTGATTGTTCGCTATCCCCATGTACACTTTGACCAATCCTGGTAAAAATTTTCTTTAGTTGAAACCGTTTTGTTGTTGTCTTTTGTAATGTCTTTACCTAACTTGCATCATATGGCCTATCATTTTGTTTAGGGGAAATATAGCTTTGGGAAAGCTCATGTTAGAATGTTCAGAGTTTCACAATTTCATAGAGGTATGTTGAGTGATTTTTTATACTAAAAATGTAGTGAGTTTGCCTTCCCCCACTATTTTTGTTTGTAAAATTTTTGGGTAGTATGGTGTGTGAAGTGGCAATTCATATATATAGGTTGTTATAGTGATGCCCCAATTTGCTATTTTTCTTTTGATAACTAACTCACTCTCGTAGATCATCAATATTGATTATTCATCAACTTAAATGTATATGCATTTCTATGATGTGTCCCTGACTATATTATAATTTGAATTTTGGTTACAAAATAACTTGTATGTTGTAAAAAGTTGAAGTCATTTATTAAATTGTACAGGTGGAGTATCATCCTGTTATCTTACCCCTTGAAAATCAGTAGGAAAATGCTGCCCATTTTGCTTAGAGGGTGAGTTGACATTATTTGATTAGTCTTTGTTTCCTTGTTGGCTTTACTTGATATTTTAATATTAATTATATTCTTATACATCAAAGTTTTTAATGGGCACATTACATACAATTTGTTAATTTTTTTTATAATGTTAACATGTTCTGTATTTCATATGCTTTATCTCCTAAGCAATTCAAGACCAGTGGATGTTTAACACACCGTCAATATTGTAATTGAATTTGTGTGATGTTATGTCTACTGCATTTGTGTGTGGAAGCCTGACCTTTTTTTTTGCATCTGTGCCCAAAGAATTAGCCAATTGATGATTCCTGGTCTTTGGATTTCAAGTAATACTATATATATATATATAAGGATCAAAATTTCGTTTTGGTGTGTTGTTTCAAATAGTACAAAAGCAAAAACATCTCGGAAATATTTTATGAAATGAAGATAAAATAGAAATGTTTGAAAATACAAATTGAAATATACCTAAATGTATAAAAGCTAATAATTGATTATAGCCATTCACGTAAAAGAATTAAAAAACTAATGTCACCATGAACTAAAAATTATTAAGCATTGTCAAATAACTCAATTTTATTAAACAAAAATTTCCAATGAGGTCTAAAAACTTACTCAAACAGTAGCAATAAATGAAATTTTCTAAATTTGTATAGATAAAATTTACCCTTTCAGAAGTATCATGAAAAATCTTTATGAAGATTCTCCACCCTTGGATTAGATTATAGTGCTTGTAGTGTTTTATTGTATATTATACAATCACCCTTAGATTAGTTTCATGAAGCTTTTCATGATATTTATTTCATGATGCGTAGCATTACTGTTCAGCATATCACACTATGTTTTGGCGTGTTTCACTATGTTTTGATATGTTTCAATGAAAACACTAGAATTTTATTATTCCATTAGTGTTTCGTTTCGGCCTCTTGGGAAATGGAAACACTTTGGCCATTTCAATGGAAACAAATGAAAATTTTGTTTCTCATATATATTAAAGATAAATCCATGTCAAAAAGTTTTCATTCATGTATTGTCTACGTTTTCATGTTATTTGGTTCCAAACAAATGGCATATGGTACCTATTAAAATTGGGTGTAACTGCACATGCAACAGCCCTCGTGTCTTCCATATGCACTATGTTAACTTATTACAATTGGAGGAATAGTTTCCTATTGTTCGTCTTTAGTTTGGGAAATATTTCCCTTATGTATTCTTTTAGTAGCTGTTGGTGTATTGCCATGATTCTTAGGGGTAGAGCCATGTATAACAAAGTTCCCACTGGAAATTTGAAGATCTGAAATTATATACACTCCACATGTTTACAAAATATCTACCTAACTAACTCTGTTACAACAAGTTGAACTAACACTTGACTTGTTTGGTTTGCAGAACAACATATCTCTAGTCTGGTCTTGGATTGAATCTGGATTCTTTGAGTCTTGCTTGGTTACACTAAGCGTATGAACATTTCACTCCTATGGGGACATCATCTTTGCTTGCAAAAGCTTCCGAGTCCAAACAGGTCACTTTTCGTGCTCCATGTGTTTTGGCTTTTTATAGTTTATCTTGCTTTTAGGTCGGCAAAAATGATCTTATACTTCATTCAAACATTCTATGAAGTGCTAGATTTCAGCTCTTAAACTTTATTTGATGGCCTTTTTTGCGATGGACCAAGAATATTTGATGCAGCTGCAATGATGGAATTTACATTGTCTCCTTGGGATCTCATAATGTATTAGGTGTAGGCCTTGAAGCACACCATTTAACGCTTATAATTCCTGTCTTCCAAAATAAATAACTTCACCTCTCTTTCACATGCATTACTAAAATATTTTAGTGTACTCTGGTTTGCCAAGTTTGATTTCTTTCAAATTGGGTTGATTCATAGAACTTAACTTTGTTCATTTAGCTCAACAATCTAAATATTGCAAGCACAAAACAAAGTGTACTCAAGGCTCCAGCTGCTTGGTTTTTTTAGTAGTTGTAACCTTGGTCCTTTATTTCTCCGTTGTATGTTTCCACTTTGATGGAAGAGTATTTTTTTTTTTGTGCCAAATATGCTTTGCTCCTTCTAGGGAGTATATATGTTGTTTTGCAACATTGTGCTTGTTCATAGTGTTTATTGCCTAGCCTTAGAAAACTATCCAGGAACTTTCCCGGATGCAACCTTAGCTTCATTGGTTTCTTTAATATTTTTTCATATTTACATGGAAAACTTTTTGTAAATTTCTCATATTGTCTGCTAACTTCTATACAAGCCTTTTTCTAATAAATAATAATGCTAAATTATTTAAAGAGTCATGCTAATGACAGCCCAATGGGCTGCCAATAAGAGGAAGAAAACGCCAAAAAACTTTCAATGTATTTTTTACACATCCCAAAGCATTTTCACAAATTTGGACACTTTTTGCACGTCCGCTGGTACTGTTGGCAGCCCAAAGGCTGTCTTTAGCATTTTTCCTTATTTAAATTATGCAAATGTATTCCATGTCCATGAGATATGCAGGAAGACTCGTAGGAATGATGGAAACAACCAATACTGCATGTTTTATAAAACTAAGTTGCATCTCTCTCTCTCTCTCTCTCTCTCTCTCTCTCTCTCTCTCTCTCTCTCTCTCTCTCTCTCTCTCTCGCTCTATGGGGGAGTTTGAAGTCTTCTATGGAGTCCACCCTAATTTTTTTGCATTTGTATGCTTTGCAGGAAAATCCCTCACTATATACTGTTGAAATGGCAAATGTGGAATCGGTGAGTTTTTAATTGAATGATTTATATATGAATACTTTTGTTGTGTTATAATATGGTGAAAATACAGATAGATTTGTATCATATCCTCATTATCTTTTGGTTTGTTTTTTTTGGTGTGTGTGTATATTTAATATAAATGTATAACACATTTTAGAAGAAAAAAACGAAGCATGCTTTTGTATCTATTGGTTAAAATGATGAAAAATTGAAAATGGCCTTTATAGACTTGTAATTTACATATGGCTTTAGAGAAGAATTTTTGGGTGCTTAGAATGCATGTTGTTGTGTGTTCCTATAGTCAAGAGCACTCTATCGAGCTTGCCTATTTATTTTTTGTCCATGACCCATTTTTGGCATTTTATCCTTTCAAAACGTTACTCACCTAAGGTTTTAGTTCAATTGTGAATTTTATTTTCCTCCCAAGGAAACCTTCGAGGAAATATATTTGAAAACCTTTTGAGATCATTAAATTTACGGTTTTTGAACAAAAATGTACCATGTTGCAAAACGTGCTTTCCAAAATCTAATTCGTTTGGGTGTTAACGTTTTGTGGTAACACTTTGGTTTTATGGATTTTGTAGAGAGCTTATTTCCATTGGTTTTTTAATTGGGGTGCATTCTGCACATAGCGCATGCCTATTGTCTCTGTTGGTTTGTAATAAATTATCTTTGTTTTTTTAAAATGCAAAGGAAGATTCAAGTAATTTGATTACCATCAATTATTCTAAATACATTGATCCTCTCTAAACCAAATTTCTCTGTTTTTATTTAGTATTCTAGTTCATCATTAATGGATTACTCTCAATTTTATATTAATTGGTCAATTGGAAAGAAGATGAATTGGATTATATCTCTTCTTTACGGACATTCGATTTAAGCGGTTTGTGGACTTTTTGGATACATTTCTATCCATGAAACCAAATTCCAGGTATGACGACAAGAAATTTTAATTTTAGTGATATTTCTGTAACACAATAACTGTCATGTATGGCTACATTTTCCTGTAAGGAGCTATTTATAATATACTTCTGATCAAAACTTCTTGAGTTGTTCATCTGGAACTTCATGCCACCTTACTCGCATGCAAGTCCCTAAATGTGATCAATTTTCCTTCATTCGTAAGCTTAAGATTATTGAATAGGGTATTTGAATCATGGATGAGTGATCCGCTTGCTTTTTATATTTTATTTTTCCTTCATTTCATGTGTTCATACATTACATTTCTTTTTCCTTTCTTTCGCTTGTAGATGTGATTTTTATTTGAGTTTATCAAAAAGTATATTTTCATTGAACTAAAGCTGCATCCATGCCAATTATGCAAATGAGGGATTTTTTGGTGGCTAAATCAAATTATTCTTGATATTCCATTATTTGATTTAAAAGCATATGTTATTGCTTCTTCCCATTTTTCTCAGATATATCAAATCCTTGGTAGGGTTATAATTAACGTTGATCATGAGTATTTCTGTGAATAGATATTTTTACCCTCATCAGTATGCTGTGTATTAGTTGTGCACTGGATAATCCTACTGTTGCACTGAAATTTATTAATCCTTATCATATCAGGCTTTTATTTTCTTTATTTTTTCTTGTACGCACAATTTTAAAACATGTGAGCTCAATTTTCTTCCAACAACTGGGTTTCAAAATTGGCACTTTTTTTTTTTTTTTGTGATTTGTGACTATTATAACATACTGTAGTGCTTCACTAAACTGAAAATGTTCACCATGTGCATCTAAATATGCTTAATTCTATCCTAGTTGCAACGTGCAGCACTGAAATGCTTTCTTTTCTCTCTTGAGTTTGTCTAATTGCATTTTAGTTTGTGTTAATATCAATAGCGCTTAAGTTGTCGCAGATTTCACTGAGTTGGTGAAGGTTAGAGTTGCTTTATGGGCAAAATCTAATTTAAAAGAGTTGAAGTATTCAGTTCATGACATAGTATCTAATCTGAAGCAGGTATGCTTTTGTGTATAGATGGGAGTCAATCTAGTTCTTCTTTGTAGAATTGAGGTATATTATGCATCGATTCTTGACTTGAGTTCTTTGCTAGATGTAGAAGCTGTGAATAAGTTGCGATAGATTGATGCTAGTTAGATTCAGGGTGCTACTAGATTGAAATTTTACCACAGGTGTATAGAATTGTTATGCCTGGTTTTGCTCTGTTTAGTCTCCTATTTTTCCTGCTTCTCTGTTTTTCATTTCTTGGATCATATTCAGGAATGCAGTTGAGAAATATTAGCTGGTTTGGTACCAGGTGCGCCATCACCAAATTTAGAAGACTTATGCAAAATGTCAAAGTTCAATATTGTATTAAGCATGGGAGATGAGCATAGTCTTCTTTGCTGCACTAGAATCTAGACAATTGGATGTGGGTGCTCTGCTTTGTATTGTGTTTTGTGGTGTGTAAGTTAGAATTGCTCTTGGGTTAAGCCAAATATTAAAGGAATGAATTACTCAGTCTTTGTTTCTGCTTGTATCTTGGTCTATGGTTGCAAACACGCATCTTTGTTGTTTTGGCATTGTTGTATTGTCTTTGTCCTAAGGCATATTGTCTGCAGAATCTCTTTCGGTGTGCATAACCCTCAAAATAATGACAATAAACCCATCAATCGAAAATGCATCAACATAATAAAAGTCCACCTTCTTCTATTTAATTGAACTATTCTGTACAAAAGTATTACATGTAAACAATAAAAGCGGATGCCTTAAAGGCTTACAATTTTCCAAGTTAACACTTGGTTACAATCAAGAGAGCTCTAGCTCAATACACGTAAAGCCCTTGGCTTGAAGTTACATGCAACACATCAAAAGTAAATAGAAGTCAAAAAGTCCATCCGCCACTAGCCTCCCAAGCTAAGTCCTTGGAGGTGGCATCTTTTATGCACGAAAATGATGTTCCCATATAGGGTGAGCCACAGCCCAGTAGAAATATACTAAACCAGTTATGAATAATGACTAAAAGATTAACAGTTGATAGATGGTCAACACTTTTACATTCTTTCATAACACATTACAATTCAAGACCTTCAAGTCTATATTCAATTCACTCTCCATTTTCATTAAATTCTCGTTTATAACTCATGGCTCGAGAACACAGCCACACAACTCATATGAAACAACAACTCATATTAACCACTTACAACTTCATAACTTCCACACATATGCATACTAGCTATATCACATTCCCAAGACAAGCATATGAGCTTTATCTACGGAGTCCATCCCCTATCTTCTCCCAAACAACATCCGGTTTAGAGGTACATCCCCTATCTTCCCCTAAACCGCGGAGTACATCCCCTATCTTCTCCAACACAACACAATGCATATAAATAACAATTATACACATCACAAATCAATACATAAAGTTAATGTATTCTTCAACTGTCATTCTTAATGACACATTTCAATGATTGGTTTTAATTTACCTAATCATCATGCATTGTCTACAACAATCAAGACTATCCTCCACCGATAGCCCAAAGCAGATATTTCTAAACAGAAAATAAATGCACAATGGATATATAATCAACATCTCAATTCCACAATTAATTATCCCAATTAATTAAACAATATAATTATAGCATTTTCTATAATTAACATTCAACCCCTAAGGTTCCATTTTCATCAATGATTCCACATTAATCTCATTTCTATGTACCAACCGTACATATAGGTTTATTTAAAACAAAACCCCAAACTTTTATAAAATTGCATAAAAGCCCCAAACTTTCCCAAAATTACATAACTATCCCCAACACATCAAAATGTCAAAATTTAAAGACAGAATCCATAAAGGAGGAGTAGGATATCCCTACCTCAAAGTTTAAGCCCAAAAGGAGATGAAGACCCAAAGATCAAAATGCTCCAAACAACTTTTTCGATTAAATCGCCCTCGTCAACCTCTACCTTTTTTAAAGCAAGATGGGAAATGATCCTAGATAGATCAAACCTTAGAGAGAATATAAAGAGAGAAGCTCTCGATCCGGAGGATTGGATCAAAAGTTTATAAAAAATCTAACTTAAAATTCATTGTCGCCGAATCGATATAAAACTCATAGTTTGACATTGCCTTTCGCCGAGCCAACCCTTCGCTCCCAAACACAACTAACTCAAACCTCGCCCAACACATTAACTCAACAATATGAAAGGGCGTAACAGAGGACAACAATCCACTACTAACATCCACGGACACATGTCCGGATCACTATACAACAAGGGTAAACGGGATCATAGTCTGTGGCGCTTGTTATTCTTGGTTGATAAGTTACCGTTGATAAGTAAGTTGAGTTAATTAAGTTAATTAAGATTAGAGTTGCACTAAGTGTAATATTGGACAATTTTGGTGTTTTGGTGGAAGGGTATGGAGGGTATATTTTATGTTGCTCATCCGATAGAGTGCATAGGCGGCAGGGGAAGTTTATCTGTTTGTTCTGCAGTAGTCAATTTGGTTCATAGTTGATGCTACTGGATGTTGCAATTCTTCTTTGGTGGTGAGTTGGCGATTGGAAGGTTGCCCTTGTTGTGTGGTTGGGTGTTTTTCGTTTTGTTTTTCTATTTTGGATTGGTATCTCACCAATCTGTGGGTTTAGTGCTAGCAGATGATTGTGCTTCCTCCTTGGTGCCAACCTAGTTGGGATTGTGGAGTGTTAGTTATGATGCTTTTTGCACTTCTCTCCTTTATTGATGTATATTGATGCTTGTTTTTGCTCATCTCATCAATGAAGTTTCATTTTTCTTTGCTGATCAAAAAAAAAAAAATAGTGCTGAAGTTGGTGGTGATGCAAGATTTGTTTATCTCACTGTTTGCATCCTGCTCATAGCGAACAGGTTAGAATCCACGATTTCTTCAGGGTTCTGAGATTGAATCATAAACTATGCGATTTGCTATGTAATAGTACTCTTATTTGTTGTTGTGTATCTATTTTCTTATGATTTGATGAGTCACTATCTAACTTTCAATGTTGGACTGTGGTGATGTCCTATGTCTGTCCGTACTTCTTAGATGTTGACCCATGTTGTGTCTTTGTGATGACTTGAACATAGTTGCTGGTGACACAAAATGGATGTGAAATTATGGTCACTGATAGGAAAATGCAATATTGTATAACTATGAAGCACGGATACAAATACTAATACGATACGAGTATGTCGATATGGCAAAATTGAAAAAAGTAGGGTGCAATGCTTGGTAATGCGTTTGTAAAAAATATTTATTTTTAATTTAGAGTAATACAAAAATTGATCAAATGATTTAATTTGTTAAGATTCAACCAACAATTAACATTTAATACCAAAAGTAAAGGTATAAATCAAAATTAAATGTCATTATATTAAATAACTTAAAAATCACAACTTAATTTTATTTTATAAGGGTAAACTACTAATAGGTCCTGATAGTTGGACTTAATTCTTATCAAGTCCTATTGAAAATAAGACCTACTACAATAAATCGTTAAAAATAATTTTTTGTGACGATTTTTTGCATTTATTGCTAAAAATTGACAATTACTGACTTTTTTTTGTTGCGGTTTTTATAAATTGTCTCTAAAACTTACAATTAGTGACGAATTTTTCAAACAGTTACTAAAAGTTGAAAATTAATAACATTTTTTTCAAAACAATTACTAAAACTTATAATTAGTGACATTTTTTTGTGACAATTTTTTCAATATATCGCTGAAAATTAACAATTAGTGACGTTTTTTAATAGTGTATGATGAAAAATGCCATTAATTATCATATGACCTATTGGACAATAAGTCCACTTAGTAGGACCTACATGTTAATCTCCCTTATTATAATCATGCTAAGCATAAAATTAAAAATAATAATAAAAAAAAAGTCTAGGGAAAGAAATTTTATCTCTATAGTAGAAGAAAATAGTGTTTCATGTATCCAGTACGCATGCATAAGTACACCATACGAAGTACCATTCGCCCTTTAGTACCCAGTACTGGTACGACATGTTTGTCAAAATACTCATACTTCATAGTTGTATAACTATGTAGACAATACTAGGCCTTAGTCTTGAAGGCCTTTGCTGTGGAAATAAATTAGATACGTGAATAAATTTTGCTCACTTCCTGTCCATGAAATGTGAAACAACATTACAATTTACAGCTACTTGATTTGAGAAAGTTTTCATATTTAAGAAGTTATTCTTTCTTGATTTCATCACCTATCTCATGGCTATTATTCTATGTTGTAGATATTTGGAGTCCTTGATGTGGAGAAAAAGGGTAAAATAACATTCAAGAAGGTGATAATCTCTCTCTTAGTTATACATGCGATCCCCAATTGGTCCCAACTTTGTCCGCACTAAGCCAATACAGAGCCTCTCATAGATGGAAAATCTATTGCTTGCAGTTCCTGTATGGGTCAGCTCATGTCCTACAGCAACCATTTTCAGACGAGCCTGTGAATTAGCCTTCGCTGAGTGTCACACTGGTGGAAACCATTACATTTCCGAGAAAGAAGTATGTCTCATACTCTTTTCCTTCGTATTCCCTTTTATTGATTATACTTTTGGGTAAGGTTTGAGTTGTGTACTCTTGGTTGGTAAATGGATGGCTCAGTTGGGAGATTCCATTGCTTTAATTATTCTAAACATGGACGAGTTTGAGGTGAGTAATCGACATCCTCATGGGTTCAATGGACATGTCAATCTAATCCATACAATAACCTTAGAAATGTAACCACAACAATATATTTTTCTTGAAATTCTTTCGAACTGAAGCTTTGTTTTACATTTGTAGATCCATGAACTACTCAAATCATTTGATACTGATAGCGATGGGAGGATCAACAAGGATGATTTTATTACTGTTTAAGAAGAAATCCGTTGCTTGTTGCACTTTTCTCTCCCCAGTTAATGCACAAGAACTTGTCTAGAGTCAATACATAGGAGGTTAAAGGAGATGGTGTGATGGATGATGGGTTGATGAGTCTTCTTGTAGATTTGGCTCTATGAAACATTTTAGCTCTTTCACAAAGGGCTTAAGTGAGGGATAGGTTATTTGCATATAATTCTTTTTCTTTTGAAAATAGTCACTTAGCTTCTTGTGGTTTGTTGAATAAAATATACCAGCTTCATCAAAATTAACAATGTATTACACATGTCTACGTTTTCAAATAATAGGGGATTATGTGTTAATATAGGGGTACAGTGAAGTGTTTAGTTTAGAAAATGAGATTATTTAAGTTTGTTTACAAGTACTCATAAATTACAACGAGTCAATTGTTTATTTCAAATGACTTGGGTATTATGTGCACATAACTTGTACTATAAAGGGATAAAGTGAAACATTGGTTTTTTTCTTTTTTTTTTCTTTTTTGAGGGGAGAGGGGATAAATTATAGATATGCTACTTGAAATTTGTCTAGAAATATAGTTTACTTCTTGTGATTTTAGAAATTACAATTTTTCCCTCGTCAGAATTAGTTTATTAACAGAGTTGACGAAAAAAATAAAATTAACCCCTTTTTTTTCCCCATAATTAACATTACCCTATTACCTATCTCCCTTTCCTTTGTTGTTAAACTTGTTCTTATTTTTCTTTCATTTCAACCACTTTCTACCCTGATCCCCCACTCTAGCACCCGACCCTCTCTCTCCTTCACAGCTACCATTGCAATTTCTTTAAATGGTTGGTGTACACTTTCTTTCCTAGTCACCTCCACTCCCTTTCCTAGTTTTGCTGCTTACTCTCACTCCCACTTGTACAATCCTATTTTGAAACACTTTATTAGTGCTCTTGTATTAAAATCTAATCAGAATATACCTGGAGCCATCTCCTTATTAATATAACCTTACGCGTAAAGATTGGGACCCCCACTGGAGGAGACCCCCCAACACCCCCAGTGGGTGCTGATCGGCTGAATTTTTTTTTTTTTTTTTCTTCACCAATGACCAACCCCCACGTGTGTGTGGGGTGGTGGGGGTGGGGTGAAATAGGGGTCCACAGCATGGTTCTAACCTTCCCACCACTCCTACCCCCAGTTGTACTTGAAAAAGAAAATAATAATAAACAAATAATTATCAATCCCTCAGCCAAATAAATATTGGTTTAACATTCAAAATCGACACCATTGTTGTGATTTCAAAGAAAGAGACTTGCATATTTTTTTCTTTATTTTTTTGTATTTTAGTAAATGCTGTTGTGACTACTTTCTTCTTCCTTTGTGGGACCTACCATTATTGGGTTCACACTCTACTTTCTTCTTTTCTGTTTGTCATTTTTTTTGGAGGGGGGGGGGTTAATTAAAAAAAAAATTCTAAGGTTTCACATGTTTTTCATTTTAAATCTCAATATTTCAATTTCAACAAATTAAACCTTGGAGTTCTATCTGTATTTTAGTGTGCCCTCTTCTCCGTTCATTTTCGTCTGTGTAAGGTAACGGAGAATCGTTTTGAGGTTTAAAGTGAAAAACACTAGAGTTTAAAGTGAAAAACGCATGAAACTTTTTTTTAAAAAAATTTGTAATTAACCCTAACATTTATGGGTTGTTTGGGGTGTCCTAAATAAGTGCACTTTTTGTCTTTTTGGACTAAAAAGTTGAGGAAAAAAATATGGATGTTTGGATTAACTTTTTATCTTTTTACAAAAAAATGTGTAATAAAAAATTGTATAAATAAAGCATATAGGGGAAGAAAGTTGAGTAGGTTATACAGCTGCCCTTCTGGGGTAACGTGTCTTACAGAGCAAATTATTGCCTCATTCGGGGCAAAGTGTTTGGACAGTGATGGTCGGTCCGTGGGGCCACCACGGGTCCCATTTTAATAATCTGAACCATTAATATGTAGAACTCATCGAGTATTATATGCCTATAAAAAATCACGATGATTGGATATCGATAGCTATATGATCGGATTAGTTTTTTCAACAGTTAACTATCATACCATCCATTTTGTTTATACAAAACTGATTTGATCATATAGTCAATGATATCCGATCAACGTGATGTTTTACAAGCACATAGTACTCGATGATTTCTACATATTGACGGTTTGAATTATCAAAACGGAATCCTTAGTGGGCCCCCAAGGGCCCAACATAACCATCAAATTTTGTGGCTTTATATATGTAATTTTTTTTTTTTTTGCCCAAAGAGTGTATGACCTGCTGGGGTAGTACGACTGATAGTGTAATAAAAACTTTTGTATTATAAAAATGTATAAAATATATTTTTAATATTTTTTATTTGTGAATAATAATGACTTTGTTCTTTTTGTATAATTTTTAAATTTTTTAGGACTTGCCAAATCTGGCCTTAATATTCTCACTTAATATTTACATAATTTTTTTAAACCAATAAATTTGGTTGCTAATATATATCATCTTTAGGACCAAATATTTTCGTCATTATCCATTAAAAATATTTTGAGACCAAATATTTTTATTATTTTAACAATTAAAACGTCGGGCCCTAACTTTCTCATTCTCACTTCAACGGTTTGCTCAATCTTCAGCCCAGTTGGGAGCTCCAAGGCAGATTGGGAGCTCATCTTCTTCAAATGTTGGTGCTTCTCTCTCTCTCTAATTGATCTCTGTAACCGACCTGTAAGAGGTCGAATTCGATTTTTCAATTTCTTATCGCAATCGATCTCCGCAATCGACCTGTAAGAGCTCCAATTCGAACTTTCAATTTCTTATTATTTCATAGATTGAACTTTGTGTGTGTATATATATATATATATCTTAATGCGTGTTGGAATTGAAGAATTCTTTACATAGATTGAACTTGTGTGTGTATATATGTATTGTATATCCAATCTAATGCGTGCTGGAGATGAAGAATTGTTTTCTCGCATTGTTCGATCAATACTGTATTTCGTATGCTGTTAATTTGTTGTTTCAGTGAGTTTTCAGGTGTTACACTATCATTTTCTTTTTTTGATTTCCAATTTCTGATTATTACATGGATTGAACTTGTGTGTGTGCATATATATATATATATATACGGCCTTCTTCTCTGTTTTCTCTCACTAAGAATAAGAATGATGAATGAATCGTCTCTCTGTTGGCCTTATGTATCAAACTCTCCATATGTTGTCAGATTGGGTTTATCTCTGTTTTCTCTCATTAAATCATCCTCTTCTTCGTCGATGGATTGAACTTGTGTGTGTATATATCAAACTCTTGAGATCTTACTGACAGTAAATTGCCTACTACAAGAAATATTTAGGGACTAGTTAGATTTGGTCCCTAAAAATCATCTTTTAGAGACAAATCTAAACTTATGATAATTTACTTATAAAAATCTTCATAACTTTTGGGAATTCTTATGAGTTTACTCGCAAATTTAATTACCTAAGTATATGTTTTTTTTGGGTCCCTCACCTCTCCCACGTGTACGCCTCTTCTTCCTCTTTCAAAATAAAAATAAAATTACCTAAGTATATTTTTTTTTTTGGGGTCTGACTTAGTCTTGAGTCGGTCTGCAGTAGTAGTAGTCCCAAGGTGATATGACTTCAGGAAGCTGTGCTGCGTGTGGAGATTGTTTAGCTGATTTAATATTATTATTATGTTTATAAATAAAATTACCTAGAGATTTTGGGTTGTTGACATAATTAGACTTGATTGTTCCCCAATATCTAAAGTAGTAGTTGACAACTTGACACAACACAAGTATATGTTTGTAAACATTTAGTCTACAACAATTCTAGAAATTAAACATCCAAATATGGAATAGACTACTATGGCAAATAAATTTTTTGGATGAATGTAATTTGAAAACGTATCGGTGAATGATTACTCATGAGTAATAATGGTGAATCATTAGGATATGCTTGTTTTGAATTACCAGTAAAGGAAGGAACAAATTTTTATTTTGTTTTTAATGACATTAACTAAAGTAGCAACTTAACCACGTCCCTTGTGTATGAGTTGCAGTGTTTTTGGTGATGCAAAGAGTTGAAGGATTCTTTTTCTATACTTCTTCCACAAATTGTTTCCTATAAGACTTATGAGAAAGTCAAGAATATCATTTTACCTGACTATTTGCATCAAGGTAGCATTAACTGAAAAGCTTTTAATCATTATGAGGAATTTTGTTTCTTATACATGATAATACCTGATTTTGTAGCAATTAATCCGTATGCTTTCAATGTTAGGATGGATTTCTTGATTTTCATGACCAAAAAATTAAAAATAGGCATAATTAAAGTTGAAAGATATATTTAGACATACCTTCATGAATTCAGGGACTTGGTATTTTACGTAATGGAAGGTAAAGTATATCCCCAACTTTATAAACTCCACAATAAGTGAAATCTAACAGAGTTTGCAATTTTTATTTATTAGTTGTAAATGCTTACTGCTTTTTAATCTGGGTTAGATATTAATGCAAATTTTTCTATAGGATGAAGAGGTTCTAGATGAGGTGTATGCTTCTAATGGAAGCAAACCGGCTCCAGATTATTCTAGGCCAAAGAGGAGTAAGCGATCAAAGCGGAAGCACGCGGTATGAAAATGTATACTTAATTGAGTGTAGTTTAAGCGAGTTCTGTATATGTAAACAAATTGTATCTTAATATATAGTGGGCATTTTTTTTTTTATAGCTTATTCATTTAAGGTTTACTTACAAATGATGAAAATCATTCTTTTTTGTTTGATTGAAAAGACTTGCGCATCCATCATGATATTTGACACTGATATTTATGTCAAAAGTTTTTGAGTGCTCTTTAGGGAACCTTCTACACCATATTCTTTCAAAAATTAGAAATTGTTGAACCATAAATCCCATCAATGGATCAAAGCAGCAAAGCAGGCTGTTTTAGAGATTTAGAATGCTAGCTTTTGAATATTTTGATAATTTTATGCCCACCAATCCCAATATTTGAGGGCTGTGTTACATGGACTCGGCACTTTGGGACGAAGTATCCGTGTTGACACGACATCTTGAGTGTGAGATCTGTCGGATTCGCTGTTCTCTCGGATCTGACTCTTTGAGACAACAAAAAGAAATGAAAGAGGAAAGAGCAAGAGAACTTGGTCGAAGCTCCATCCAGTCGAAGATCGAAGACCTCCAATCGAAGCTCCATCTGGTTGATCCAGTCGAAGATCGAAGCTCCATCAGTCAATCGAACAGTCGAACACCCAGACAACTTCGAAAAGCCTCTCTCTCTCTCTCTCTCGCCTTCTCTCTCTCCCTTGCGTTCGTGATCCATCGATCCCTTCGCTTTTCTCTCCCTCTCTTTATTGTTTTATCTTCTTGACTTTTCATATCTCTGTTGATTCATATCTATTTGTATCTATCTATATATAATAATAATAATAGTTAATAACTATTATTATAATAACTATAATAATAACTGTTATTATTATATATTAGATAACATATAATAGATTTATAAGATAATATATATTTATTTATATTAATAAAATAAATAAATACATGTATGTAAAATCTTAGTAGCAGGAATCGTTCATCCTGCTTACGATTCTTCCTTGGAAGTGCAATTTTGCCCTTCTGACTCAAATTCGTTGAAGAATCGCGATTTTGATGCAAAAGAAACGCGAATCTGATCACGAATCTGTCTTCTTCTCAATCGGAGCTCCATCGCTGGCCATCGCAAGACCTACACAAGCCATCGCAGACTCCCTTCCTCCTTCTTTGGTCTTCGCTTCGCATGAGCCATCGCGACTACTCTCTCCTCTTTGCTGGTCTTCCCGCGACGTCTCTCTCTCTCTGATCTTCTCTTCTCAGATTAAAGATATATATATTGTAATGACCCTCACACTACCCTAACCATACTCATATGTATTTTACATGATTTTGCCTTGTTAAGCTTGCATTTGAATCTTGACTTGTCTTGCATAAGTGTTACTTGAATGCTATGTCTCTTGGTGAGAGTGTGTGTTTCAAATGAGGTCATCTTGAGCATAGGTCACCCTTTTGATGCTTTTACACTTAGGACCATCTTAGGATTTCTTTGTTGACCTCCACCTTTGTCCCGACATATTGGCGA
The DNA here is from genome assembly GCA_025200525.1 of Camellia lanceoleosa. NCBI lineage: Eukaryota > Viridiplantae > Streptophyta > Magnoliopsida > Ericales > Theaceae > Camellia > Camellia lanceoleosa. The sequence goes on along the minus strand of CM045771.1, from coordinate 132,413,946 downwards.
GATGATTATCATCTGGGCGAGGTGTGTATCGCCTAGGCCGAGATGTGTATTATTTGGGCCGAGATGTTATCCTTGTGCCGAAGTGATCTTGTCCTGGAGTGGTATGACATAGACCGAGGTGTGGCACATCTAGGCCAAGGTGTGGCACAGCTTAGTCAAGTGTTGTTCTTCCTAGCCGAGATCATTGTTCTTTGACTTGCCGAAGTTCTGTCCTTAGCCAAAGTCATTGTCCCTTTGTTGCCGAAGCCTTGTTGTTAGCCGATGTCATTACTTGCCGGAGTCCATTGCCGCCTAGCTTGTTGAACACGCTTTGTCATAGACTTGTCTTGTCAATCTATCACCTTTTTGAGGAGAACCAATCAACCGTTGCCACGTGTCCGAGCTGAGTGTTAAATCAGCCGGCAGAGAGAGAGAAACCCACCATTTGTTACATTCTTGTCTTGGAGAAGAGAGAGAAGCTCTAGAAGGAGAAGGAGGGATTTTAGAGTGAGAAGTGGGTAGCGAGCTTGATCCTTAGAGTTCAAACCGTTGGATTCGAGTATTGAGGTTAGAATCTTGATTAACTCTTGTTGTTCTTATTGATCATCTAGTTGCATTGCATGATTGAGTATGTTTTGAATGCCATACATTGATTTAAAGATTGGTTTTAGAGACAAAGTTGGTATTCTTGTGTTCTTGAGGAAAAGCCTTGTTTAATCCGAAAGTTTGCAACAAGTTACATGCTTTTGTGTTTGTTTTTCCAAAGATCTTCTAGTATGCGCACCCAGGTTCATGATTTCGAACTCATAGCATGAAATCTCAGATTTTGTAATAACAAGTTATGATCCTTGCATTCATCTTCTTCATGATCTTCATGTTCATGTTCTTCATGTTCTTGAGGAGGGGAAAACCTGGTGTTTTCCCTACCTCATTTCTTTGAAACTGGCCCTCGGGACCACACCTCGGCGAGAAGGTGTGGGACCTCGGCCAAGACTTGAATTGGTGCCCAGCATGTTTCCCCGAGATGGGAGACAGTGTTTGTTTTGAATTGACTTAGTTCTTGAAGGATGCCGAGATCATTTGCATTCATATAAAGTTTGTTTGAGAGTGCAATCAACATATTTCTGCCATGTGTTTGTAGGACTTGGACTTGCCTTGACCACGACGTTCGAAGGAATAAGTGAGTGGTATTTTAATAAAGATATGTTATAAAGCTTTGATAAAACCTTGTTTTGTCTTGTTCGTAAATTATTTACAAGCATGAATGATTATCCCTACTTGCGATAAGTATTATATCTTGTTTTGATGACATTCTCGGGAAGTCCGTACGTGCTAGGGGACTATAAGCATTTGTAGCACAAAGTTTGGAAGTCCGTACGTGCTAGGGGACTATAAGCATTTGTAGCACAAAGTTTGGAAGTCCGTACGTGCTAGGGGACTATAAGCATTTGTAGCACAAAGTTTGGAAGTCCGTACGTGCTAGGGGACTATAAGCATTCGTAGCACAAGTCCTTAGTGTCCGGGGACTATAATGCAACGACACCCTTGTTTAGAGATCTCTCTTGCCTTGTCTTGCCTTGCCACTGACGGTTTTACCGCGTGGGTTTGTTTGTCCGGAATGTCATCTCTTGTATTATGTTGATGTTAGTAAGCATCCCTTGAAGCTCGGAGGATTTGATTGATGAACTTGATTTATTCTACGTACTATTTTGTTAAAAGACCTCGGATATCATTCATGTAAACCCTTTATTAATTATGCCATTCACTGAGTATCCAAGCTCACCCTCTCTATATATATGTAGGTGATGAGCAAGACGGCGGCGACGCCTAGATGTGTTGGCCGATGTGTTTTGGATTTGTGTTTTGCAACATCTTGAAGATTATGCTTCTTTGTTATTTCCTTGTATTTTGTAATTGATGGCCGAGAAGCCTTTTAGTCAAGATGTAATTTTTGTACTCCATTTTATTGTACTAAAGCTATGTTGTGATGTATGTCATTTCATTTAACTTAAGCACTGCTCTTATGGACTACTTAGCTTCTAATTATTGCTTCCGCATTTGTAAGCCCCATACGTTTACTCTGATTTGTGTGTGTGTGATCTTGTAAGTGGCCTTTGGTAGTCTCGAATTACTGGCCATCATGGCACCATCCTACTAGGGGCGGGATGGGGTCGTGACATATATATATATATATATAATACGTATTATGTATATATATTTGTTTTTATAAATATATGTTTTTATTTATATATTATATATAACTTTTATAAATTATATATATATTATCTTTATAAATTTATGTGTATTTATTTATATATTATATTGATTGAATTAATGTTATTATGCTATTTTTTTAAGAAAATAACATAAAACAAATAATTTTTAACAAAATTTTTTTAGAATAAATAGATAAAAAAGTAATAAAAATATTTTAGAATAAATTAAAAAAATTCTAATAAAAGTATATAATTAGAATATTTTAATATATAATTTTTTATAATTCTTATTTATTTATAATATATATAGTCCCATAAAAAAATATAATCTTACAATATATTTTTATATATTATTTGAAGTATATACAAACGCTCCCAACTAACGATTCTTGAAATGTCTACGATTCCACGCTCTCGCTCCCGCTCCCCCTTCGTGCAACTATGTGGAAAATAAAATAAAAAAATTAATTGGAACACATTATTTAAAAAATATAATAAATAAATAAAATAATTAATGTATATTAAAATAAAAATATTTATAAAAAAATTAAAAAATTTGCCGTGTCCCTTGCCATGTCCGTGTTCCCATTTTTTAGAAATTGTCATGTCCCATATCTGTGTCCATGTTCGTATGTGTGTCCGTGCTTTATAGATTTTTATTTGTTATTTATATATTATAACTTATCTTCATATAATAAATATATATATATTTTTAAAAAAAACTATTTAACATATCTCCATATCTGTATCCAAATTTGGATACATCCATGTATCCTTAATTTTTAATTTTGAAGTGTCCGACCCCTAGATACGACTCAAGACCAAGACTCAAGACTGATATCCGTACCCAAGTCCGTATAACTTAGTTTGAGGGTGTTGGCAGGGGTGTAGATTTGATACAGACCTGGCATTTGGCATCCTTGAGCTATGACAAAGGACAATTAAATAAAAGGAAGAAGTACATTATATTAAAGGACATTGCAGCTAACACGAAGAACTTTCCCATGCCCTTCCAAATCAGCTGCAAGATATAAGTCTAGCTTATGCAAAACCGTTATACATGTTGACAAATCACCCCGAATAATATTTGCTTTTCTAATGAGTTTATTGTTTGAATATAGTTTCAGAAGCTAGGTACTGAATTTTCCTTGGCTGCATTGAAAAAAATATTAGGAGCCAATATATGTTTTGTTTTAAATCATGTCACGAGCCATTTAAAAATGATGTAAGGGTTTTCACCAACAAATGTGTTAATTAACTATTTAAAAAAGGTCATAGAATTCAGAACGTCGAATATATTGCATCTTTATACAAACATAACACTCTAGACACAAGATGTTTCTAACTTATGCAAATATGTCTAACCTCCATAAACTCCAGAGAAGTATTTTAATATTCTGTTCCACTCATTACGTGACACAATTACATTCATTGATTCATTGCCTTGATGGGGGACAATCATTTCCGACAGGGTTGGGTCCAGATGGTCTTTTATGATTCATCTTCCCTTCAAGCTGCTTGACATTATTCGTCTGTTCAATTAGATATTTATTCATGTAGAATATATTTTGCACTATATGAAACAGAAAGGGAGAGAATACTCTTTATACTTACCCAAGCGGTGAAAATTTGTCCATTGGTCTGCCTTGATCCGAGTTTTGTAGGTCTGAGCTTGAAATCAACTATACATGGATCGCAATTGCAAAGGTAAGCTTCGTTAGCATTTCTGCTTCTTTAAAGCAATTCATATATTATGTTTATATTTGTTCTCTTCCCTCTTATTTTGGTTTAAACTAAAAAGACGTTATAATGTACTTTGCAAATGAAAAGCATTACATTCGATAATGAGTAGGAAGAGAAGACCGGTGTCTTGTCTGATCGTGTAGCTTGAACCTTGGTATGGCATTGAAATGCTGTAAGTAGAAGCCATAGTAAGAGAAGATGGATTAGAGTCTGTGCTCTCCTCATCTGGGGCTTGAGCTTGAGCTTTGTTTTCAATGTCAAAATGGGATATAGATATTGAGAGTCTTTGGTCATAGTGGCTCAAAAAAGAGAAGTTGGAACATGTATATGTTAGGTAATGATGACTAAACTTGAAAAAACATGGAATGTTTGTTAATGGTGCTTGGGATACTAGGGCTACAAATGAACCGAGCTATTCATGAACAAGCTTGGCTCGGCTCGGCTCGTTTAGTAAAGCGAGCCAAGCTCGAATATTAGGCTCGTTTAGTAAATGAGCCGAGCTCGAGCTTGCAGAAGCTCAGCTCGTTTATCTTTATTTAAATTATATAATAAATATATTATTTATATATTAAATAATATATAAATATATATATATATATAATATATATACATTTTTTATATATTAAATAATATTAATAATATTTTTTATTTCAATACTTATATTTAAATAATATAAATAATATTAAAAAAAATTATCGAGCCGAGCTCGAGCTCGATAAGTAAACAAGCTGAGCTCGAGCTCAGCAAAGCTCGGCTCGGCTTGGTTCGTTTGCAACCCTAGATACTACTTGAATGAAAATTTTGAAAGTTAGTTGAGTTTGGAACTTGGTTGTACCAAAATAGAATGTCACCATTGGAGTGGTATAGCAAAAAAATGGCTTATTTTATTATTTATTTATTTATTTATTTTTGCACTATAGCAAGCCAAAAAATGGTTTTTGCCTTGCGCCATTGAAGATGCTCTAATGGCAAAGTGATAAATTTGAGTTGCCATGGATGCTCTGCTTTTCTATTAAAACTAACTATTGTTTTATTTTTATTTATTTGTTCATTCTTTTTCCAAAGAATTTTAGCAATCTGATTCATAAAATTGAATTCCCAATCCAAGTAAAAGAAATCTGATTATTGTTTTTAGATAACTATGAATGGCAATATATTAGATATAACAACCACAACTAGCTGAGTCCTATTTAATGAATTAGGAATCATTTAGAAACTCAAATATCATGAATACATATATAAGAAATCATGAATGCAAGGGTGTCATCTATGGTTTACTTTTCATTTGGATTGTATTTCTAAATATGATCTTACAATATAACTTGATTTTGATGTATTGGTTATCTCCAACTATTATGCTCCCAAAAAGACAAATTTGGAAATTGGGGACCATCTTTTGGTTTGTATTCTTTTTGCTGCAGAAAGTACACTAAAGTTTGCTCCAGATTACACTAAATATGATCTTACAATATAACTTGATTTTGATGTATTGGTTATCACCAGCTATTATGCACCCAAAAAGACAGATTTGGAAATTGGGGACCATCTTTTGGTTTGTATTCGTTTTGCTCCAGAAAAGTACACTAAAGTTTGATCAATTTAATAGTTTGTCATGACTCAAGCTGGTTCTCATTGAGATACTCAACATAATATTGACTTGACCTAAAATCTTGTTTTCTATATCCTTGTCCATAACAGTTCTTATGGGAACTTAACTTTAATAGAAACCATATTTATGCAATTTTATGGAGGTTGTTGACTAAAAATGGCCCAACGAACAACACACAGCTTTGTTGTGACCTAAATTGGTTTTTGCGCAAATGCATTTGTTTAGGCTGTCAATTTTGTGTATTTTTTGTTTTAGGAAAGTTCTCACTTATCAATTACAGATTTCCTGATTTCTATGCTGCTGTTTGTAATGGTAAGTTTCTACTCCTTTCTGGTATCTAAATTTGAGCTGAACTCAAATTTGCTATCTTTGGCAATTGCATATTTTTCTTTATTAATTTCGTGTTTTACAAGGAATTAAATTTGATTACATAACTTCCTAGTGGTGCAAGTCACCTTGTACAGTAGATAGACCTACCATGTTACACCTTCTTGGTGCTTTTAGCAGATTGCCTTCCCTATGAAAAGCAAAAACTACATTGTTGGATTAGATTTATAAACATAATTTTCTAGAAGCTTGAAGACATCATAAAACAACATATGTGAATATTTTTGTTTTATTTACTTGTTATTATCATTATTTTTTTATATAGCTCTGGTATCTATGTGATCCATGGCTCAAGAAATTGGCCAGTACATACCAGTTTGTGGGCCCTCCAATTTGAATACACCCCGGTTTACTGTTGGGATAAAAAATTGCACACGATCACTCAATTGGAATTTGATAGCGGATCATAGCCAAATCCGTCCGGTTTGTTAGACCTCTCCCCTACCATAGTTAAAACTGACCATGGATATGGCTATTTTGTTATGTAACTTTGTGAACAATGCAGGTGATAGGGTGTCATATAAAAACATTGATTCATAATTTTAAAAACATGATTCATTTTGTGGTTTGGTTTAGTTTGCAAACTTCTAAGAGTGTCTTAATTGTTTCCCTCATTCTTGCTACAATTCATGCACACACAAATTGGTCTTCCTTTTCATTTTAGTTTGATATTTTAACATTGTAATCCTGACCTGGCTTGCTGATCCAGATCCTTACAATTAATTATTGTTCTGTGCTTTTGATCCTTCCAGACATATACCTAACAGTTGTTTTGATTGATTGGCAGAATGGAATGCATTCTCTTTGTCCAGATGTGTGGTCTGAGCATGGAAGGTGGCTGTTGATGTCAATGATCTGTCTCAATCCTTTAGCATGTGTAAGTTTGAAACAATGATCATACACAAATACACTTTTAGGATGTGGTTGGTGTCTCATTAGTTCTCCTTGAACAGATTATGTATTATTTTACTTTTAGTCACCTATATGAATGAGTATTGAGATGAAGCCTTGAAATCATTGTAGCCAGAATAGATGTATGATAATATTGAGATTTTACTAAGCGATTGACAAATCGTGATGAGTATTGTGCAGTAGAGCTCTTCATGACTAGGTAACTCTCTAATGTTTATCACATTTTTCTTCTCTAGTGTCAATGAAGATGAAGGAATGCCAGGCAGAAGTAGATTGGGCAGGAAGGGGAAATTTTGGTTTTAAATAATTGTGTCCCTTTCTACCTTAGGGAGCTTTGGTGTTTGTGATCCGACGAGAGTCCTTTGATGAAAGTATAAGAAGCTTCGCTGTGACATTGCTCTGCTTCCTCATAATAGCAACGATTATCTGTTGATAGAGAATTACTTGATATGTCAATTTTTTGGAAATTTTGAATTTGAAAACTTTTTAAAAGCATTTTGAAAGCTTTGAGTTTAGAAACTGAGTATACTCAGAGCTATGTACTCATTATGATTTGGTAATAGAGTGTCTTTGATGTGTGGATGTCAAATTATTTCTTTTTTTATTTATTTTATGATTGGATGACATTTAATTTTTGTGCATTTTTATCTATCCCAACTTTGATTTTTAGCAACGAAAATGTGTTGTAGAGAAAGTTATTTGTCTTTTAGAGACCAAATATCGTTGTCATTAAAAATGTCATCATTTTGTTTTTCGCGACCAAATTGAGACATTTTATGACGAAGTATTAGCGACCAAATGTTTAGTCTTGTAAATTCAAACATTTTGTGACTATAAAATTGGTCGTTAATTGTCATTTTCAGCGACATTTTCAAAAATTCGTTGCTAAAGACTTTTCTAGATGCATTTTTAGTGACTTTTTTAGTGATGAATTTAATTTTGTCACAAAAATCATTTAGAGACCAAAATAATGGTTTTAGGGACCAAAATAATTGGTTGTCAAAAGTCTTATATGTTGTAGTGGAGGATCGGAAATATCATGAACCGGAGCTTTCTTGGGTTCTGCCATTGGCAATGAAGCAATACCTTTCAGATCACCTTCGTAGATTTTGGGATCGACATTCTAGACAAGAGTCTTATTGCTAGATATTTCATAGATCTCACTAGCAACATCACTTTGTTGCATATTGATTGAATTCTAAAGGCCAAGACTTGCAGCAGCGTCTCTTGAAGATAAATCCGATTGCTTTACCCCACCAAACGAAGCCTTTAGCTTGTTTTCCTTCTGTAACCTACTCAAGTAGAGGTGGTACTTCTGTACAATGAAAATATATCTCTGTCAAATTTCCAGCGAGTATCGAATAGATAGCATATTTCCCTTCAATCGTCAGAGCTATCATTCAAACACATGTACTTAATTTTAATTTTAATGGAAGAAGATATCATTCACAGAATGAGTGCAGTCTATCATAGATGGTGAGCTTAGTGATAGAATCTACTTAAGAAAGGCACAAGTGGAATTAGGAAGACATTTATATAAAATATCAGAACCCATAATATCAGATAATTAGGATGAAGCACAAAACCACTCTCCAAAGACAACCAATTTAAAAAGTTAACCAACAAAACGTAAACAGGTTCTTAAACCCACTCCCCAACAGCACTCAAAACGCGCTACCCCCTAATCACGAATGTCAAAATATATGAAACAAACCAACGCGATTGTCAATATATATATTTTTTCATCACTAACACCTCCCCATATCGATAGTTAATTCCAACTAATATTTGAGCAAGAGTTACGAGTATCATCTGTAAGTGGCTAGCAACATTTTCTCTTGTCGACCATGTTATGTTCATCAAGTCAAGATTTTTTTAGAACCAACTTCTGCCAAACAAAGATGAAAATCATCACCTTTTAGAACACAACAGCCGAATAACAGAAAACCAATTAGATTGCAAACAAGCTCAGAATTCTGAGTTGCACCTAGGAGGTCAAGGGTTCGAATTCCCTTCACCTGCATGTGGGTCTTCTCTCCCACTTAATTGTAACAATTTACCAAAAACAAAAACAAAAAGAAAAAAAAAACAAAATAGAATCAGTAGGACTTCTAATTCCCACTTTAAAGGAAAGGTCATAATAAACTCACTATCGAATCCAATCTGATTTACAGCTTTGATAAATTTCTGATGCAGATCGACGGTCCAAACTACTCTAGCTTCTTCACTGAAGAAGGATCAACAAAGTCTTTGTCGTCATGCCTGTTTTCAGCATCTTTTCTTTTCTTTCCTGAAGTCAGGTCCCCTCCACCGAACAACTGCCGATCATCAGATTGGTCTGATCCATGTCTCATCATCTGAGTTTCTTCATAGCCTTTGTTAGAATAGTAGAGAGAGAGAATAACATGTATTGTATTGAACGATATGTCTTATACAATAGAAGGCTTGTATATATAGGCTAAAAAAGAGTATCCTACTAGAAATCTAACTATGAGAAAGAGTATCCTATAAGAGACCTAACTATGGCAATACCTAATATATCTAGGAAATCAATACCTAATATATGTAAGAATATATACCATATATACGTTAACATCCCCCTCAAACTCAAGGAGGATAAACATCTTGAGTTTGGAGAAAGAAACTAAAATATGAAATAAAACTAAATAAAATAAAATAAAAGGCAAATAGATTGCAAAATTCGAGCGGGAGCACAATGGCGTTTGAAATAGATCAGAGGCTGGAACTAAAGCCGGGAGACAGTTTATGGTAATGCCAAGACAATTTAAGGTAATGCTGAACCGATATAGAAACCGGCCGAACTAATGCCGAGAGACGCTTTATGGTTGTGTTGTACCATTGTAGGAATTGGCCGAACTAATGCAGACAGAATGATTTAAAGGAGTCATGTCGAACCGATGTAAGAGCCAACCGGAATAATTGTCGGGACAGTTTAAAAGGGTCATGTTGGACCGATGTACGATTTAACCGGAATCAATGTCGGGACAGTTTAAAGGGGTCATGCCAGACCGATGTAGGAGCTAACCAGAATCAATGTCGGGACAGTTTAAAGGGGTCATGCCGGACCGATATAGGAGCTAACCAGAATCAATGTCGAGGCAGTTTAAAGGGGTCATGCCGGACCGATGTAGGAGCTAACCGGAATCAATGTCAGGACAGTTTAAAGGGGTCATGTTGGACCGATGTAGAGAACTGATGAACCAGCAAGCGTGGCACACACATAACTTATGACGTGGTGCTAAACAATAATGGAAACAAATAACTGAGTGTGCCAGGAGACAACTTGGATGATGCACCAAGGAGCGAGTTTGGTGGTGCGCCAGAGAAAGCAACTTGGATTGTGAGCCAGAGAGGGGCGGCTCGAGTTGTGCGCTAGAGAGTGCAGCTTGGATTGTGTGCCAAAGGAGGCGGCTTGGGTGGTGCGCCAAAGGGCGACTTAAGTTGTGCGCCACAAGGGACGACTAAGTTGTGCGCCATAGGAGACGACTTAGGTGGTTTGCATGGTTTATAACCATACTCACCATGACATAGTAATACCCTCCCTCAAACTCAAATAGGTTGGAAGAGAGAAACCAATTTGAGGGTGAAGTAGAGGAAAATATAGAGTGGAGAAAAAAATGTATTGCGAGTAAAAAAATATGATAGAGACATTTGGGATAGGAATAAACAGCGGACAAAAGGAAGAGATCACCACGAATCGATACTAACAAGAAAATATGACAGCGGAATAGGTTGAGGTCCGGCGGTCGGCCAAGGCAAGGTTGCCGCCTGCCGGTGAAGTGAAGAACACCAAGAGTTTAACCTATAGCTCTGATACCATGTTAGAATAGTAGAGAGTAAGAGAATAATGTGTATTGTATTGAATGATATTCTATTGAATGAATTGTATTATACAATAGAAGGCCTGTATATATAGGCTAAGAAAGAATATCCTACTAGAAATCTAACTACAAGAAAGAGTATCCTATAAGAGGCCTAATTATGGCAATACCTAATATATTTAGGAAATTAATACCTAATATATGTAGGAATATATACCATATATACGTTAACAGCCTTCATGATCTTCAATATATCTCACTTCGTTTATCCTCTTTCTAAAGACATGTTGCCATCTATGACGTAGTTCTTTCATTCTTATAGGCTTGAGAAGATAATCACACGCCCATGTTGGACACCTCTCATTACTTTGCTTGTTTCCCCGTCAACAGACATCACTGCAAAGGCAAAGAATGTAAAAGCGTTAGAAATAAAAGTTTCAATGGACATGAACGGAAGAGAACAAGAAAATCTAGCAATCACAACAAAGCTTCAAATATTAATCACAAATACTAACTGATGACAGGAAGATCCATCTCAAGACCAATATGCTCAAGAAGCTTAAACCCATCCATGTCAGGCATGTTGACATCATTGATTACGTTGTCAAATCCAACTTTTCTTTCACAAAGTGGGTTCAAACCCTCTCTTTCCAGACAACATGTAGTCATTGAAACACAAAAAAGTAGCATAGAAAAATTATAAAATGTCAGCAAGTACAGACATTAAGCATTTTCATCACCAAAGAAATGATGAAAGAAGAATGAAAGAAAGAAAGAATAATGTCCGGTCAATAAAGATCATTCGCTAAACAAAATGAAGTATGTGGAGGACATGGGAAGTAAATCCACATCTTTTGAGATCAAGGATGCTTCAGTGTTCATCCACAATCAAGCATTTCCACACCAAAGACAAGCTGTGATAGTTTGATCGATATGTTAGATGCTCTATGGTCCAATATGGCCCACCCCAAAACCCAAAAGGCACCTCCAAATTAGAAGTGTCATGTGCCTTCTTATAGACTTCAAATCTAGTTTTAATTTGTTTTTTCTATTGCAATTATAGTCAAAATTTTCTACATAATTAACATGTTTTCAAAAATCATAAATTTTAACTATTAACTTAAATGAAATAATGAAATTGAAACTGAATTAAAAATATAAAGTCCAACATTATTTAAATTGAAATTATAGTGATTAAAGTACATCTAAGTAAAATTATAATAGTAAAAAGTATAATTTATCTAATCGAAACCATAGTGATTAAAATACATTGAAGCAAAACTATAATGGTAAAAAGTATAATTTTATTATTTAATTATTGGGAATACATTAATATCTAGGGGATTTTTTTTTAAGATCCCTGGTATTAAGATTTTATAGTATAAAGGACACCCAATATTGTCATAATGTCTAAGGTCCTTTAATATCGATCCAGAGAAAATTCGACCCAAGAGAAATTCTCTCCAGAGAAATTCTGGAAATTTCTCTGGACCTCCCAGAGATTTTCTCTCCAAAGAAATTCTGGGAATTTCTCTGCACTTCCCAGAGAATTTCTCTGAACCTCCCATAAATTTTCTCTCTAGAGAAATTCTCTCCTGAGAAATTCTGGGAATTTCTCTGGACTTTCCAGAAAATTTCTCTGTGTTTTTTACCAATTTTCTCTAGTTTGCTCATAATTTTCTCTGTGTCTTTGATCAAACCAGACAGTAAGCCATTTAGACAACAACAAACCAGAGAAAATTGAACAACCACCATTTTGACTAATTTTCTCTGAGTACCAAAGAAATCCAAAGAAAATTGTGTAAAGAAAATTTGTGTAGCTTTGTGTGGCTCTATCCAGAGAAAATTGTGTCAGAGACAATTTGTGTGGCTTTGTGTGGCTCTATCTAGAGAAAATTGTATAGAGAAAATTTATGTGGCTTTATGTAGCTCTATCCAAAGAAAATTGTGTTAGAGAAAATTTGTGTGGCTCTATCCAGAGAAAATTGTGTTAGAGAAAATTTGTGTGACTCTATCCAGAGAAAATTGTGTAGAGAATTTGTGTAGCTCTATCCAGAGAAAATTGTGTAGAGAAAAGTTGTGCGACTTTGTGTGGCTTTATCCAGAGAAAATTGTGTAGAGAAAATTTGTATGGCTTTGTGTGGCTTTATCCAGAGAAAATTGTGTAGAAAAAATTTGTGGATAGAGTCAGAGAAAATTTCTCTAGCTCTATTCACAAAGAATTTCTCTGACTTTGTGTAATATGTAAGCGAATAATGCAATCTTTACTAACAAACCCACAAAATAATACTGAAGTAGTCAACAATCACAAATTTCAAATAAAGTTTTCTTGTAACAACCCACATTTCATACCATAGTCATGTTCACAAATTTCACATTGCTAAGCCTAAGTCATGTCAAGCCTTGTTATGATTAAGCTTAGATCATTACCAAGCCGAGGTCATCCTGAGCCTGTAGTTACTTTGGAATCTCTTTGTGTGACCTCCACCTTCGTCCGGACATATTGGCCGAGATGATTATCATCTGGGCCGAGGTGTGTATCGCCGAGGCCGAGATGTGTATTATCTGGGCCGAGATGTTATCCTTGTACCGAAGTGATCTTGATCTGGAATGGTGTGACCTAGACCGAGGTGTGGCACATCTAGGCCGAGGTGTGGCACAGCTTAGTCAAGTGTTGTTCTTCCTAGCCGAGATCATTGTTCCTTGACTAGCCGAAGTCATTGTCCTTTGTTTGCCGATGTCTTGTCCTTGCCGATGTCATTCCTTGCCGGAGTGTTTTGCTGTGTAGCTTGTTGAGTACGCTTTGTCAGAGTCAAGTCTTGTCAATCTGTCACCTTTTCGAGGGGAACCAACCAGCCGTTGCCACGTGTCCGAGCTGAGTGTTAAGTCAGCCGATAGAGAGAGAAACCTATCATTTGTTGTGTTTTGTTCTAAGGAAGAAGAGAGAGAAGCTCTAGAAGAGAGGGAGAACAGTTCTTGAGAGAGAGTAGAGATCCAAGCTTGATTCCTAGAGATCAAACCGTTAGATTTGTGTTTCAAGGTTAGATTCTTAATCTACTCATGTTGTTCTTTATGTTTATGTTATTGCATTGCATGATTGAACACGATTTGTAAGCCATGCATTGTTTTGAAGTTCGGTTTTAGAGAGAGAAAATGATATTCAAGTGTTTTTCAAGAAAAGTCATGTTTTGATCCGTAAGCTCAAGCCAAGATATATGTTTTGTGTTTGTTTTCATATGATCTTCAAGTATGGGTACCCAGGTCCATGTTTTCGAACTCATAGCATGAAAACCCAGATTTTGTATAAGCAAGTTATGATTTTGGCATTCATCACATTCATGTCTTCATGTTCATGTTCTTCATGTTCTTCACGGGTGGAAACCCAGATTTCCAGACTTCACTTCCCGAAGTGTTGTCGCCGAGATCACTCTTACCTAGACCTTACACTTAGGCCAAGCATCGTATCTCACCTTGGCCTACCTTGCATGATCACTTGCACTTGTCTTGTTTGAACCTCGGCATCTGATGCAAGAAGCCTTGGTAACCACACCTCGGCGGGAGGTGTGGGACCTCAAGAAAAGACCGTTAGTACCAAAGATGTCCTCCGACGTGTAAAACAGTGTTTTGACTTCCAGCATGTTTTCCCGAGATCAATTGCATGTATGTAAGCCTTGTTTGAGAAGTATGTTCAGTAGACTTTGCCATGTGCTTGTAGGACTTGGACCTTTGTTGTGACCCCGACGTGCCAAGAACTAGGTGAGTGGTACCTTTAATAAAGTTATGTTCTAATGTTTTGAATAAGCTTTGCTTCGTTTTGAAAAGTATTTGTCAAGCATGAATGATTACCCCTTATTTTATGTATCAAGTATAAGCCCTGTTTTGATGATGTTTTAGACAAGTCCGTGCGTGCCAGGGGACTTTAAGCATAAGTGGCACATTCAAGTTAAGTCTATCGTGTTAAAGCGGGCTACGGGCCTAAGTAACATAGGTCCCTTGTGCTGGAGGACTCTAAACTTTCGCAGCACCATATCGTGTTAAAGCGGGCTACGGGCCTAAGTAACATAGGTCCCTTTAACACGGGCTACGGGCCTAAGTAACATAGGTCCCTTGTGCTGGAGGACTCTAAACCTTCGCAGCACCATATCGTGTTAAAGCGGGCTACGGGCCTAAGTAACATAGGTCCCTTGTGCTGGAGGACTCTAAACTTTCGCAGCACCATATCGTGTTAAAGCGGGCTACGGGCCTAAGTAACATAGGTCCCTTGTGCTGGAGGACTCTAAACTTTCGCAGCACCATATTGTGAAAAAGGACTACGGGCCTAAGTCACACAAGTCTTGTAAGTTTTGTAAGATCAAGATTGATGAATACGGTTCATCCTATGATTTGATAAGAAAGCAAGTTTTGGAAGCCCAAGTACACGTTTTGATACAAGTTATGCCAAGAATGTTTTGTACAAGTTTTGCCAAGCATATGTTTTGATGCAAGCTATGATATATGTATTGTTTTGACAAGAACCTCGGGAATCATTCATTTAACCCCTTTATTACTTGTACCATTCACTGAGTTTCCATACTCACCCTCTCTATGTATATATGTAGGTTCCAAGCTAGAAGTCGGCTACGCCGAGATGCGTGTTTTGTGCCGATGTTTTGTATGCATGTTAGATCGGCATCAAGGATGTCGGCTCGGGAAGCCCTTTTGTTGAGATGTAATGTGTATATTTTATAAGTTGTAAAGTTATATATAAAGATGTATGCCATTTCACTTGACTTATGCACAGCTCTTATGGACCACTTGTATTTTAAGTTATTGCTTCCGCTCTTGTTAGCCCCATATGTATACTCTGACTGTGTGTGATCTTTGTAAGTTGGCCTTTGGTAATCTCGGATTACTGGCCATCACGGCACCATTCTACTAGGGGCAGTTTGGGGTCGTGACATTTCTCCACTTAAATTTAGTTCTAACAAGAAATTCTCCATGAATGGAATAGTTTGTCTCCACTCCGAATTCCAAGACTTACTAGATATGTGTGTGCTACAACTATCATTTCTTTCGCAAAATGTAAACATCGGCCTCTTCATAGGCATATTCAGGGTGCAAATACTCGTGTGGAACCTTCTGGATGTTGAGAAGAAGATGTCCGTTCAATTCAGAGAATTTCTCTGGTCTAAACCAGAGAATTCTCTGGATTTAGACTAAAGAATTCTCTGGATTGAAACTAGAGATATTCTCTTTATTTGTAGCAGAGTTGTATTTTTATGAATAGTCCTTGGTGATCGTACATTGATCCAAGAAACCCTAGCCTTGGATGTGTCTTCACACTCTTAAATCACATCTCATAATCGAGTCCGTGGGAGTGAGATTCCAATTCGCAATGACTCTGGCCAGCCAACATCAAGTTCATTGAAGCCTAGCTAGTTATGATCTAAGTTCACAATCAAGCTCATCCAATCTAATAAGAATTTCAAAAATAAATAGGGGTGGTGTTTGGGTTAGAAGAAAAAAAAAAATACACATTTCTCAGATTTCTTAGCACTACACGAAAAATTGAATTACGAATATCAATTGAAGACTCAATAAGACAACAAGTACAAAGAATAAAACATTTTTAGATCAGAAAATTCAAATTTTCAATGGATCTACGAATATACAGAAAACCATATAGTAAAAAATTCAGATAGATACAGATCTAAGCAACCACAAACATATACATATATATAGATATAGATATAGATAGATAGATAGATAGATAGATAGATTGATTGATTGATAGAGCGAAAAGGCACTTACACCTCTCCATGGAAAAAGAGGTCTGGGCTCGAAAACTTTGAAAACCTTAGAAAATGGATGGAGGAGGAGTTTGTGTATGTATATATAGTGGTCGGTCCGAGGCTGGAGGCCTTTGTCAAATTATCCGATAAGGAAGAAAACCAAATTTTAAAATTTTGAATTCGAAGATCAGTCTCTGCATTCTTTTCCCCAGGAAGATCAAATATGGAGGGAGATGTATGGGAATGTGTGATGGACCTTAGACATCACAAAATAATATTGTGGATCTCTCCCATTACTAAAAATGGGAGAGAGACTTTAGACTAATTTTCCCTAATATCTATATAGTGTAGTTTTGACCCTTCGTTATATGCAGGGTTGTGGGATAGATTTCCAATAGCAAGGACACTGCAACAAATGATGGAAACCATGGAGAGGATGATGGAAGACCCTTTTGTCTACACCGGCGAGTGGCTGTCACTGACATTAACCGAGACCGGCGGGTACAGCAGGGGAAGGACTCCATGGGAGATAAAGGAAGGAGAGGGAGAGTACAAGATGAGATTCAACATGCCCGGTATGACCAAAGATGATGTGAAGGTCTATGTTGAAGAGAAAATGTTGGTTGTCAAGGCTGAGAAAATGACCAAGGACAGAAATGGCCAAGAAAGTGAGGTAGAAAATGAAGAGTGGTCTGCAAAGAGCCAAGGTAGGTATAGTAGTAGAGTTGCTTTGCCTGAGAATGTTGAGTTTGAGAAGATTAAAGCTGAGGTTAAAGATGGGGTTTTGTATATAACTATACCTAAAGCTAGTGGCACTTCCAAGGTTTTGGACATTAATGTTCAATGAGTAGTTGAATGTATAATCAATTATTAGGGTTAATTTAGTGGTTAGATTTCCATGTTAGTGAGTTTAATTTTTTCTCTCCTCCAATGTAGTGAAAAAGAGAGCAGTCTTTTCAATTTAGTATTTTGTTCTCTTTAAATATTTTGTGTTGGTTTCATTTTTATTTTGTTTTTCTAATTTTGTTTCTCATTGATTGTTTAGGATGTTCATGCCTTATTTTATAATGAGTCCATGAAATTAACATTTTCAATGTATGAATGTGTGCAAACTTATATATATATATATAAATTTTGTGCAACAATTTTATATTGTGTCTGTTTGGCAGAACTTAAAAGCAGCTTATTTCAGCTTTCAGCTTAATTTAAGCTATTTTGATGTGTTTGGTTTAACTTATAGCTTTTTGGAAGTCAGAAATCAGCTTATTCTTTGAGTGGGGCAGGAGATGCTTAATTTATAAGTCAGAAATCAGCTTATGTTCATAGTTATAAGCTATAAGCTGTTTAAGCATAAGCTATAAGCACTTTCTCACAGCTCTACTGTAATGACCCTCACACTACCCTAACCATACTCATATGCATTTTACATGATTTTGCCTTGTTAAGCTTGCGTTTCGAATCTTGACTTGTCTTGCATAAGTGTTACTTGAATGCTATGTCTCTTGGTGAGGGTGTGTGTTTCAGCCGAGGTCATCTTGAGCATAGGTCACCCTTTTGATGCTTTTACACTTAGGACCATCTTAGGGTTTCTTTGTTGACCTCCACCTTTGTCCTGACATATTGGCCGAGATGATTATCATCTGGGCCGAGGTGTGTATCGCCTAGGCCGAGATGTGTGTTATTTGGGCCGAGATGTTATCCTTGTGCCGAAGTGATCTTGTCCTGGAGTGGTATGACATAGACCGAGGTGTGGCACAGCTTAGTCAAGTGTTGTTCTTCCTAGCCGAGATCATTGTTCTTTGACTTGCCGAAGTTCTGTCCTTGACAAATAGATATTGGTTATAAAATAAACTGTGATTTTGATTGTGACTCAAAATGATCTTTTTTTTTAAAAAAAATATATATATACAGTTCTTGTTAACACATCTACAGTTCTTGTTGCACATCTTTCTTAAATTTAAAGTTGAATAAAAATCACTCAAAGTAACCATACATTTATTGACCCAAGTTTATACCAAAATTAAGTTCTACTTAAATTTTTACTCAAATAAAGGAGAACTCAAATATCTACTTAAATTTCAAGGCTATGTTTTGTCCCTCAATTTTAATATTGTGCCATTAGTGAATCTTTACTTGAATTTATGTTTAGGTTTAAGTTTATCTATTACAACGATTTATATGAAATTAAGCTTTTATCCAATTTCTTTGTTTCTATTTGGTTTGAAGCTACACGAACTACATGCTTCAATGGACATTGATTCAACCAATCCTTCATTGAATGGGAGTGAGGAAGTTGAAGAGGCAGAAAACAATCCGTCATTAAATGAGATTGGTGAAGTTGAAGAACCTAAGAAGGGTATGTGTTTTAGCTCAAAGCAAGAAGTATATTCGTTTTATGCAAAATATGCGAAGCACCTTGGACTTGCTGTAGCTTATAGAACACAGAATATTGGACAAGATGGAGAAGTAAAATACTTTGGAATTGAATGTACTCGGGCACACAAGAGAACAAAACGATCAGAAGTACACCCTCTCGAACCATCTTTGACATCATTCATTGAGTATAAAGCAAAGGTTAGAGCAACTCTACAAAAGGATGGAAGATTTAAGTTGACCACAGTTGTGCTTGAATATACGCATGACTTGATTCCTAGTGACTCACGACATTTTGCAATGAATAAGAGAATTCTTACCCCTGTGAAGAGAAGACTAGAAATAAATGATGAAGCAGAGATAGGGTTGGCTAGGAATTTTCATTCTATAGTTGTTGAAGCAGGGGGGTATGAGGCATTAACATTTGATGAACAAGATGCAATAAATCATATTCAGAGTATGAGAAGATTGAGGCTTGGGGTAGGAGATGTTGAATCAGTTGCACTTTATTTTATAGGATGCAACAACAAAATTCGAACTTCTATTATGCAATTGACCTCGATGAAGATGGTCGCATGCGAAACTTGTTTTGGGCGGATGCAAGGAGTAGGGCAACTTATAAAGCATTTGGGGATGTGGTTTTATTTGACACAACTTATCTAACAAACAAATATGATATGCTATTTGCTCCGTTTGTAGGAGTTAATCACCATGGGTAGTCAATTTTGCTTGGTTGTGGCCTATTATCTAATGAGAACACTGAAACATTTGTGTGGCTATTTAGAGAATGGTTAAGTTGCATGTCTGACGTTCCTCCAAAAGCTATAATAACAGACCAATGCAGAGCAATGCAAAATGTCATTGAAATTGTCTTTCCAGAAGCTCGACATCGTTGGTGCTTATGGCATATCATGAAGAAAATTCCTGAGAAATTAAGAGGATATGCCCAATATGAATCCATCAAACTTGCTTTGCAAAATGCAGTGTATGATTGTTTTACAAAACATGAATTTGATGAAGAATGGCAAGCGATGATTGGAAAGTTCAACCTAGATGATAATGACTGGTTGGGGGTATTATACAGTGAGCGACACAGGTGGATTCCAGCGTATGTAAAGGATGTTTTTTGGGCTGGCATGTCGACTACACAACGAAGTGAGAGCATGAACGCATTTTTTGATGGATATGTGAACTCAAAGACAACTTTGAAGCAATTTGTTGAACAATATAATAATGCCTTGAGAAGTAAGGTTGAGAAAGAGATGAAAGTAGACTTTAAATCTCAAAACAAATTGTATTTGAGAAGCAATTTCGTGCAACCCTACACGAATGCAAAATTAAAGAAGTGCAAGTAGAATTGAAACGACTATTGTATTGTCGTGCGAATCTTGTCAAAGAGGAGGGAGCAATTTGTACTTATCATGTGAAGGAGGCTGTTCTTGTGGGTGAGAAAATGAAGACTGTAGAATTTGTTGTGTACTTTAATGCAACTGAATGTGAATTGTATTGTATATGTCGGTGGTTTGAGTTTAGGGTCATTATGTGTGTCCATGCAATTACTGTGCTACTTGAGAGGTGTATATATCAGGTACCAGATAAATAAATTATATCAAGATGGAGAAAAGCTATTGAAAGAGGGTTCACATGCATTCCAACCACATACACTAAAGCCGGGGCTGTTCTTAATGCAAAGTTGCATGACAAATACCACAAGATGTTGGATGAAATCATAGAAATTTCTGCCAACAATGATGGTAAACACGAAGTGCTTGATCTTGGGTTGATAAAAATCAAGGATAGAGTGAGAAAAGATCAATCAGGTAGTGTGAGTCATACACCACCTTCTACTAGTGAAGTGCCACCTTTTACTAGTAATGTACCACCTTCTCATAGTTCATTGAGAAGTCCGTCTGCTTGTAGTACTACAAAAGCAAGCATGTCTCGCAACATGCTTAGTCCAATGGTTGCTCGCCAAAGAGGACATCCATGTACCAAACGGAAGGTTAGCAAAGTGGATGCAATAGTGAATCGGTTGAAGGGAAAGAGTAAAAAGCCTCCAAAAGCACAGGTAAGTTTTTTTTGTTATGTGTGACATGGAAATTGTCGAATGTATTTAAGATAAATTATTCACCTATGTGTCTGTGTCTTACTATAGGGACACACGGTTCGTCAATGCCAGCCTTGGAAGTTAAATTTTCCTGGTACCGATGATATGCAATACAATACTTATCATGACCCGGTATGTTTTTGAATTTTTATGCTGTTGGTTATTTTTTATTTTAATGTTGGTTATTTTTTATTTTAATGTCTTTTATGTATAATGAAATTGTGTTACTATGATCATAAGGCGACGCAAACTGCACCTTACTATTTTCCTTGCATGGATGGCACACAACAGAGTATATATGCACCGATATGTGGTCAATATTTAAACTAAAATATTTGTTCTTGTTTTAATTGATATATATGTTGAATGGACAATATTTGTAAAGTGTACTTGTTTATTAAATAGGCACAGTTTAGTCAAATGCAAACGGTGAACAATATTGGAGGCACATTTCATACTCAATTAGGAATGGTGAACAACATCAGCAGTCAAAGTTCGACAATCGCTTTAATGGTAATATTTTCTGTTGAATGATGGCAAATGTCCCATTAATATTTTATCACTGGTTTTAATTGGGAGCTATATGCATTGACTTGGCCAAGTTCTATATAGGGGGCCAATTCCAGATATGAGATGTTTTGATTGGTGAAGGTTGAGATCTAATAGAGATGTTAAAGTATTTAAATAAAAATGTAATTTTTTCGGAAGATGAAATTTGCATCTTTGCTCTGTGATGAAGAATATGAGAATCTTTGAATCGATTCTTTGGTGCATTACACGAAGATGGGTGAATCGATTGTTGGTGCAGAATGCTGAATCTGATTGCTAATGCAGATAGACTTTGCTGTCAGTTTACTTCCTCTGAAAGGACCTGGCTGGGAGAACTAAAAAATGCTGAATGTTGAAGAACTAAAAAAATGCTCAATGAGAATATTTCGAGATGAAACCTGTTGTAAATGGTCAATGAAAATTACAAAAATCCTGTTGTAAAGAAATGCTCAATGAGAACTAAAAAAATCCTGTTGTAAATCATCTATTTCGAGATGAAACCTTTCACTTTAATGGTAATATTTTATGTTCAATGATGGCAAATGGATGTTGAATGGGCCAAATTTTGAATGCTCAATTTGTATGTTTATGAATCTGCTTGAATGCTTCAGGTTATGGTTCAGATTATGTCTATGAATGTCATTGAATGAGCCAAATTTTGAATGCTGAAATATATGTCTTTGAATGCTCCAAGTTATATTTTATGGTAATATTCCAATAATATTTTATGTTGAATGATGGCAAATGGATGTTGAATGATGGCAAATTGTATGTTGAATGGGTCAGATTTTGAATGTTGAATCTGTATGTCTGTGAATCTGCCTGAATACTCAATCTGTTATGCTCCAGATTTGACTAGATCCATTCAAACAGATCCATTCTATGAATCTGCCTGAATGCTCAATCTGTTATGCTCCAGATTTTGAACAGATCCATTCAAACAGATCCATTCTATGTATCTGCCTGAATGCTCAATCTGTTATGCTCCAAATTTTTAATAGATCCATTCAAACAGATCCATTTTGTGCATCTGCCTAAATGCTCAATCTGTTATGCTCCAGATTTTTAGCAGATCTATTCAAACAGATCCATTCTGTACATCTGCCTAAATGCTGAATCTATTATGCTCAATCTGCTATGCTCCAAATCTATTCAAACAGATCCATTCAAACATATTCATAATAAAATGCTCCAGGTTATGGTTGTTCAAACACTACATTCATCCATTCAATTTGTTATGGTTGTTCAATCCATAATAAAATAGATCCATAATTAACACTACATTTAAATTACATAATAGAATACACAAAATATGTCCATTACATCCATTCAAACACTTCCCAAAATATGTCCATTACATTCATTTACATGATAAAGTAAAAAAATACACAAAATACAATGACATAAGTCATTGCCTTGAAAATCTTCTCCATCCTTTCGAGCCTTCTATCATGCTTACCAAGCCTTCTCCTTAGCTCATTAATTTCTTCAGTTCTTACATCTGTGAAGGTAACATCGTTGTCATCATTATTTGCAAAGCTGAAGTAATTGCAGTGTTCGTTCACACTCTACAATGCACAAGAATCGGTTAATCAAATCAGACAAATGAAATTTGTAAAAAGTGAAACATTAATTTATATAACAGATACTTACATATTTGTCTGGGCAAACAAAAAACACATGTCCTTCATTTCCATTCTCATTGGTTCGTACAATGTGCATGGAAACTGTTCTTCCACAATAACAGAATCTTGGCTTTAATCTTATTTTCCTATGATTAGTAGAAGATGAAGCCATTTTTTTATCTGCATAAAAAATACCAATAGATTCAACTACCTCAATCTTGATAACAAAACCACTTTAAATTCTTATGAATGTTGAGTGCATAAATTCAATGTTGATAACAAAGTGAATGCATAAAATCAATGTTGACACTTAGAATGATCTTTCAAAGGTATCCATCTAAAACAGATGATAAGTTTCTTTGAATCTGTTACTTATGAATCTATTTGGGGTTTTGTTAAGTTTTATGAATCTGTTACTTACTTATGAATTTGGTGCTTTATTATCTACATGATGTGTACCACAAAAGTCAAGAACCCTTGGTTTACCCTTGTAGTTCCTTTTTTAACAACTCTCTTTTACTTTTGACTAGTGAGAAATGCTACTTGATTCAATGTTAATTTCAATGCTAACAAGAGTACAATGCTAACAGATTCAATGCTAATTTCAAGCAATGCTAACAGATGGTAAACTATAGCTAGCGAAGCCCTCATTCCTTGGGTCTGTCATTGTTCCCCAAGAGAGGATATAGGGTAATACCAACATATAGGTTTAACTTCTTGAATAAAAATAAAAAATAAAATAAAGCCCAACAACTTAGCTAGCCTTTTCTTGGATTACTTTGAAGAGTGGTATATTTTTTTTCCCTTTCTAAATTTGGGTAAAGCTAAAACTCCACTAGAATCACTAAATCATCAGCTCACTTTAGACCAGAATAATACAATTCTTTATATCCACACCTTCGATAAAGTGAAATATCAAACCAATGCCCAAGCAATAAAAGATGGAAGCAATATGCAACGCAAGTGAACAAAAAATCATGTACACATCCACCGTAAAATTTTTAAAAAAAAAACAAAAAAACTTTCAACAATTTTATTAGAACCACTCCTCAGCATGATTAAGTGCAACAGAATTTTTTCCATTGAAATTTTAATAATTAATTTTAAAATTCCTACTTGTTTAACAAAACTAATTGAAAAAGTTGATTCCCAGCAGACTTACCAAATGCTTTGGGGATATTGTACTCTTATTAGCATTGAATCTTGACAACTCTCTTCAAGCAATGCTAACAAATTCAATACTAATTTCAAGCAATGCTAACAGATTCAATCAAATGGACACAGGGATAACCAATCAAATATATTTTGAACATAAGTCATCACAGATGTGTATTTCAAGAAATGCTAATCTCAAATTTATACAGAGGATAACCAATCAATATATTTCAAACCTAGGTCATCACAGATGTGTATTTCAAGCAAAACCAATCAAATGTATACAGAGGATAACAGATTGAAATGCAAATCTCAAACCCTAACACATCAGAAATTAAAGCCAAATCCCAAACCCTAACACAAATTTCAAGCAAACTCCAAACCCAAACACTCCTAATCAACTAATTGCTACAAAAAATTAAAGCCAAACACAAACCCTAACATGGCTCAATTTGGGGTTTACCTCAGTTGTCCTTCGTACTGCTTCAACAGACAGGTGAGAGAGGTGAGACTGAAGAAATAGAGAGGATGTGTAGTCGACATGAGAGGGATGAGTCCAGAGAGGCGAGAGGAATGAGGCGTGGGTCAAGAAAAGGAAGAAAAAGAAGAAAAAAAAAATCGAAACCCAAAACGACGTCGTTTTTGGGTTTCGAGCCAACGGCTTTCGAGCCCTCAAACATTTCTGTTTTTGTAATCTATTATTATAACTTATTGGGTATCAATCATAATTTAATTATGACTTGATTATATATTATAATGTTAAATATAAATGTTAATTATAATATTATTTTAATTATAATATAAAAAGTATGACTCGATTTCTTTTTTAGTTCTGATCCTAAAAAATTTCAATTATAATATTTATAACATTTGTTAAATATTATTATGCATTAAATAAATGTATATAAAACATACATTATATTATTTAGTATATAATTAATATTTATATTTATTTTATTATTTTATATATAATCAATATTTAAATAAATTATAAACAAATCAAATTTAACTCGAGCTTTGACTTGTTTATTAAACAAGTTTAAAAGTATGGCACAAATTTATATGGATAACGAAGTGAGTTAACTTGAGCCGAGTCAAACTTATGAGTATTTCATTTGTAATCCTATTCTATAGTATGGGAAATTATGTAATAGGTTGGACCAACCAAGTGATTTTGTGCCATCCAATAATAGTAGGTAGATATAAATATTTTATTTAAAACGTAAGAAAAAAATATAAAAAATAATTAGTCCTTCTATAATGAAACAAACACACTAGTATGGTATAAGTTGGACCTATTAAAAAATGAATAATGTCACAATCCTGTATTTTTTGTTCAAAGTTTCATCAGCAAATATCAACTTGTAATCAAAATTTATCTGATTAATGAACGCCACAATCTAATAGTTAAATCCCAACTACACAATTTTGTCTATGAATCCATGGTTTTTTTATACGGTTTAGCCTATAAGGTTCACTAGGAGTCACATGTTGATATTTTTATTTTTGTTTTTATTCAGGGGTAAATTGATCATTAAAATAATCATATTTAATCTTACAATTTTAGTCAAATAATTTGTCTTCAAGAAAATTTTAAAACAATTATGAGCTTAAAAATAATGTGTTTATTTTAAACTGTCAAATATGATAGTTTCCATGTAGTTATGATTAGAAAATTAATTTTAATGAGTCAAATCTCATTTTGTAATCCCATAATCCAATCTCATCTTAAAAATAACTATTTACAAAAAAAATTAATTAAGAGACGAGGGGTAACTCAAGTAATAAGCCCCCTTTAAGGTAGAATAGTGTTGTAAGAAAATAATATTAAAAAAAAAAATGCACCCTTTAACATTTTTTATTATAAAGGCACGCTTTTTAATCTTTTTTTTTTTATTTATGAATTAAGCGTTGGTTTGAGATGCTCTAAAAAAGTATACTTTTTGATTTATTAACTTATATGGGTTGGGTTTGGATTGGGTTTGATGTGATGTGTCAGAGAGGTGATGTGATTTAAATAAGATGATGTGACTTAAATAGAATAGTAACTTTTTAACTTTTTGTATTATTTTGTAGACGCCAAACTTGGCCTAAAAGTCCACGTTTATTAATTTTTTATTTTTTCAAATTTTTATATATATTTAAATTTAATTGTGTATTTAATTACATTTGTGTGGGGATATATTTTCTGAGTACCAACACGTGGCAAGGTGACGTCGACGTGTCAGCCGAGGTACCACGTGTCCTGGTCATGATGCCAAGATGATCTCGGCTAAGCCGAGGTTATCTCCAAAGATATTGGAATCTAGGATAAGCAGATAAGGCATAAGAGTCCTAGAATGATAAGGGAACTCAGACTGGATAAAGATAAAACACTTAGGGAGTTTATCTCTATCTATTAAAGAGTCTTGGATAAGTACTGAGCTAAAGTCCATTGAAGATAGACTTCTGTCGGGACAAGGATTGAGTTAACTATAAAAGAGAGGCACCCCCATGCGTCTAAGGATGCATAATTTATATTCTGAATAGTGAGTTTTGCACTATTGATTATCTTTGAGAGATATACTGACTTGATCGTCGGAGTGCCCCCGGGTGGACGAACCACCGCTGGAATCTTCTCTTTCTGTTTCAGGTCAGCCAAGTGTCATCTATTCTGCCAGTGTTCTCCAGTTGAATACTGAGTTGGCCGTGTGGTCGAAAATTGACAAACAAAATATGGCGCCTGCGTCAGGAAAGAAAGAAGAATAGATGGCCAGTGACAGACAGAAGGATAAGGGTGGGGGACGAAACCCCTGCTGAGAACGGTAAACACGTTGACTTGAACGTGGAGGAGGATGGTTGCAACGAGAAGACTCAGAACCAGAATCACAACAAGAAAGATGTCGGCCAGATTGGCGACATACCAAAGAAACCTGATCGAAGCAGGTACTACAATGAGGACGACCTCTAGGTATGGAGGGATAGATGCCTTCGAAGGGACGAAGAAGTAAAAGAGATGGCGAACAAATTGGCGGACCTGTAATCGGTCGTCAATTTCATGATGCAAAATAATGTCATGTAGCCACCATTCCCACTATAGGACATGCCGATTCCAGCGGCCAATGCCCAGAAGGGGGGACAGAAGCAAATCCCAATAGCCCCCCCAGCACGCCAGGAGTGAAAGACACTCTCACCGACCTTCAAGGGAGGTCGGACGAGGAGAGTCAATGAGGGAGGAATCACGAAGGACGCATCGCACCAAGGAGGCCAACCCCAAACAACATCGGGATGTTCGGGGACAGGCGCTGTGCTTCGATACAACTAATGGAGAAAGATCAAAGAGAGCTCACCATGAGGCTGAAAGTAGTGCACCAAAGAGATTGAAATCAGGAGATAGTCGAGCTCCTGGGCAGACAAATGAGGACTTGAGAGACTACCTCAAGAGGAAGCAACAGAATGCCGATGCCGAGGTAACCTCCCCTGATAAGCCGAGAACACCCTTCTCGGTGGAATTGGACAAATTTGAGGCGCCGAAGAGATTCAGTATGCCGAGGTTCCAAATTTACGATGGTAAGTCAAACCCCAACTTCCACATTGGATTATACTTGAATTCAATGGCATTGTACAGTGGGAACGAGCCGTTGCTCTGCAAAGTGTTCCCTTCGTCCTTCGGGGAGATTGCATCAGATTGGTTTCATAAACTACCAAAGGGAAATGTGAAGACCTGAGAGGGCCTGGCCGAGATGTTCGTGGCGAGAGTTGACGTGGTTAACAAGCTATAACCATTGAGGGTGGACGCATTGATGGCTCTAAAGATCAGTAAGAATGAAGGCCTTAGGGCCTATGCAAAAAGATACTATGAGGTGTTCAACAGAATATCCGAGTGTAACCAAGAGGTGGCGGTCGTATCTTTCAAGAACGGCCTAAAAGACGACTGCCCGCTACGAAAGTCTTTGGCAAAGACATTGCCAAAAAGCATGGAAGAGCTCATGGCCAGAATTGAAAAATATGCCAGAGCCGAAGAAGATACATTGGGGACTAAGCAACAGAAAGGAAACGGCTCGCCGAAGCGAGGCTGAGGTAATAATGGATCCAGCAAACAAGAGACAGAACTGAGGGCTGCACAGACAGTAACAACTGTGTTTCGAATCCCGATTCACAAAGTCTTGGACAGAATTCAGAACCAACCCTATTTCAGAATGCCAAAGAGGACACCAGAAGAATTTATGGGAAGAAATCTTGGCAGGCATTGTGTTTACCACAATGAAGATGGGCATATGACTCAGGGTTGCAGAGCCTTGAAAGCACACTTGGAAGACCTGATGAAGCAGGGTCATCTGAGAGACCTTGTCGATGAGGCCAGGACAAGAGAGGAACAGACAAGATTGCCCCAGGCACCAGCAGCTCCGCCTCCTTCAGCACAGCAACCTTAGGCAGGAGGACCTTGGGCAATTAATATAATTCACTCGAAGATCAACAAGAACGAAATTCGGGAGAAGACCCAAAAGGTAAAGTACCTATAGCATGTCTACCAAGTCGGGGAGAAAAGACATCGGACAGAGGAGTGCCAGGGACCAGTGGTGTCATTTACAAACGCCGACCTTGAGATGGTGCAGTATCCATATAACGATACCTTGGTAGTATCCCTCTAGGTTGGGGAATGCCAAGTGAAGTGCATCCTAATTGACCCAAGCAGCTCTTGTGACATCATGTATGTTAGGTGTTACAAAGAGCTTGGCCTTCACCCAGACGACATGGAGCAATCCAATGGCCCAATGGTCGGGTTCAATGGAACGCCGATGTGGCCACTGGGAACAACGAGCTTGGAGGTGCAAGCTTGCACTAGGAAGATAAAGACAGAGTTTACTGTAATCGACATATCATCCCCATATAATGCAATCCTAGGGAGACCATGGTTGCACGCAGTGAGGGAAGTCCCCTCAACATTACATCAACTACTGCGGTTCCCAACAGCGCATGGGATAGAAGAAGTCACAGAGATCACCGAAGAAGAATTACTCCATGGCAAAGAATGAGATTTACCTGCAGCACACGAGAGCCAGAAAGGGCAGAAATTGAAGATGATGACGTAGAAGTCCTAGAAGACGTCGGTAAGGAGCCAGCCGAGAAAAGCGAAGAAGCACTGAAGAAAATCCTCGTCCAGGAGGGGGATGAAGAACGCTTCTTTCTTCTCGGCTCGGGCTTAGCCGAAGAAGAAGAAAAGGAGTTGGAGGCTTTCCTGAGAGCAAATATTGAGGTGTTTGCTTGGACGCCTTACGAAATACTTGGCATTGACCCCGAGGTCACTTGCCACAAACTGAACGTTGACAGGTCGGCCAAACCTGTAATTCAACGAGCAAGGAGACTGACGTTGATGCACGTCGAATCAATAGAGGAAGAGGTAGATAGACTTCTGGAGGCCAGGGCCATTAGAGAAGTTAACTACCTGACATGGCTATCCAATACAGTGGTGGTAAAAAAAAAGAATGGAAAATGGAGGGTCTGCGTAGACTTCACAAGCCTCAACAAGGCCTGTCCCAAGGATAGCTTTCCTCTACCCAAGATTGACCAGCTAGTGGATGCCACATCAGGGCATGGAAGGATGAGTTTCCTGGATGCCTACAGAGGGTATCACCAGATAGCCATGTACCCTCCAAACGAAGAGAAGATTGCGTTTATCACCCCAAAAGGGCTGTACTGCTACAAAGTGATGCCTTTTAGGTTGAAAAACGCAGGAGCAACTTACCAAAGACTGGTAACCAAGATGTTCAGACACCTGATCGGCCGAACGGTTGAAGTTTACATTGACGACATGGTCGTGAAGACCAAGGAACCTGAAGGTCATTTGGCCGACCTAAAAGCAGTATTCAAAATCCTTAAAACATATCGGCTCTGACTCAATGCTTCGAAGTGTGCATTGGAGTTGGATCTGGTAAGTTCTTGGGATACTTGGTAACCAGAAGGGGCATTGAGGCCAGCCCAGATCAGATCAAGGCCATCCTTGAGTTGAAGAGCCCGACGTCGGTAAAACAGATGCAAATGCTAACTGAGAGGGCCGCAGCCCTAAATAGGTTCATCAGCCGAAGCTCAGACAAATGCAGACCTTTCTTCAACTTAGTGAAGAAAGCCACAGACTTCCTATGGACCGAAGAATACGAAGCCGCCTTGGTCGACCTAAAGAAATATTTGACCACGGCTCTAGTTCTTTCAAATCTAGAACCTGGAGAGGAGCTATTTTTATACTTAGCAGTTTCAGAACATGCGATAAACGCAGTAATTGTTCGAGAAGAAAAAGGGGAACAAAGAACTGTTTACTATATACGTAAAACCCTGGCCGATGTAGAAACAAGGTATTTACCCCTAGAGAAGTTGGCGCTGGCTTTAGTAATGGCTTCAAAGAAGCTGAACCATTACTTCTAGGCCCATAAAATTGTGGTGCTAACTGAACACCCCTTGAAGTCCTTTCTGCAACAAGGAGACCTGATAGAAAGAATAGCCAGATGGGCAGTTGCCCTAGGCCAGTATGACCTGGAGTACAGGCCCAGAACAACAATCAAAGGCCAAGTTTTGGCCGACTTCGTGGCCGAGTTCACTCCAGGAGCCATCGAGCATCAGGCTCCGTTGAGCCGAGGTGAATAATGTCCAAGTGAGCAAGAAGGAGCCCAGCCGAAGGCAACAGAACAAAGGAAGGAAGAAAAACTCAGACCCTGCAGTATCTACATCGGCGACTCCTTTCGACTGTTCGTCGATGGGAGTTCAAACCGACAAGGAGCAGGGGCAGGAGTAGTCTTGATATCTCAAGATGGACAAATAGTGGAACAATCCATTCGTTTGGGGTTCAAAGCCTCAAACAATGAAGCAGAGTATGAAGCATTGATTGCAAGAAAGGCGCAATAGCAATGAGGCAGATGAGGTAATAGTCTTCTGTGACTCCCAGCTCATTGTCAATCAGACAACAGGCGAGTTTGCAGCCCGAGATGACAGGATGTCGGCCTACGCAAGGGAGGTTATTAGGTTGGCAGCCTTGTTTTAGAACTGCCGACTACTTCAGGTTAGCCGAGATGATAACAGTCATGCTGATGCATTGGCCAACCTAGCTAGTGCAGTACAACCTGGAAAAGCAAGGACCATAATGGTCGATTACTTGTTGGGCCCGAGCGTCGAACCACTGACCACAGAGCATGAAGCAATGTGCGTGGACATGGGACCAAGCTGGATGGATGCAATCATAACATTCCTGAAGGAAGGAAAGCTGCCAGATGATCACAGGGAGGCACACAAGGTCAGATTGAAGTCGGCAAGATTCAGTTTGACAGCAAAAGGTCACCTTTACAGAAGATCCTTCACTGGACCCCTTTTGAGGTGTGTACATCCTTCATAGGTTGAAGATTTTTTATATGAAATTCATGAAAGAATTTGTGGAAGCCACGCTGAGGGCAGATCACTCGACCATAGGTCCATTACCCAAGGGTATTGATGGCCTTACATGCAGAAAGATGCAGAAGCCTATGTAAAGAAATGCGAAAAGTGTCAAAGGTTTGCACCACTGATACACCAACCAGCAGCAGACCTAAACCTCGTATCCAGTCCTTGGCCATTTGCCCAATGGGGCATGGATCTTGTTGGGTAGCTGCTCCAAGCAACTGGACAAAAGGAAGTATCTGCTGGTGGCAACAGATTACTTCACCAAGTGGATAGAAACTGAACCTCTTGCCAAGATCTGAGATGTGGATGTGAAGAAATTCATTGGGAAAAATATCATCACCAGATTTGGGATTCCAAGAGTAATAGTTGCAGACAATGGAACACAATTTGACATCAAGCTAATTATGAGCTTCTGTGCAAAGTTTAAGATCAAGAACTACTTTTCAACCCCGAGCTTTCCCCAAAGCAATGGACAAGCAGAAGCATCCAATAAAGTAATCTTGGATGGGATAAAGAAGAGGCTGCAGGCAGCAAAAGGAAAGTGGGCGGACGAATTGCCCAATGTGCTCTGGGCATATCGGACTACGCCGAGAAGATCAATGGGGGAATCCCCCTTTGCCATGGCTTATGGCATAGAAGTTGTCATTCCGCTGGAGGTCGGCATCAGAACCCAAGGAGTAAAGAACAGGACTAATGACGTACTCTTAGCCTGAGATCTGGATCTTCTAGAAGAACGAAGGGAGAAAGCTGCGATTTAGCTCGCAGCATACCAGCAACAGCTTGCCAGAGCTTATAACAAGAAGATCAACCCAAGGGAGTTTCAAATTGGTGACCTCGTCTTAAGAAAAGTCGTCGGCAACAAGAAGGATCCTAGAGAGGGCAAGCTTAGCCCGAATTGGGAGGGTCTCTACAGATCATCTCGGTACTGGGCAATGGGGCATATCGACTTGAAGATAATGAAGGCAAAGAGTTGCTAAGGCCTTGGAACACTTGCAATTTGAAATTTTTCTATCATTAGAATGTTCTGCTCTTTTGCCGAAGTTAATAAATAAAGTTTTAGCCTGATTTGTTTGTTTGTACACTTGTGATTGATAAAGATACCTGACATTGTTCCTAGAATACCGGTATAATGAGAACCCAAGTGGAACTTAGGCTCACATTAGGGGGCAGAGAGTTGGGAAATGATGTTTAACACTTGTTGAAACTTGAGAAAAGTTTACAAGTTGAAGTTAAACCGAGATGATGTTTAACACTTGTTGAAACTTGAGAAAAGTTTACAAGTTGAAGTTAAACCGAAATGATATTTAACACTTGTTGAAACTTGAGAAAAGTTTACAAGTTGGAGTTAAACCGAAATGATGTTTAACACTTGTTGAAACTTGAGAAAAGTTTACAAGTTGAAGTTAAACCGAGATGATGTTTAACACTTGTTGAAACTTGAGAAAAGTTTACAAGTTGAAGTTAAACCGAAATCAAGTTTAACACTTGTTGAGACTTAAGAAAAGTTTACAAGTTGAAGACTAAGGTTAAACACTTGTTGAAATTTTATGAAAAAATTTACAAGGTGAAACCAAGCTTGGGCCAAGAAAGGTACTCGGGTACTTGCCGAGGTAAAATCATCAGTTCGTATAACCGAGGTATGTCACCCCGAGAAGGTTGCACAAGGATTACAGCGTATATGAAAGATATGCAAAATATTCTAAGTATGGAAGCATACAAAGCAAACATGCAAGCATTTAAGAACAAAAGAGTTATATTAAAATAATATCGGCGATGTAAAGACTTTACATTACTTCAAAAAAGAAAAAACAAAATACAAGAAAGGAAGGGAAAAAATAAAGCTAAGACTCCTCAGCAACGACAATTGGCTGGGTTTGGACCTCAGAGGACTGTTGAGAAGATATCTCGGCAGCCTTCTCAGCCGCAAGCTCAGCATCGATTTCTTGAAGAGTTCCATCAAGGCTTTTTTTGGCGAGAGACACGTCGAACAATGCCTTCTCAAGAGATGCATCTTTGGGAACCTCCTCACCCTCTTCATCTTGAGTTAAGTCAAGGACTTGCTCATTTTGAATAGGAGACTTAGACCCAGCAACCTCCTTTGATGTCCTCACCAGAGCCTCCTCCTTAGACTCAGATTCGTCGTTGGATTGACTTGGTGTTGGAGGGAATGGCAGAGGAATGACATCGGCTTTCCTGAGGGGCGAGTCCTCGGGGACTTCAAGCTTTTTTAGAAGAGACATCCAACCAAGGGTGAAACCCTTGTTGCATGCCTGCTTCACTTGCTTTTCATAGTCCGCCGTGACATCGGCCATCCCCTCAGCATATGCTTTTTCATTGGTGGCCTTGATTTCGGCCTCTTTGGTGGCCAAGGAATCTTGAAGTTCTTTTTGGGCCTGGGCCATTTTTTCCTCGGCCTCATTCTTCTCGGCCTCAAGAACCTTCTTTATGGCCTCGGCAGCATCCGCCTTCTCCTCAGCGTCATCTTTGGCTTTGACAGCAGCCTCGGCCTGATCTTCCAACTTCTTCATTTTTAATTGTAAGCCTTTGTTGGCCTTCTGCAGACTGGCAACCTCGCTTTTCTTATTAGCCAGCTCTTTCCGATTCTCAAAAGACTGTAGTGAGAAGGAATAGGCGTGCTGGATGGCCTGAAAAAGAACATAATAGAAATTATTAGAAAATTTTCTAAAGTATAAGGAAAAGAGGAAAAAATTACCAAGTAAAGACACTTACTTGAATAGAGCGTTGGATCATCAAAGCATAGTTTTCATATTCACTTAACTCGGCGTTTCGATTGAGATCGCCGGGAAGAAGTAAAGTGGTACTAAGGGCTACGCCGACATTAATGTCATCAGCACTGTCATCAGCCCTAACTGGTTTATCTTCCTAAGTAATTTTGGGGGCCCATGGGGCATCATGCTTTTGTGACCCCGAGGTGGTTGCAGAGGATGACCTCGGGCTCTTTGATCTTTGGGATTCGGATGGTTGCGCATCGGCTGGCCTCTTCTCGGCAGTAGATGTGGTTTTCTCACTCGAAGCTAGTTTCGAGATTGGCAAGGCGTCCATAGTGTCAACCTGAGTCACCTTTGCCTTGGACTGAGCCTTCTTGATCCTTTTTTGCTTTGGCTTTGGAGGCTGGGTTGGAGCTGGTAAAACATCAACATCAGATGGAATGTTGGTCAGGAGATCTTTAGCCCCGGTTTTGCGGCCCATCTGGCGGCAAGAACAAGTCGTCGCCGATGTTGTCATTGGGATATTGGGATCGAGATAAGGAGGTTGACGGATGCTTTTGGATTAGAAGTCGATCCTTGATTTTG
This sequence comes from Camellia lanceoleosa, assembly GCA_025200525.1. Lineage (NCBI taxonomy): Eukaryota > Viridiplantae > Streptophyta > Magnoliopsida > Ericales > Theaceae > Camellia > Camellia lanceoleosa. Next base: position 132,378,960 of record CM045771.1, on the reverse strand, counting down.
CCGAGATGTGGAGGCAAGCTGGAGGAGTTGTGGGGAAGGAGGAGATAGACTCTTCTTCTTCCTCTTCTTTGGAAACGTCGGGAAGAACCAATTTGTAGAAGGAGCGAAGTTAAGTACCAAGGGGCCTTGGTTTGTGGATTGGCGAGTCGAAGTTTCCTCAAGTCTTTCTTTGGGAAGGAAAGACTAGCGGAAGCCTTTGGAGGCCGAGGAAGAGCTGCAAAAACATTTCTTTAGAACAAATAATGTATTGAAGACTTTAAAATAAACAAGTAAAATATGAAACACAGGGCTCTTACCATTGCCCTCTACAAAAACTGTTCGAGGGAGAGGGTAGAGGTGGAGGTCCTCGTCTGGAGCGAACTCCCAGTTCCCCGAGGTAATCAAATAGTCGTCTCCAGCCCCCTTGTTGGAGTCTGGGAGGTCGGCTACGATTTTGTATTCTGTGGACCTCGGCTTAAGGTAGTAAATATAGCCAGTATCTTTTTTGAGGCCACACATGGTGTAGCAATACTGGATATCAGCTAAGGTAATCCTAGCATTTTCTTGTTTAGCTAAGGCAGTTATACCATTAATGACTCGATAGGAATTGATGGCAAGCTGCATTGGGTTCAACTTATAATAATGGATGATCTCACGGAAAAGGATATTGAGTGAAACAAGTAGTTTCTTTTCAATATAGAAGTTTTCTGCTGTAAAAGTTGTTTTAGTGAGTTAGGAGCATTGACAGCATAGTTGGCTGGAATAACCAAACTTAGAGGTTGGCTGGAAAAACCAACACCCCTCCTAAGCCTAGGATAAGGATCCAGGCTGCAGGACGTTTGGTCAGAATAACCAAACACTTTACTCTAGGTTGGCAGGAATAACCAACCTAGAGGTTGGCTGGAAAAACCAACACCCCTCCTAAGCCCAGGATAAGGATCCAGGCTGCAGGACGTTTGGTCGGAATAACCAAACACTTTACTCTAGGTTGGTAGGAATAACCAACTTAAAGGTTGGCTGGAAAAACCAACACTTCTCTTAAGCCGGGATAAGGATCCAGTGCGGGGCGTTTAGCGAGAATAACCAAACACTTTACTCTAGGTTGGTAGGAATAACCAACTTAGAGGTTGGCTGGATAAACCAACACTTAGTGCTCTTTAGCCGAGATAAGGATCCAGGCTGAAGAGTGGTTGGCTGGAAAAACCAATTTTGGGTACTCTTCAACCGAGATAAAGACCCATGCTGAAGAGTGGTTGGCTGGAAAAACCAATACTTGGTACTCTTCAGTCGAGATAAGGACCCAGGCTGAAGAGTGGTTGGCTGGAAAAACCAACACTTAGTACTCTTCAGCCGAGATAAGGAACTTGGCAGAAGAGTGGTTGGCTGGAAAAACCAACACTTAATTGTTCTTCAACCGAGATAAGGATCTAGGCTGAATAGGTTGGCAAGTATGGCCAGTTAGATTGCAAAGTTAAGACCGGGATAAATATCTCGGCCAGAGAATTTACTTCATTCAGATTATGTTGGGAAACTAAGGGTAAGCATAAGAGTAAACCGAAACAAAAGAAGATTTCATTGAAAGAGTTACAAAGGGGTGGGACTTCAGCCCGGTGACAGTTTCTTTTCCAAAAGTAAAAAGAAGAAAATACAAAGTCAAATAAACAAGTCGTCAAGATCAGCATCTAGTTCAACCCCCTGCCCAGTTTCAGTTGGTAGCTCGGTTGTCAGGTCTTCCACCGGTGGCTCCACCCGAACTGACTGGATGGCAAGATCATCGATGACCGGGGCATTGTTAGGCATGGTTTTTTCTTCATCATCCTCAGCTTCAAGGAATTTTTGTTGAATGGTGGCTGCATACTCCGCCATACAGCTCGGTATGAAGTATGATGGAGGGTTCAGGAAAACCTCGGTCTCTGGACGGTGACCGAGCTGTTCCACCGCCGCTTTCTACCCGCACTTGAAAAATAGATCCTTAGCAGCTTCACACTGCAAGACGTACGTGGCTTCGCCTTCTTTATAACCGTGGTCTTCCGCATCCTCAACCTTCTTCTTCAACTCGGTTATCTCGGCATTCTTTTTTCCCTCAAGCTTGGCTAGCTTGCGCAGATACTTGTCTTTTACCACGGCCATGGCATTTTTCTTATCTGCCTCTGCCGAGCTGACAAGACCAGTCAGACGTGCCATCTCAGTTTGTAGCTCGGTTAGTTGCTTCTTTGACTCTTCTAGCTCGGTGGTTTTGGCATCAGCTTCTGCCATGGCCTCCCTTGTGGTTTTGCATAGTTCCAACACTCGCTTGTGAGCGATGTGGTTTTTCTGCATGGCCTGCAAAAGGATGGTAAGAAACTTTTAAGTAAAACCGAGCAGAAAGTCGTACAAGTTAGAAAGACAAGCAAAGGGTAACTTACCAGTACCATTGACTTCGCTGCCGACCGGATGGCCTTCAGCTCGGTCAAATGGTTGTGATGCTTCATATAAGGAGGCAGGCACACGCTCTTAGCCAGATCGAAGGCGAGCATGTGATCTTTGTCAGCCACCACTGAATCAGTGTCACGGATAGCACGGTTCTGAAAAGTGATCTTGGGTGCCCATTTTGAAGAGCTAGCTCGGTCGGAGCGTTCAGATTGTGGGCTCGGTGGGTCAGGTTGAGGAAGCACTGTTTCATCCTCGTCGACAAGGCGTGGCTCGATTGGAGGAGACCGAGCGCACTTGCGAGACCGAGATGATGAAGGTTGATGGGAAGGTAAGGCTACCACGGTCTCTTGTGTTTGACCGGCTTGTGGTAATTCGGGCTGGTTTGTTTCGGTGAGGAGGGCTCTTACTGCTCTCTTTTTTGCCATCTCTTGCTCCGCTGTTAATGGGATCAAGTTGACTTGAGGAAGGGAAGGATCAGGTTCTGGTGATGGCTCTAAAAGGAAATCAGTTACCCTGGTCTTCCTCTGGTCACTGTATCGATAGGTCGGTTTAAAATTCAATAGGTCGGTCCAACTTCTGTTTGGGTATTGCAGCGCGGCACGAAGTACATTCAAGTTGGGGTAGCTGTATTGGGACTTGAGAAAGTTCAAATCTACATAAAGAAGGGCAACAGTTAGTACAGTTCAGGACAGAGAGAACCGAAGTAAAGAAAAGCATGGATTTGGACCGAGGTAATCCCACCGGCTACACCCTTATTCCAATTTATTCTGTCACCTGGGATCTGGGCTTGTTGGTCCTCAAAGTTCCCAGATACCCAGAAGAAATCATCGTCATTCACATCTTTATCCAGGATATTGTTTATTATCTTTTCATGCCGGTGCCTTATTCTTAAGTAGTAAACCCAGCCATCTTCGGCCGATCCTATGGAATATTAATGGAAAAGCTCGGCTAGACCGAGATTAAGGCCAGCCCGGCGGTTTAGCTCGGCTATGCCGTTTATTATGCGGTAAGAATTGGTGGAAAGTTGGGTAAGGCAAAGGTTGGTTTGTCTGAGGAATTCACAAAGAAGGGGTGGAACGGGGAATCTTAGGCCGATTTCTACAATAGAAAGAAGGGTGAAAGGAACAAAACCCCAGTTTCCCCAAGGTGTGGTTTCTAGCTCGGCTAAGGTTAGATGGACATCATCAGGGATATGGTAGTTCCTTTGGAACTCGGCCATACCACCTGGTGTGTTTACCAAAAACTTATATTTTCCCATGAGGTCTTAAATTATATAATAATTAGCAGTATATTAGCTCGGCTGTAAAATGACGCTGAGTAGCTCGGTTGAGCGTTCAAAGGAGTGCCTGGCAATCTAAGTCTGCAAAGTGAAAAAAGAAAAGTGTTAAGCATAGCTCGCTGGACCGTGCTAGAATAAAGAAAGGCAAGGTAAAATCGAGGTTGTTTTAGTGTGGCCACGTGGGAAGTTACCCGCTCTTAGCCCGATTTAAACAAAGGAGTGTTAGCCCGGTTGGAGCTATTGGGGCAGCGTTCTTAGTTTGGTTTTTATTGAGGGAGCTGGCTTAGCTCGGCTAAATGATTGAGGCTGTTTAGTGCGGTATTGCGCAAACCTAAGGCAGTTCGCCAGCTCGGCGGAGTAAAGTACAAGTGTTAGCTCGGTTGTATAGTATGGCTAGGTTCGCATCTAAAACGAATAACTTCCTAGTTCGGTTGGAGTGTGATTTTGGATCAAATACATCACTCTACAGATTATTCGTGAAATACAAGTGGTTCTATTACGTGATTTTTCCCAGAAAAGTGGAAGCAAACATGGTATGTATTTTGAAAAACATATCAATACTAATTATGAATTGCAAAAACAGTACGGAATAAAGGAAAAGAAAGTAGATTCGAACCACTTACCAGTTCAATATAGAGGAACTGAAGAAGGGAGCGATGGCAACAACTACACGAGCTTTGCAACAGACAGTGGTTGCAGAAATGGAGGCTCAAGATAGAGAGAGAGAAGGTGAATAGTGAAATGTTGGATTTGAAGCCTTTAGGGTTTGGTTTTGTGAAAAGAAAGTAAAAGGGCAGGACTGTTCAAAAAAAAAAAAAACACGAGGTACGAAGACGGCGTAACAGCTACACATGGCCAATAAGAGTTTGCCACGTGTCCATGGAATAGAAATCGGCTCAGTTACAGCAAATGAAGAGACGTTTTGACCGGACAGCTAGAGCCCGGTATGAAGTTAGCACGGTTGGATAGCTAAAAGTTTTTGGTTCGGTTTCTTAGCTCGATTGGGAGACTAAAGTTTTTTAGCCCGGTTGGAAGGCTGAAGATTTTTAGCTCGGCTGGTAAACAGGTAAACCCTATCATGCTGCGCAGATGAAATTAAGGGGCAATTGAGAGGGTAATTTATAAGAAAATTGGGCCGAGCTGGGTGATGGGCTGTCCTGTGAGCCACAGTAGGAAGGGCTGAGTAAAAGGGCCTTGTTTTTAGTTCGGTCTAGAGGAACCTTGAAGTTAGCTCGGTCTCCACAGTTAGAACGGTAACGATTAGCTCGGTCATACTGTCTAAACCGAGGTAATTTGAGCTTTCTTTGGGACCTAGCTACTGATTAGCTCGGTCTAGGCACGCTACGGATAGTGCGGTTTCAACAGGAGAAGCCGAGGTACAAATTGCGAAGGGAATAACCGAGATAACTAGGGCTCGGTCATTTTAGCCGGTTTAGCATGGCTATGCTGTCTCGATCATATTACCGAGATAAAACCATCTCACTTGGTTTAAGCAGTGAGGGGGCTGTTGAAGGATAAGCATTATCTTTCAGGAATGTGATTCCTAGGAGGACTCTACATGAAGGAGTAAGAGTCCTACTACGATTGTGCTACGTGGAACCTATAAAAGCTCATAGCATCACCTATGGAGAGGTAACACAACTTTGATTCCTGAATACACAGAGCCTTTTGTCTATTTTGCTGACTTAGGCATTGGAGAGGTATTCGGCACACACCCGCTGGCTAGCTCATGTTTGTGTTTTCAGGGAGTAAAGCGACGACGTACGGAGGAGCGCAATCTTGATCAACAGGATTATACGAGAACAATATTTCGTGCTCGTACAGCTGGGCTTTGAAGATGGGAGGTTACTGATGTGGTAATGTCCATGGTAGGAGTATTGTGGATTTTTTTTCATGTTTTTTCTATGGATGGATATTTTTGTCATTTCCATGGTAGTGTTAACACTGTTTGACTGACAACACTATTAGAAGAGGAATGTAATTTCAAAAATTACAAAATAAAAATTAGTGTAATTGTCAGATACCTCGCGAGAAGTCCGTGTAATTAATATTGCTATCTCAAAAATGTAAATTATATTACTATTAACTAAACATTATTTGATGAGAGGGAGATTCATAACCTAACATTGGGCCAAGCTAAGTTGGGCCAAAGTGTCCTTGCTCAGTTGGACATTGGGTGCGCGTTGGACCAAGAGATCAATTCGGTGAAGTTTGAATAACTATAGACCGCTAATCCGGTGGAGATGTGCGTTCTGCTGAGTTGGATGGGTTTAGTCCTCGGAAGATCAAATGGACTGAGCAGTAGCTCGGCCATGACTGAGAAAGCTTGGTTGAGCCCATGGTGAGAAACCATCAAAGAAACCACACAAGTAGTACCATCATAAGTCGATGGCGTGGTGACGCACTAAGTATAGCTCGGTGGTGAATATTACGCGGCGCAGCGTGACTGCAGGAATGAGATTGCTTTCCGTACGCGTCGATATCGTTTGGTGGTTTCGTTAGGTGGCGTTTAGCTGTATTAGCGCTGACATGTAGGGGAATATGAGAGGAGAGCAGGTCCATGAGTCAAGAGGAAAATGGGCACAGAAGCGCGCACAGAAACTATATAAACAACGCTGCGCCTCCATACTCAAGTTTGTAACATCTTCTGATCAGAGCTCACCTACCACTTCGTTCCCTCTATTTTCTTTCTCTCTCTGAGTGTGCTAACTTGACCGTTAAACGGGTTTTCCGGCAGTACACCGCCGGGGTAACTCACCATCATTGTGTTCTCAAGTCAATCGGAGGGAAGCGTAACTTGGACACGAGGAGTACGGATAATGTCGGATATTTGGCTCCCATACAATTGGCGCCGTCTATGGGAAATCTCTGACAGGCAAAACCTTATCCTCTAAGCTTTTCTGATCATCTTTTATGGCGAATAATGACGACGTCCCACTATCCGCCATCGATGGCATCACTCCAAAGTCTGTTCAGAGAAGAGATGGTCTTCTCGCCATCCCTACCATGGCTGGCCTAGAGACCTCCCCTAGAGGGCTCTCCCGAAATACGTGAAACAAGCACGCAAGGAGCATTGACCACTCGCAGAGTCCTAACAGACACCGGCGGCAAAGAGAGTCGTACGCTCAGCATCTGGAACACAAGCTAATAGACCAAGACGCCATCATTCGAGGACGACAACGAAAATAGAGGTGTTGAAGCGGCAGGTCAAAAGGAAGTGTGTTGCTGGAGTGGGTAACCACAGTAAGCGCATCCAACCCCGTCACTCAGGCAGCTAGAACCAGCGGTGGACACCCTTCCTTTCCATCACCAAAAGCTATGGGTTGGTGACTCTGACCCGCCAGTAGAGAAGTCTTGCGAGCGAGACAGCAGTTACCGTCCCTCACGTTTATCGACGACGTCGAGATATTCCTACTCTGCCCCATTCGGAGGATTTGAGGGACGTCTTGGAAGAGCAAGCATGCCGGCGGGAGGCGCAAAGGGTGTCGATGTTGCAGCAGTTATCCCACGAAGGTCGCGCAAGTGAAAAAGTCGTAATGTCGCCATCACGTCCAGCTGTACATGTCCCTTTGGACAGAGACTTGGCGAGGCTGAGTGCCACCCCCTTCTCCCTCGAGATAGAGACCACACCGCTCCTCGCGGGCTTTCACCAGCCCAAGTTTATGCTCTACGACGGAAAAACCGATCTATACGTGCACGTGAGCCACTTCCGGCAGGTCATGGCCGGATATAGGCGCAACGACGCTCTTATGTGCCTTATTTTCCCGTCAAGTTTGGGTGAGTTGGGCCTGAAATGGTTCGAGAGGTTGCCGAAGGAAAGTATTGAAAGGTGGCAGCAGTTGGCGGAAGCGTTCGTGACCCGATTCAAAACCAACACCAAAACGCCGAAGGAAGTCGACCACCTTCTGAGCATCAAGATGGAACCAGGTTACTCCCTCAAAGCATACAACGCCAAATATTAGGAAACCTTCAATGAAATCCTTGATTTCCCGAATAACCTGGCAATCACCCAATACAAGCGCTGTCTCCCGGTCAGACATAGACTGAGGGACTCGCTTACCATGAACCAACTGACGACCATGGAGCTACTAATGCAGCGCATCAACGAGCACATCTGAGTAAAGGATGATGCTACAGTGGCCACCGCGAAGGCAAATTCGGTGGCAACATACAAAAGGGTGGCCGGAAAGGTTCACACGGTTGGACAAGAGACAAACCGTTCGAGCAACCGCGAGAGAGAGTCAGACCGAAGTCATCGCAACCAGGGTAAGGGTCGTCGTAGCGACTGAGCTGACTATCCTTGTGATGCCACAGAAGATACGAATAGAAAGTTGAACACCCAAACAGACATCACCACGGTTTTCAAAATGCCAATCTATCACATCCTTAGCTAAATTTGCGACGAAGCATACGTCCGGTTTTTGGCTAAATTGGGCGATGCACAAAGGGGCTTCAATCCGCGATATCGTTGTACCTTTCATATGAGCAAGGGCATCGTACCGAGGATTGTCTGCCTCTAAAACAACACCTGGAGGAGTTGGTGGCGGCCGGCCACTTGGACCATTACATTGACGGAGGTGTCAAGGTTGCACCCCAAACTCCAGCTAAACTTAACGGTTTGGTCGAGTTAGATGCCCCCCTCCCCCGAGGTGTAATCAACATGATCTATGGAATTGTTGAGCCGATACGAGTCTGTGAGCTCCGGGGAATGACAAAGAAGGCGGAACACATGTGAGAAGTTCTGTTAGTCCAACCAACGGTCAAAAAGGGCAGAACCGAGACAAAAGATGTGCTCAGTTTTTCAAGCTGAGATCTCGAACAAATCCAAACCCCACACAACGATGCGCTAGTCGTCACGTTGCGTGTCAAGGATTACAACGTCAAACGAATTTTAATTGACCAGGGAAGTTCGGTTGAAATCATGTATTACGACGCCTTCAAGCAGCTCAAGCTCGAAGATGAAGATTTGGCCCCGGCGACATCACCATTGGTTGGCTTCAACTCGCAACTAGAATGGCCGGTCGGGAAGATAATCCTACCAGTCAAGGCAGAGCTTGTTGCGAAGCCAGTTAAGTTTTGGGTTTTGAAGGTGCCTTCTACTTACAACCTCATCCTCGGTAGAGGATGGCTTTATGCCACACAAACGGTAGCATCGACTTATCACCAAGTCATGAGCTTCCCCTCTGCCGCTGAGATAATAAAGGAAGTTTGGAGCGATCAAGTCATGGCCAAGTAGTGTTTTGTGGTCATGAATAGAAGCTATGCTGCCAAAGGTTTCGTACAGATGATCGAAGGACTGGAAAATCAGAGTGTCCTAGATGACTTGGGTACCAAGGTCGAGGAAAAAGCTGTCGAAGACTTGGTGGAGGTACGGGTCAACGAGAATGATTCGAAGAACTTCTTTCTATTGGGATCCAACCTGACTACCCAAGAACGATTGGAGATGGTTGAGTTCTTAGTGGCGAACATCGAAGTGTTTGGATGGACGCCTTATGACAAGCCTGGCGTCGATTCAAACTTTATTTGTCACCAACTCAACGTCTTTCTAGATGCCCAACCTGTCATCCAAAGAACCCAGCGATCCGCGCTTCATTACGCCGAGGTCGTGGCAGAGGAAGTTAAGAACTTGCTTGAAGCGAGGGCTATACAGGAGGTACACTACCCTCGATGGGTATCCAACACAGTCGTGGTACCAAAGAAAAATGGAAAATGACGGGTTTGTGTCGACTACAAGACGGTTAATCGAGCTTGTCCCAAGGACAGTTTCCCCTTGCCCAGAATTGACCAACTAGTGGACTTAATGGCCAGGCACAACCGGTTCAGTTTCTTGGACCCTTATCATGGCTACCACCAGATTGCCATGCATGAACCTGACCGAGAAATTACTTATTTCACAACTCCAAGAGGATTGTTCTGCTATAGAGTTATGCCCTTTGGGTTGAAGAATGCCGGAGCAACCTTTTAGAGGATGGTTACGAAGATGTTCGCTCCCTTGCTTGGTCGCACAATGGAGGCCTATATCGATGACATGGTTGTGAAGAGCAAATGCACAGCCAACCACTTAGCCGACTTGGCAAAGATGTTCACCATTCTCAAACAACACAAGCTGCGTCTGAATGCGTTGAAGTGTGCGTTCGGTGTGGGGTCGGGGAAATTTTTGGGCTTTCTGGTCACCAACCGTGGCATCGAGGTAGATCCCTCCCAAATCAAGGCCATATAAGAATTGAAGCAACCTAATTCAATAAAGGACGTGCAACATCTTGCGAGGATGGTAGCCGTGCTTAACCGATTTATAAGCCAATCATCAGATCGTTGCCTTTCTTTCTTCCGAGACTTGAAGTCTAAATTTTCTTGGGACGAAGAATGTGACAGAGCTTTAGCCGAGCTAAAAGCATATTTATCATCTGCTCTGCTATTAGTCACGCCGAAGCAAGGCGAAAAACTTTATCTTTACCCGGTTGTTTCTCACTATGCTATAAGCGCAGTGCTTGTTCGGGCAAAAGGTATCCAACACTTGCTGATCTTCTACGTAAGCAAAACCTTGCTCTCAGCGGAGTCGAGATACTTGCCGCTGGAGAAACTCTCCTTAATGATGGCCTCAAGAAAATTGACACACTGCTTTAATGCTTACACGATCATGGTGCTGACTGAGTTCCCTTTGAAAGCCTTGTTTGAATGGGCAGACTTTCTCTGGCCGAATCCTGAAATGGGCAGTTGAGTTGGGGCAATTTGACGTCAAGTTTCAACCTCGAACCGCCATCAAAGCCCAAGCATTGGTCGACTTCGTTGCGGAATTCTCACCTAGAATTCACCCGGTTTGCCTGGTGGATCATACCGACGCAACCGGGCTGCAGGGGGTAAGCACGACAAAAACTGCACAGCCTCCCATCCAACCGAACATTGAAGGCGATGCGAAAGTTGCGTGCTTGTCTACAGACCCATCACTTGAAGGCTCACTTTAGCCTAGCAATACGCCGTTGGATTTGGGAATAACAGGACAACCTGTTGGATCTAATGCCGCATCGCTAAGGGGGGATGAAGGCATGTTTGTTGTAATCGTCAACGGCGCGCTTGCCGCGGAAATAGCCGAGCAGTTGAGCAACTCTGGTCACTTGAACCTTCAAACGTCCTAGGACCCCGCAGAATGTTAGAAGCTTTTTATTAGCAAAATGTGAAAATTTTTTGTCGATGACGCCTCAAACAGGCATGGAGCCGAGCTGGGACTAGTCTTGATCTCGTTGGACGAACTGACAATTGAACATTCCATCACGCTAGGATTTCCTGTGTCAAACAACGAGGCTGAGTACGAAGTTCTGCTAGCTGGACTGAAAAGCACACTCCACATGTAAGCATTCGAGTTGATGGTCTACAATGACTCGTAACTCGTTGTAAACCAAGTATCTGGGGAATACGAAGCCGAAGATGACAGAATGGCCAAGTACCAAACTTTGGTAAGAGAGCAAATCAAGAAATTCCAAGCCATAAGAGTCCAACAAATTGGCCGAGAAGATAACGGCTGGGCAGATGAGTTGGCCGATTTAGCTTCTATGGCCGACAAATCATCCGCCAGCCCTCTCTTGATTGAATTCCTCCCAAGACCCAGCATTGAAGACTTAAAGCAGACGAAAGTTCTCTGCACTGAGCTAGGTCCTTCTTGGATGGACCCTATCATTATTTTCCTTAAAGAAAGGATTCTGCCAACCTACAATAAAGAGGCACACAAAATCCAGGTGAAGTCTGAGCGGTTTTGGATTTTTCCATCTGGTGCTTTGTATAAGAAGTCATTCACCGGTCCATACCTCAAGTGCGTTCACCCAAACAGAGTCGATGTTTTTCTTTACAAGATTCACAAAGGAATGTGCAGAAGCCACATCGGCGGGAGATCTTTAGCCTACCGCGCTATTTCATAAGGATACTGGTGGCCGTACATGTAGGCAAATGCACAGAAATATGTGAGAAAATGCGAGAAGTGCTAGAAGTTCGCCCACCAAATTCATCATCCGGCTAGAGAGCTCCTTCCTCTCATGAGCCCTTGGCCTTTCGCAATGTGGGGGCTTAGTGAGACCACTCCCAATCGCACCGGGCAACCGTAAGTTCTTCATAGCGGCGATAGACTACTTCACTAAATGGATTGAAGCTGAGCCCTTGGCAACAATTAAAGAAAAGGATGTGAAGAAGTTTGTCTAGCAGAACGTGATAACACGGTTTGGAGTCCCCAAGGCTTTGATCTCTGACAATGGCACCCAATTTGATAGACGATTGTTTAGAGAATTTTGTGAGGAACTAAAGATAGAATTTTATAATTCCACACCGGCCTACCCTCAGTCCAACAGCCAAGCCGAAGCATCAAACAAGACCATTCTAGATGGGCTGAAGAAAAGGTTAAAGAAAGCCAAAGGAAAATGGGCCGAGGAACTTCCAATGTCCTCTGGGCTTACTGAACAATACCAAGACGCTCGACTGGGGAGACACCTTTCGCTTTGGTATATGGCATGGAGGCACTCATCCTATTGGAGATCGGTATGCCCACCATCCGCAGCAAAAATTTTGAGCCCGACTTAATCGCAAAAGCCATTGCCCTAGAATTGGACCTTACAAAATAACGCTGAGAAAATGCGCTAATCCATTTCGCAGCATATCAACAAGAACTGTCCAAAAAGTATAACAAAACAGTTCATCCTAGACCATTCAAGGTCAGGGATTGGGTCTTAAGGAAGGTGATGGACAATACTCTTGTGCCGGGCGAAGGGAAGCTAGGGACAAACTGGGAAGGGTCTTACAAGATAACTGGTTTGGTGGGCAAAAAGGCATACCATCTGGAAGACTTGGATGGCACAACTATACCCCGGCCATGGATTGCAGCTAATTTAAAGTTGTATTATTTTTAGTTTCAATCTTTGCATGTAATTTTTTATAAGGGACAAGCATCCCTCTATATTTACCGATGTAATTCTTTCAGCCACCATGTGAATTTATGAAAGCTACATGTAATCGCAATGAATTATTGTACATAGAAAATTTGTCGTGGTTAATGGATTGCAAATAACAAAAAGCAACTGTCTTCCAGCTGAGGCGATTTTACCCGGTCGAAAGAGTTGATGAAATGTTCAACTCTAGGCTTTCAGCGAAGGTGATTTTTCCCGGCTCAGAGAGTTGATGAAATGTTGAACTTTGGGCTTTTAGCCAAGCATTAGAGTTAATGAAATGTTCGACTCTAGGCTTTTAGCCGAGATGATTTTGCTCGGCCATGAGAGTTGATGAATTGTTTAACTCTAGGCTTTCAGTCGAGGTGATTTTACCCGGCTCAAAAAATTGATGAAATGTTTAACTCTGGGCTTTTAGCCAAGATGATTTTGCCCGGCCATTAGAGTTGATGAAATGTTCAACTCTAGGTTTTTAGCCGAGATGATTTTGCTCAGCCATGAGAGTTGATGAATTGTTCAACTCTAGGCTTTCAGTCGAGGTGTTCTGCCCGGCTGGGAGAGTTGATGGCTTGTTCAATTCTAAACTTTTAGCCGGGATGATTCAGCTCGGCCATTAGAGTTGATAAATTGTTCAACTCCAGGGTTTTAGCCGAGGTGATTTTGCCCAGCTTAGAGAGTTGACGAATTGTTCAACTCTAGGCTTTTAGCCGAGATGATTTTGTTCAGCCTCTAGAGTTGACGAATTGTACAACCCTAGGCTTTTCGCCGAGGACTTTTGCCCGGCTAACACTTAGTGAACCGTTTTTCCCAGCCAAGAATGTTGATGTTTTGTTCCACTTTTATCATGACCGAGATGCTTTGCCTGGTTAAATTAATGGATACTTTGTCCAGCACGTATTGCGCAGTTGAAGGAAGAAACACAACATACATGGCAAGAATACAAGAGACAAGTTGGAAAAATTTTCATTGATTGAGATTGTAAGTACAAGAGTTAGGGCAAGCAGCCCGGTTACAAAAGACTTCCAAAAGAAAACAAGAAAGAGCATAAATCTAAGCTAGGGGGGAGAGGTCGGCGAATTTGTCTCCGGCTCCGTCTGTGGCAGTCTCCAGATCGACCACAACAGTCCTTTCTTTGTCGTCGATCTCCTTTTGGCCGGCCTCCTCCTCGGCCTCTTCCTCGGTTTCTTCCTCGGCCTTCTCTTGCAAAGAGTTGAAGACTTCATTAGCATAAGGCACCATATAGACCGGCAAGAAGGTGGGGGGAGGAGAGGTGAACACCTCGGTTTTAGATCCTTGGCCAAGTTTTTCACAAGCAGCCTTCCAACTGGACTTGAAGAAGATGTCCTTGGTGGTTTCAACTTGTTTGGTGTAATTATCTTCGGCCTCCTTGAAGCCGAGGTTGTTGGCCTTGTCTACGACCTTCTGCCTCGCTTTTTTCTCCTCTAGCTCGACTTTCAAAGCGTCCCTATCTTGCTCGGCCCTACTAAGCTGGCCAAGAAGCCTAGCATTGTCAGCATTGGCGATCTCGAGAGAGGCCTTAGCTCAGCTGAGCTAGACCGAAGTGTTCTTGCCGAAGTTATTCAGCTTGGTCACTTTATGACGCAAATTAACAATGCGGTCCATGACGAGATACTGTTTTTGAATGGCCTACAAGAAGTAAGAAGAAAGTTAGCCCAAGCAAAGAAGTAAACCAAGCAGAGACTTGATAAAATTCTGAATCATACCCTAGTCATGGACTTGATCACCAATTTCACAAGCCGGGCGTCAGGAACATGATCGCTCTCGGTCACGTCGCTCAGCAGCAACAATGCTTTTGATAAGTCAAAAGCCAAAAGATGCCCCTTGTCCCCCTTGACTGATGCGTTGGTCGGGATCTCTTTACCCTAGTGCTTGAACTCCAGCCTCCACGGAGGTGTGGGCTCAGCATCCTGCACAAGCTGCTTGATGATTAGCTCAGCCACGAGCTCGACAAAGGGATTAGCTGAACGGGCCTGCTTACTAGCACGGTGAGACTCAGCATGTGGAGTGGCAGTAGAAGCCAGGGCAATCACGGTCCCTGAACTCACCAGAGCTGGAGGAGGGATGCTCAGTAGCTCGGTAGCTCGGTTGAAGTGGCGGTGATGAGGTTCTTAATTCGACTCTCTTTGCCATTTTCTGCTCCTCGGTTAAGCGAATGAGAGGAACGTCTGGAAGTGTTAGGTCGAGAGGCGGAGAAGGCGCTCGTAGAAAATCTATGACCTTGCTTTTGCAGGGAGCTGAATAACGGTAGGTCGGTACGTAACCGAGAAGCTCATAGCAATCTCGGTGCCTATATCTCAGTGCGAACCTGATCGCTTTTTTGTTCGGATATTGATAATTGGCTTGTAACTCTTCGATAGCTGCAAAAGGAAGACAATTAGCTCGACTCAATTAATATTGACAAAATCAATTAGTCAAAAAGGTCGGCTTACAAGAAGAATCGAAGTCCTTGCTGATGTACTAACCGGGCACGTCAGCTGTTTCATAGTTACCGGACACCTAGAAGAAATCATTATCATGCATGTCCTTGTCCGGTGTGCCGGTTACTAATCATTCCCTACCCGGTCTTATTTTCAAATAATAGTTGTAACTGTCTTTTGTTCGGCCGAGCGTGTATTGATGTAGTATTTCGGCCAGACCCAATTGTAGTCTTAGTCGGTTGTTCAGCTCGGCCGCTCCATTATGATCCTAAAAGTGTTTGTCGACACTTGTGTGGGGGCTAGCCCGGTGCGCCTCAAAAACTCGTACATTAGGGACTGCACCGAGAAGCGCAACTGTGATACCATGAAAGTTTAATGAAATACCACATAAATATTTATAGCTACATATATATATATATATATATAATTATGGTTGTATGTGACAATATATTAAAAATAAATAACATATATAATTATTAGAAGAAATGGTTCAAACTAAAATGACACCAAAAGTTAAATAAATAAGTAGAAACGAATAAATATAAAAGTAATACTAATAATAATAATAATAATAGTAGGATAGTTATCTAAACAAGATAACAAAATCTGTGTGAATTTATTAGGATGAAAGGTGGCCTTGGAGGATTACGCCACCTATACAAAATATATATAATTTTGATCTAGTCATTATGGTGAAGATACGGGCCTTGTGTATATAAGCAAGCCAAAGTAGCAAATTTGAAGATACTAAAACGAAGGAAAATCAGCAAAGGTACTGTATAGGAGGAGGGAGTCTTGAAAAGATAGGAAAAATATGAAGAAAATAGTAAGACTCAATCTTAAGGTGAGTTATATTATTTTTTGAGTCACCATAATATATAGGGTTGTTTTGAGAAGATGGTAAAAAGTGACTTTTTGGCTTTTAACCAAGCTTTTGGCTTTTTTAGACAAATGATTTGGGAAGTTAGTAAAAAGTGACTTTTTGACTTTTTTTAGTTAATAATTTTTTATGTTGTCATATGATCATGGCATAGTGTAAAATGACCAAAATACCCCCTTCTCATTTGCAAATTACATAATTTCACATGCTCTGGCTCCTTAAGTGAATAAAAATGACTTGTGCATTTGGGAAACTTGTACACTGTGACATACTCATCTCATGGATATGCAACGTTTTTTTTTTAAAAAAATAAAATAAAATAAAAAATTCAGAATATTTCATTTTTACCTCTACATGTCTTCCTAAAAAATAAAAATACAAATTGTATAAAAATTCACCAAGGATAAAATTTGTTTAAAAAAAATAAAAACTATTGTCTTATGATATTCAGCATCCAGCTTCCCCAACGGGTTTCAAAACAAAAGTAACTCCTCATATGTAAATTAAAAATAAATAAATAAATAATTTAAAAAAATAAAAATTATATATAAACCATCATAAAAATAATAAGAAAAATAAAAATAAAGCTTCACTAGGCCAAAATAACTCCTCATATGTAATTATATATATTATTCGTACAGATTGATTACAGTCGTAGCTCACGGCAATTTTGCACCAACACATTTCTAATAGATTTTCTAAATTCGTTCATTTCTATATCATCATCACCCGCTGGGTCAAGCTCATCATCATCACCAACACCCGCTGCGTTGGGCATGTCGCTAAAAATAAAATGTTCCGCATTAGCAACCCTGTTGAATGCTTCATCTTCGTTTGAGTTGCGGCGTATGAAATTATGTAGTGCCATTGAAGCCCCAACCAATGGCACTTGCACTTTCCCGAAAATCATACCGAGGCATGTTATGTAGAAAACCCCAGCGCGCTTTCCACACTCCGAATGTACGTTCAATTGCATTCCTTAATGAGGAGTGCACTGTGTTAAAAACTTCGTTCGTGTTGCGTGATCGTCCAGTCACATGAAACTGTTCTTGGTGATACCGACATCCCTTAAACGGTGCAAGAAAGCCTTTCTGATTCTTGTACCCTGCATCAACAAGGTAATACTTTCTTGTGTGTGTCCAAATAACTTTAATTAGTAACCTTAGTCAATAAAAAGACAATAAATCAGTCATGATATTGAACAGTGCCACTTCATTTTACCTTCTACTGGGTGTGGGAATTTTTTCGCCGGATCTTGGGTAACTTCGTTAAATACTCTACTGTCATGCATACTACCCTCCCAGCCGCAGGAGATAAACGTAAAACACAAGTCAAAATCGCAAACTGCAAGGATATTTTGCGTGTGTCGTCCTTTACGACCAAAATATGGCGGTGCCTCACGCGGATTCAAATTTGCCTCCACGTGCGTCCCATCCAACGCCCCAATACAGTCCTGCATGTTCATATAATGCAAACATGGCATAAGTGACTAGTAAAATTACATTTTGGACATACACAACTATTTTGACACATGGCAAATTAACGAACGTTTTACACCTCACCCTGAATGGCAAATATTTTGGTTGTGACTCCAAGTATGGATGTCTACTATTTTGAGGCCTTGTCGGTCGACAGTGGGCTCGTGTAAATTCCTTCATTGCTCTAAGAACACGCTTAAAATGACGCCACACTGTCTCCCCTAAGTGTTGGAAGCGGTCTTCAATATCCTAACTTGGGAAGCCTCGCAACACGTATATAAACATCCCCACACTCTCAACTACGTCAATACCATGCAGACACTGCGGGAGTTCGAGACCAAAATCGGCTACTAATGTGTTACACAATTTTATGAACACATCCCTTGGCATCCTAAAATTACGCTGAAACGCTTCTTCTCGGCCTGTAAGCATCTCTTGCATCCATAATCTCCCGGTCAACGCAGATGTGTGAAACGGAGTCCTGTCAACATATGAGTACTCATTGGCCACGCGTGCAATTTCTAGCCATATCATTGATGTTGTCATTTCTATCTCTCCGATTGTCTCGCATATCCACGTATTAATTTGGCCATTGCATACAACACCTGCACTACTACCCTCTTGCGGATCCATTGATGGTATATAACAAATTCAACCAAGACCACCAAAAAAAAAAAAAAAACAAAAAAAACAAAAAAAGAAAACCAAAGAAAAAAAAAAGAAGAGGTGATTCAAATGCGTAACGTATGTTACTCTTGCAACCATGCAAGCCTATTGGAATCAAATTTGAATAACAAGAACACACCTTTACTAGGGGAACGTCAGCTGAAGTGCGAATATCTTAACTGTTACTGAAATTGCTTACCCTTGTGATGCGTATGTATTGGACACCCTCGTGTACAAGTAAATAGGTAGGCTTCCCCAAAAAAAACAAATTCATTCCTGTGGGCACGTGAATACCTTGGCCAAGTATTTGTACACCATCACATGGGCAAGTGTATCCCCCTTTAGCAGAAATATCAATTCACATAACTTTTACAAAAGGTATAAGATTCCAATTGCAGTGAGCATGTACAAATAGGTTTCACTTTTTGGATTTATATTAGTTGTTTAATTGAGAACATGTCTTTTTTTTTTTACTAGTGAGCATGTACAAATGGCTCTACTTTTACTAGTCTATAGAGTTATTACAGGAAGGGTTCATAGGCCACTGAGGAACATACAAAAAATGGTACAAGATTATGCAGGTACATGTACGAAGGTATAAGATTCCACCTGCAGTCAATATGAATGTCTACCATAACAGTTTGGTTTCACACTACTATCCACACAAAAAAAAAAAAAAAATTAATGACACAAAAAAAAAAAAAAAATCATGTACACAAAACCAGGAAAAAAAAAAAGAGTAACTAAAAGTGAATAATCATACTGTACTGTCATGCATAAGCCCCTATTATTTGGAATAGTCACACAAGTACCATTCAAACTTGTTTAACATTTAAGACACCATAACAACTGGGTTTCACACAACATAATAGGAAACAAAAAAAAAAAAAAAAGAAAAATCATATAAATAAAAACATCCGAAGTTCAGAAACATAAGTAAATAAGCCAAAAAAAATTAAAAAAAATAAATAAATAAATTGTAACTGAAAAAAAAAGATCATACTCTACTGTCATGCATAAGCTCCTAATATTTGGAATGGTCACACACCTACCATTCAAACGTGTTTAACGTTCAACACTGCATAACAGCTAGGTTTTACACAACATAATAGCAAACACAAAAATAAAGAAAATAAATAAACATATCCCAAGTTCACAAACAGAAGTAAATAAGAACAGCGACAAAAAAAAAAAAAAAAACGAAAAAGAGCACGAAGTAGTTAACATTGCACTTGTTCCTTCCAAGCTTTAATTAAGGTCAAGCACCCCATCCCGCCCAAATAGAGATACACCGCGGGTTCCACTGACAACAGTTGGATGACATATGGCACGCTTCTCTTTTAACCACGCAACAATGCAATCAAGGGGGAGGCCCATCATGAGGTCGCGGTTGTCCGGTGAATCCATTAGCGAGCATGCAAACAAAAATAACAGACCACCCAGCTCCAATCCTGGTGTGTTCATAAGCCTCGCAAGACAATCCCCAACAGTGTTCTCGCCCCTTCCTGTGACAACATATTGGGTGATTTTTAGCTCCCTGCTTTCTTTGCTAACAGCCTCAACAAGGTTGTCCATGCTACTGGCCACTGTACCAGGGGCTGCCCTCTTTCGACGCTTTGCGTTGGCTGATCCATCTGCAGTGGACTGTGGGGGAGCATCATCAAATAGCGAAGAATCAACCACATTTTCGCCGCCTCTATCAAGCACAGTAGTAGGTGGTGTGCCATCACTAAGAGGTGCCATGCCACTGTCAGCGTCTACATCATTGGCGACCACATCATCATCACAGATTTCAGTTGGGGTCCATGCATGTTTTCCTGTTGCAGAAGCGCCCGAGTACACCATTTCCATAAGCTCCAAGTGCTCCAAGGGCTTTGTCTTGAACTTTGCACATCGCTGGTTCATCTGACAGAGTTAAAAAAAAATTGTCAAGCAACCCAACAACAATTACTTTTGTAAACATTACAATGAAGACGGCAGCTATTATTTGGAAAAGTAAAGTACATCATACCGCTTGCATTTTCGCCCACCAATGCTCAGGTGCTGTGAACAAACCCGTGGCCTGGTCATATCCTATTCCTGTGAAGCCTTGACTAGCATCTTGCAACTTTTTCCAGGCAACCCAATCTTTCTTCAGATTGTCATATTTGTTTTTTATTTGTTTGGCCGAATGTCGCATTCCGGTTTTCTCATAGAACTTTTTGGCAATATTCTTACACCCAGTGCTAGATAAGGCATATAGTTGTCGGTTACCTTCCTTCATTTCACCAAGGACAAGTTGTAGGTACAGCTTAGTGTTGTCACTATCCCAAGTGCATTTGTGGATAGGTGAGTGTTGGCTTGATGTCACACCCTTGCCATGTGTTTTCGAAGGGGTACGGGGTGAAGTACGAGTGGTTACCATCACACTACGAGTGGGTCATAAGTGTAGTTCACAAGAAAATGAGCATACAGTGCTAAACAATTAATTACATGTACAGAAGTAGCAATACAACAAGGCATGCAATGCAATTAGTTAATTTGTTTACAGTACAACAACATAGCAGTGGTTGTAGACAACAAAAAATAAGCTTTCTTGAATAAGAAAATACATACATTCATACAAAAGTTCAGAATGCATTACATCAACATGTCTAATACAGTGAAAGAGGCATAATATGCAAGTTACACAGATAACTACGTCCAGCGTCAGGGTGTCTAGTCTTGAAAATAAACGAAAAACCCACAAAATGAGCATGAATCACATACGAAACAACAAGGCAATCACTATGACGCTCAACGCACCGACGACTGTCCAAAGCAACGTAGGCTCTGATCTATGCGATCAACGTCACTACGTAACCCCAGATTGATGTCATTCGGAGGGAGGTCATTAGCAACCCTTTCTCCGCGAAACTCGTCACACCAGCCACCCACGAAACACATTGCTGGCATACACAAGTTCAGTAGTTAGAGTCATTTATTTATGACATAACCGTAAATGACAAGTACAGGAGTACATGCATTGAATAGCGGTAATACGCACCGTTGGACTAGGGCAAACATATTATGCACGACCTGGGTTTTTGTTAGATCTAGAAATCTTTACAAAGCAGTCTCCAAAGCCACATGCACACATCCTTCGTGGCCATGAAGAAGTGGCAGTTGACATCGAGGAAGCCATTTCTGTGGTGTGTAATGGAATAAGAAATGTTAACATGTCTACTTATAGTGGTGTGGAACAAGAAATGTCAATGGATGTGTTTCTTAAACCCCAGATGCATGTGTCATCATACGGGTGTCGGAAAAATGTAACCCATGGACAACTTGTGACTTATTACATGTAGAGAACACCTACTTTACGTAGATAATCTAAAACTGAAATTTGTGGCTTTTTTGGGCTGGTATACCATTTCCTCAATTCATGTGAAAAATGAAAACATCCAAGCCATCTTTGCACTTCCCAACAGTACTACCACATCCATCATAGGACAAAAAAATTTGAAAGAACTAGTTGGGAGCATAAGGACCAATTTCAACATCAGCTTTTCCCGAAAAAATAAAAAGGGAATGGAGGATAAGATTATTAAACTATGTTGAAGCAATTGTTTTCTAATCAATGTGAATAACTATCATAACATTCTATTAATCCAAGTTGCAATTGTACAGAGACACAAAAGAAACAAGTCATTAGTGCAGTGGTTAAAAATCAGTCCATCAATATTCTCCTCATATGTGTTCGAATCTGAGTGTAATTATACTGAGTGTAATTATACTTTGTTTAGATAAGGTAATTCAATTTGCACACCACCATTTCTCTTAAGTTCACAAATATAATCACTTCGAAACATGCTTAATTTGCTTTTGTCAAAGTAATCATTTGAATAGTATAGGTGTTTGTCATGAACCAAAGGCACGTGAATGAACATTCTTGATTAAACTTGAAAAAAAAAGTCATCAAAATGTACAGCTCTTCTTTGAACTTGATCCACTTTAGGACAACTCAAAGTTATCATTCTGTGGGCACAAATCCAATCTGGCTTTTGAATGGTTTGTTTCCATGGTTTTAATAAATACCGCAATGATACATTCTCTAATTTTAGAATTGTAATGGAACTATAATAATTTGGCAAGGAATAATAATAAATAAATAAAAGCCAAAACGTCACATCGCAATAGGGCCTACTCTCATCAGAACTTATTAGAGTTTCTTTATTAAAGCTCCCACTCATTTTGGTAATAAATATCTGTATTAAAAGTCATATTGTTATAACAATAATCGCGAGTATTAAGTGATGCATATCGATAATCAAGTTACAATTGTAAAATTTTTTAAAATCATCAACAAAAATATATATATATATATATTATAACAATTAAACTCATTATATCGACTGTGAATTGACTATTAATTGATACTTCAATGTTATGTTTGAATCATAAATTTAAATATAAATTTCAATACAAAAAGAGGAATGATAAAAAAAATTAAACTTATATTTTATTTATAATATTTTTTCTTTTTCATTTTAAAATTTTAATCCATAGTTTGTCAATGATATGATATAACACAAAAAAACAAAGAAATATGTATATAGTGAAATTGTGATGACTATCCGTGTAGTAACTCCTAATTTTTTTTTAATTACCATTGTGTACCTCCACTAAATTACCTTTTTGGACAAATCTCTAAAATCCAATCTCTGTTTGTGTTTAAGAATAGAGAAGATGAGAGTATTTTGTGTTTTTTTTTTTTAAAATAGATGGTGTATTGAGAAAAAATCAGAAAATTCAAATTGAATGTGAACTGAGAGAATGAGATGTATTGGGATAATAATGACAAAGGTTAAGTCTGTATGCAATCTATCCTCCCAGACCTATCAAATTTGGACTAAGTTGGACCTACTATGAAATAATAATAAAAAACAGAAAAAGAAGCAAGAACAAACATCCAGAGCAAGATTTCCCATAATATATCTACTGGAATACTTTAAAAAGATGTCGATAAAAGGGGATTCTTCAATATCAATGTGTGCCTAAATCATGTTCTTCAAATTAGGGTTTCAAACTGTCTCACAGAATGGCATTAAAGTAACATTACAGAAACTAATTAAACACCATAACTGAGTTCTTGAATGAAACAAGATCAGATTTCAATCATCATACAAAGAGAATAACACAGACAGATTTGTGAATGTAATCAATGTGAAATTAATAAAGAAGAATATAAAATTTGTTTTGCACAATCTATAAAAATAAAATAAAAAAATAAAAAAAAAATCTTTATTCATCAACTTTGTTTTTCCTGTGGTTGGAGATGCAGTTCAGTGGCTATAAATACGAATAGGCCATTTTTTCTTTTTTCTTTTTTCTTTTTTCTTTTTTTTGGTGTAGTCGATAGATGCAGCCATGTACAGAAGCAGAATGGTTCATTGGTTTTGTACAGAACCAGGTACATAAGCAGAATGAGGCATTGTAAGCTTAATCTCATTATTTTTGTTGTTCAAAAGCAAAATAAGCGAGGAAGACGACTTGTAATGGCATCAGACAAGTGTTTACCCAAAAAATCCCAAAAAACCAAAAAGAGTAGCAGATGGTAGTGAGAAAGCCAAATAACACTTGTAATGTCATCAACGGAACTGAAAATTAACAGATCTATTTGTAATTTAATAGTTTCTACACAATATAATGCAAATCAAGGGTAGTAGATTTCCAGCAGAGGGAAGAGGCTTACATGATTGTGTAGATCAACCGAGGAAGACGACTTGGTAGAGGGAATTCGGTGGCGATGTCGATGGTCGACGCTAGGAACAAGTCTTACGCGGCATCCACAGCAGTGGTGCAGAGGAGCGAAGACGATCTGAGAAGGAGAGAAGAACAAGAGGTGTGAGATGAAAAATGGTGAAATGTTTTGAGGAAACAAACCCTAAAGTGTATGGAGGGTATATTCGTAAATACCCCCTCCTACGTTTATCCAGCTTCCCAAATGAGTTTTCGAACAAAAAAGTCACGTTCAGCGTTTTCATCGAACGCCCAAACGCGGCTTTTAACCACGTTGCCAAAACAAGCCATACTTTAAGTTACCATAATATATTTTACGTATGTTTTGACTTACCATAATTTATTTTATACAATTATGTTTTATAAATTATATTAATATTTTAATTATGTGGATTAATTTCTGAACTCTATTTATTTACAATGAAACCCATAAATATGTTTGTTTAAATTTTAGAAAGTATTTGACTATGACCTTATAAACAATTATGTTTTGTAAGTACCACCATGGGAGTCCCACATCTTAGGGAACTTAAATAACCATTGGCCTCTATTTGGCCACTTTGTGATCCTCTGTTTGTCATGGATCCATTGACCTCTGTTCTGTTCTGTACCGTGGTTATGTTATTTATTTACATAATTTTCGTATTTCAGTTTCTGCCACTTTCAATAATTTGTCTATTCAAATTAAGTTATGTAAATATTTTAGCTTAACTAACTATCCATGGTGATTTTGTGTTCCCCATACTCCTGGCATAATATTTTCATTCTGTTGTGTGCTTATAGTTGTTACCCTTTCAGGTGATGAGATATAAGGAAGACCCATAACCTCATGTAATGGAACTTGAACAAGAGTTGATGTTGATCCATTATTATTATTTTTTTTCCCTTTTCTTCCTTTTATTTTTATTTTTATTTGCTTTTACTGAGGGCTGGTCGATACATAATAAAAACATAAATAAGTAAAAGCCCTATAAATGTATTTTCTCTTATTAAAATAGTAGAATTAAGTAAATTTTCCGTTGAATTATTTTTATTTACCTCCGCCTGCGCCATTTAAATTACTACAAATAAATTAGTAAGTTGCAATTCTAGCCCTAAGCCCCTGGGGTTGGGTTGTAACAAAGGTGGTATCAGAACAACAGTTTTAACAATATATATATATATGCATATACACCTAGAACTACATAACCTACGACGTTAGTCCTTTTATGTAAAATCTCACGTTTATTCTGGTGATGTAGGAATAACCGAGATTAACCTTGATGAGGCATTTTGGGAGGAGCTTGGGGCCATTAACTTGAAAGATATTTTAGCAGAGCACCCCACCCCTGCCTCACCTGAAGGATGGGGAGACTCAGAGGATATAATTAGGAGACTATATCTAGGCCTTGCCTAATTGATGGGTCGGCCAATCTATATACAGACTGATCCTATTGATGTCCCATAGTTACTTTGGTAGTAGAGCCATGCCTATACGCGCGGACGCTTTCTCGGACCCACTCGTGTCCTCGGCATTGCCCTAGGATATGATCGCCCACACTACATTGTAGGCCTTTTGCCCCTAGATTTTGTGGCAAGAAGGGAAAATGTGTACCCCGAGGACTACATTTTTACCACTGTCTCTAACCCATTGGAAATTATTAATATTCAAAATTTTGATTTTAATAATGACCTATCATATATTGAGACACCCGACTGTATTGTTGATCGAGCATTTTTGGGATACATACAGTCTGTTTCCATTTTCACAATCCAGTCAGCATGGATGTGTTTTGGTGTGGTCCAGTTAAGATGGGAATTTGAGCTTTTTATGCAACACTACTTCCCGTGGTTGTTTGACTCGTTTGACCCACCACTCTAGATTTGGTAGAAGAAAACCTTTTTTTGTACGCTAACCATGATGTGTTCTAATCTCTTTTTTTTTTTTTGTACCACAAGGACATATTTTGACTTTTGAACAATGATGTAATATTAATTGTAAAAATAGTAAAGTCGGTATTTTATATGTATTGCGCTATATATACTTATATATATGCTGCGTTATGGATGTAATGCCTCGTTTATTACTTTGTAGAATGGCCAATCATGGTAACGGAAGTGAGTCATCAGTCAGTGGTACTGAATTGATGAAAAGAATCATAGAAAGAGGGGTTACTAGCTTTTTGCAAGCCTTGCAGACTAACATCAACAATGGGATGCTAGAATAGTGAGAAGAGCCGGTTACCATAAAACAGTTCCAGGATCTGAAACCCACTACATTCATCGGCGGCCCAAATCCAATGATAGCAGACACTTAGGTTAAAGACAATGAAAAGATTTTTCGCGCCCTACCCTGTACTGAAAGACAAAAGGTTACTTTCTCTACTTTCATCTTTAAAGATAATGCACAGGAATAATGGTTTCTCACCCTAGAAAAAGAAGAAATTGTGACTTGGGTAAGATTCTTGGAAGTGTTCTATGCAAAATACTTCCTAGATTCGTTGCGGGAACAGAAGGCGTCGGAATTTATACATCTAAAGCAAGGAACTATCACGGTGGCAAAATACGAGAGCAAGTTTACACAACTCGCTCAGTTTACGACATGTGTCATCCCTATCAAAACTCAAAAAGCAAGAAAATTCGAAGCAGGATTGGATGCTGAAATCAAAGATAGGCTTGAGGTTTTGAAACTGCCAACCTCTGTGGAAGTGGTAGACCGAGCATAAATTGCAGAAAAGGGGATTAAAGCCTTGTGTTCTGGGGAACCAAGCCAAGCCAAAAGAAGTGATTATGGGAAAGAGACAACATAAGACCCGGTGTTGCGTCTCCCAAAAAGGTGAATACGGGCATAACCAGTTTAGGTAATCAAGGTCCTACCAACCCCCGAGGTAGCACTATTCCAACTTGTCATACTTGTGGAAGGCTCATTGGGGACAATACTATCGAGACACGGGAGCATGCTTTAAATGCGGTCAAGTTAGCCACTTGCTAAGGGATTGTCCAAAGCTAACCAATCTTACAGCCAACCCCTCTGGCCCAGTTAGAAAACCCCCAAGACTTGGAGGAGAAATGAATGACCAAAAACGCCAAGGAAGGACTTTTTCCTTAGTACTTGGAAAACCAAAAGTTACTGAACACTTTGTGTCAGGTATACTTTCTATCTATGGTCATTTAGCTCATGTCCTAATTGACTCTGGGTTAACTCATTCTTTCGTTGCACCACACTTTGCTGCTAAGTTGGCATCAACACCCGAACCCTTAGGATATATATTGTCTCTGTCTTTTCCTTTTGGTAAGTCTGCCTATAGTACTGAGGTGTACAGATCATGTACTATATCCTTAAAAGGTAAAACCTTATACGTAGACTTGATTCCCGTTTACATTGGGAACTTTGATGTGATTTTAGGGATGGATTGGTTGGTTGCCAACCACGCCTCTATTGATTGTAAAGCCAAAAAGGTCTCCTTCAAGTTACCAAACCAACCCAAACTTGTCTTTGATGGGACTGGAGTTTCCAACCCTCCTTGTATTATATCCTCCATGACAGCCCAAAGACTTCTAAGAAAGGGTTATTGTAGTTATATATGTTATGTGATTGATACACAAAAAGAGGCCCCCATCGTTGATGTAATCCCCGTGGTTCGAGAATTCCCGGATGTCTTTCCTAAAGATCTACCTGGTATCCCGGTTGATCGGGAAATCGAATTCACCATTGAAACCCAGCCTGGCACACAACCAATATCAAAAGCTTCTTATCGCATGTCGATGACAGAATTAAAAGAACTGAAGACTTAACTCTAGGAACTACTGGATAAATGCTTCATTTGACCTAATACCTCACCTTGGGGAGCCCTAGTATTGTTCGTAAAGAAAAAAGATGGCACGATGAGGTTATGTGTTGATTACCGGGAGCTGAACAAAGTCACCATCAAGAATTGATACCTCCTGCCACGAATCGATGACTTATTTGATCAACTACAAGGCTCCCAAGTATTCTCAAAAATTGACTTGCGTACTGGCTACCATCAACTAAAAGTCAAAACGGAAAGTATCAAAAGACTACCTTTAGAACCCGTTACGGGCACTATGAGTTTCTCATCATGCCATTTGGCGTCACAAATGCTCCAGCAGCTTTCATGGACCTCATAAACCGAGTGTTCAAACCTTATCTTGATGAGTTCATCATCGTCTTTATTGACGACATTCTCATATACTCCAAGTCACCAGAGGCCCATAAGCAGTACTTACGAACGATTCTCCAAACACTACATGATCACAAACTTTATGCCAAGTTGAAGAAATGTGAATTCTAGATCACTAGTGTATACTTCCTCGGTCACGTCATTAACAATGATGGCATCTCGGTTGACCCTCCAAAACTTGTAGCAATCGTGGACTGGCCGCGACCTATTAATGTGTTAGAAATTCAAAGTTTCTTACGTCTAGCTGGCTATTACCGACGTTTCGTGCAAGATTTTTCAAAAATAGCATCACCTTTGACCCAGCTAACTCAAAAGAACACACTCTTTGAATGGATTGACAAACAAGAGCGTTGCTTCCAAGAATTAAAAAGTTGACTTGTGTCAGCTTCTATACTAGCACTCCCTATAGGAGCTGATGGGTTCGTAATTTATAGTGATGCCTCATACAATGGTTTAGGTTGCGTTCTTATGCAAAACGGAAAAGTCATTGCTTATGCTTCGCGACAACTAAAGACTCACGAGAAGAACTATCCAACTCATGATCTAGAATTGGCTACGGTGATCTTCGTCCTCAAGATCTAGCGTCATTATCTCTATGGTACAACCTGCAAGGTTTACATTGATCATAAGAATCTCAAATATCTATTTACATAGAAGGAATTGAATATGAGGCAATGACGATGATTAGAATTTATGAAAGACTATGATGTAGAGATCCATCACCATCCAGGCAAAGCTAACGTGGTGGCAGACGCATTGAGCCGAATGATGACCAGAAGTTTGGCTTGTACTCTCGTTTCCTGCAAGATCAATAGACTGCTTGCTAACATAACCGTGGAACCTACATTGATTGAAAAAATTAAAGCGCGCCAATGTGAAGATAAACTTTTGAAGAAAAAGTATGAGGAGCAAAGGAGTACGCCTGATCCTAATTTCATTATAAGCAATGGGATACTAAAATTTTGAAATCGAATTTGCGTACCCGACATTCCGGAACTCAAGAAGAAGATATTGGTGGAAGCTCATAGCTCGAGATTTGCAGTCTAACCTGGCAATACAAAGATGTACCAGGATTTGAAGGAACACTATTGGTGGACAGGAATGAAAAGAGACATAGCAAGCCATGTCTCCAAATGTTTGCATTGTCAGTGTGTTAAAGTAGAACATCAGAGACCTGCAGGACTGCTGCAACCACTCCCTATTCCTGAATGGAAATGGGAGCACATTACTATAGATTTCGTAGTCGGGCTACCATAGTCATTTTCGAAGAATAATGCAATATGGGTTATAGTAGACCGATTGATGAAGTCGGCGCATTTTCTGCCAATTAAAATCATGTACTCCCTTAATAAGTTTGCCACCTTATACATCAAGGAAATTATTTGTTTGTATGGCACCCTAGTTTCAATCGTGTCTAACCGAGACCCCCGCTTCGTGTCTCACTTCTGGAACAAATTGCAAGAAGCTTTGGGAGCCACACTAAAGTTTAGCACGGCTTATCACCCACAAACTGGTGGGCAATCCGAAAGAACAATCCAGACGTTGGAAGACATGTTACGTGTATGCGTGTTGGACCTCAAAGGTAACTGGGATGAACACCTACCTTTAGTGGAATTTGCCTATAATAATAGCTACCAAGCAAGCATTGGAATGGCACCGTACGAAGCTCTGTATGGAAGGAGATGTCGATCACCTCTATGTTGGACGAAAGTCGAGGACAGGAAACTGCTAGGCCCTGAGATCGTGCAAGTCACAAGTGAGAAAATTCAACTCATCCAACAGCGAATTCGCACTGCTCAGAGCCGCCAGAAAAGCTATGCAGATACACGGAGATGGGACTTGGAATTTCAAATAGGAGATCATGTGTTCCTTTAAGATCTCACCAACAAGAGGAGTTATTCAATTTGGAAAGCGAGGAAAGTTAAACCCACAATACATCGGGCCATTCGAGATACTGGAAAGGATTGGTCCTGTAGCCTATTACCTTGCACTACCACCTGAACTATCCAATGTCCACAATGTGTTTCACGTTTCAATGCTTCGACGATATCTTCGAGATCCAAAACATGTTGTTGATTATGAGAACCTACAAGTTCAAGAGGATCTCTCTTATGAAGAGCAACCAGTGCAGATTCTTGATCGTCGTGATCAAGTTCTCTGGAACAAGACCATACCGTTAGTAAAAGTCTTGTGGTGAAATCATCGTATCGAAGAAGCTACGCGGGAAACGAAAAGTCAAATGTGAGCCAAATACCCACACCTCTTCGAAAATTAAGGTACGTCAAGTTTGGAGACAAAATTATATTTAGGTGGAGAGAAATGTTCTGAAAGTTTAATGAAATACCACATAAATATTTATAGCTACATATATATATATATATATAATTATGGTTGTATGTGACAATATATTAAAAATAAATAACATATATAATTATTAGAAGAAATGGTTCAAAGTAAAATTATACCAAAAGTTAAATAAATAAATAGAAACGAATAAATACAAAAGTAATAATAATAATAATAATAATAATAATAATAATAATAATAATAATAATAGTAGGATAGTTATCTAAACAAGATAACAAATCTGTGTGAATTTATTAGGATGAAAGGTGGCCTTGGAAGATTACGCCACCTGTACAAAATATACGTAATTTTGATCTAGTCATTATGGTGAAGATACAGGCCTTGTGTATATAAGCAAGACCAAACAACAAATTTGAAGATACTAAAACGAAGGAAAATCAGCGAAGGTACTGTATATGAGGGAGTCTCGAAAAGATAGGAAAAATATGAAGGAAATAGTAAGACTCAATCTTTAGGTGAGTTATATTATACCTTGAGTCACCATAATATATTTTACGTATGTTTTGATTTATCATAATTTATTTTATACAATTATGTTTTATAAATTATATTAATATTTCAATTACGTGGATTAATTTCTGAACTCTATTTATTTAAAATGAAATCCATGGATATGTTTGTTTAAATTTTAGAAAGTATTTGACTAAGACCTTATAAACAATTATGTTTTGTAAGTACCACCATGGGAGTCTCACGCCTTGGGGGACTAAAATAACCATTAGCCTTTGTTTAGTCACTTTGTAGTCCTTTATTTGTCATGGATTCATTGACCTCTGTTTTGACTGTCACTCCTGTGACCTCTGTTCTGTTTTGTACCGTGGTTATAGTTATTTATTTACATAATTTCCGTATTTCAGTTTCTGTCACTTTAAATAATTTGTCTATTCAAATTAATGTAAATGTTTTAGCTTAACTAATTATCCATGGTGATTATACTCTTGGCATAATATTTCTCACTCTGCTGTGTGTTTATAGTCATTATCCTTTCAGGTGACGAGATGTAAGGAAGACCCGTAATCTCATGTAATGGAACCTGAACAAGAATTGATTTTGATCCATTATTGTTATTTTTTTTTTCTCCTTTTCTTCCTTTTATTTTTATTTTTATTTGCTTTTACTGAGGGCCGATCGATGCATAATAAAAACATAAATAAATATAAGCCCTATAAATGTATTTTCTCTTATTAAAATAGTCGAATAAAGTAAATTTTCTGTTTAATTATTTTTATTTGCCTCCGCCTGCGCCATTTAAATTGCTACAAATAAATTAGTAAGTTGCGATTCCAGCCCTAAGCCTCTGGGGTTAGGTCATGACAGCAACCCTCCTTCAACTATGCTTAGCACGATGAAGGGGCAGGACTCCAGCCTACCCCATGGGTTTATATCCTCCTCATCGAACTCTAGATGCACATCGGGAGAAATGCCGTACTCTTCTCGGAACGTGGCCAGCGTGCCCGGCGTATTAACAAGGAAACAGTAGTGCCCCCTTGGAGGCCGGCTTGTTCAGCACAGCAGTATTAAGTTTGCAAAGTTTTGCATGGTCGCTGCTTGGTCTTTGAAAGCCCTTGTGTTGGTGTGCCTGGTCCCCTAGGACTCTGCAGTTAAAAACCAAGTGTAAGTGATAGCGCGGGCGCACAAACGAGCTCAACTTTAGCTCGGTCACTTTGGGCGCAATAGCACCCTGGTCTCGATGGGTAAACTCAACAACTCGGTCGCTCAAACAGACCAGATATTAGCTTGGTCGAGCGGCCCAGCGCGTTTATTAGCTCGGTTCTTTCCCTAGGTTCTACAAACAGGGAACTTGCTCAGTTAAATTATGATTTTGGATCAAATGAAGTTTTGTAGCCCGGTCGATCTTAGATTCACACATGCTCATCACAGAAGATGGTGAACAGTGTCGAGGTCGTAGGGCAGAGACATTTTATGTCATAAAAAAAGAAAATAGGACAAAAATCCTAGCCTAACTTCATTTGAAGCTATGAAGCCTACTGTTATCACGCTCTAGACTCATTTATGGGAGTTATAGTTTAAGAACATGAGAAATTCATGATGAAATAGGAAGGGGTTGAAAACTTACAGGTTAGGGCGCGGATCGTAGCTCCAATCCATGGGATGGAGCCCCTATGACAGCGACAGAACAGAATCGACTCTCATTTGAGTACAATGAATGGAAATTGAAGGCTGGATACTCTGTGTTGCTGGGTCGTCTGAGAAGAAGATGAACAGTGGAGGAAGAAATATGAAGGGGCGAATGATATATGTATAAGAGGAGAAGAGGCACCAAAATTTGAAACTAAAGAGACGACGCGTGACAACAGGATGAGCGACACGAGGCCAATCAATGAACGCCACGTGTTTATGATGGGACCGGTGCTAATCTTGAGAAGACAGGTTGGAAACCCAAAACGTCAACCAGGCTAGCTATTTGACCGAGCGTACTAACTAGCCTGGTTGAAGGTGGTGAACCAGTCTGGTAGCACAGATGGCTAAGCGTGTAGCTAGGTGGCGATGACTGAGCAAGGGAATAAGCTCGGCCTCTAAATGTAATCCCGTTCCCGTTAGGGCGAACAGAATTAAGGGGCAATTGAGAGGGAGATTTATAACCTAACATTAGGCCGAGCTAAGTTGGGCCAAAGTGTCCTTGCTCGATCGAACATTGGGTGCGCGTCGGACCAAAGGGTCAGTCTAGTGAAGTTGAAATAACTATAGACCACTAACCCAGTGGAGATGTGCATTCTGTTGAGTTGGACAGGTTTAGTCCTCGGAAGATCAGATCGACTGAGCAGTAGCTCAGTCATGACTGAAGAAGCTCGGTTGAGCCCACGGTGAGGAACCATCAAAGAAACCAGACAAGTAGTACGGTCATAAGTCGATGGCGTGGCGCTGCACTAAGTATAGCTCGGTGGGCAATACTACGTAGTGCGGCGTGACTGCAGGAAGGAGATTCCGCTGTCCGTACACATCGATATCGTTTGGCAATTTCGTTAAATGGCATTTAGTTGTATTAGCACTGATATGTGAGGGAATGTGAGAGGAGAGCAGGTCCACGCGTCAAGAAGGGAATGGGAGCAAAAGCGTATGCAGAAACTATATAAACAACGCTACGCCTCCATACTTAGGTCTGTAACATCTTCTAATCGAAGCTCACTTACCACTTTGTCCCCTCTCTTTTCTTCCTCTCTCTGAGGGTGCTAACTTGACTATTGGAGGGGTTTTCTGGCAGTATACCGCTGGGTAGCTTACCATCATTGTG
Source organism: Camellia lanceoleosa (assembly GCA_025200525.1). NCBI lineage: Eukaryota > Viridiplantae > Streptophyta > Magnoliopsida > Ericales > Theaceae > Camellia > Camellia lanceoleosa. The sequence continues at coordinate 132,345,343 of CM045771.1, read as the reverse complement.
TTTTCAAGTCAATCGAAGGGAAGCGTAGCTTAGACACAAGGAGTACAGATAACGTCAGACATTTGGCTCCCGTACATTTGTCAACATAGTTTAATTCAAAAAATATAATCCAACATAATTTTTCGCCTGCACTAACTTAAAAAAACAATAACTATAACTAGATTTCAACTACTAAAAGTTCACCATATAAAAACAGTGTCCTCTAGTCAACACTTTATAATAATATAAAAAACATCATTCTATTCTAGGCTTAACATCAAAAACCTCAAGTAATATATTTCATATATAATGCTATTAAGTAACTAATCAGAAAATCATATTACATCCTTTTATGCAGCTTCATCTTTACAAATTTCATAGTTAAAAATATACATTCTAATGCGTAGTTAGAACAAGTAAAATTAACACAAGGCTAATCAATCTATATATAAAAGATAATTTGTTTCAATGGACAATATCAAATTTTATTAACACATTTTTAAGAATGTCATGTCAAACATAAACAATATTCCCATTTTCAGATAATATTTTTGATACTATACAATGAACAAATAAGAATGAATGCACAACAAGTGTATAAGCAAATGAAAATGAAATATATATGCTCGCACACACAAAAGCATAAATCACACACAGACCAAAAACAAGAATGATAACAAATAAGGACAAATCCAACAATAGAAACAACTCAAAAAAAAATAAATAAATAAATAAACATAATAACAAACAACACGTATAACAGACAGAAGAGATAAATATTTTATACAACTTGCCTTGAAAAATATTTTTTAATTTAGTTACACAATTTATTTGGGGCTACAAGCCTTTATAATTTTTAGGGTACAAACTATTGTAGTCTTTGGAATTATCTTAAAAACTGTCCCACCGCAACAGATCCATCCTTTTACAGTAAAGCTGTTACAAAAATCTTACAGCAAATCCATTGTCACGACTCAAATCCGTCCCTATAGGTTTAGCATCGTAACCGATCAGTAATCCTAGATTACCTTCGGCCTCAAAGACAAAATTTCAAAATATTTAAATTATATTAGGGCCTAAAGCGGAAGCAAAACAAAAATAATAATGTCCATTGAGCCTATGCATACGCGATGACTAAAATAATTAAAACATTTAAACACAATACTAATTTATATACAAATCTTATATAACTCAGACACATATACATTTAAAACTCAGTAAAATTCAAAGCTCTGACAAAGCTAAGAGCTGATTTTCTTGGCTTTACTCAAGCCTAACTTGCTCCATTCCGGAAGCTCTTCAAAAGGTTGACACAGGTAGACTCCGAGACTTTCTCTATCTTTGTTGCTCAGTTTGCTCACCTACATATACATATAAATAGTGAGTAAAACCCAACGAGTAATAACAAAACAAAGAGGTTAAATGAATGAAGTTCAACGGTAATACAAAAACCTGTTTTACAATTTCGAAACGATTCTTAAATCATTTTCAAAATAAGGCATTGCCATATTATATCAAATTTATAACGAAACATTTTCCATATCAAATCCCTTACAATAATAAAAACCATTATGCGATAGCATTTCATTAATTCATTAACTTCATCATCAAGATCTTTCAATGTCAATTTATGTGGTACATCCATGAAGTAATAACATTTCAGTAATAATGAATCGTATGTCAAACAATCCAAAAGCCATGGTATTGTTACCCCCAGACAAGGGCCTAGCCATGGTACTATTACCCCCAGGCAAGGGGATAGCCATGGTATTGTTACCCCCAGGCAAGGGCCTACATTCAATGGATGCCACAATACAGTTTCAAAACAAAATTTCATTCATTAAAGGACATAACATTTCAATAAATCATGCTATCAATTATCAAATCATTTTAAGAATTTATTTAAACAATCACATATCCATTTTGATAGTAATAACATTTACAAAAGTAAAGATAATTTGAACATATCTTTATAAGGCTATTACTCACAGCGGGTTAAGTCGATATAAGGCCTTGGACGTCCACCTAAACGAATCACATAACAAAAACACAATAGAAGTACCATTCAATATTCATGTCATTTTAATTCAACTTTCTTTATATATTTCTAGCTCATCCCAGGACTTTGTGAGTCCAATTGGTGCCTAAAAATACTTAGAATGTCACGAGGATGCAATTATGCATCTAAAAGAATTAATAAAAAATTGCTAAAAATAGGGTCTTCGCTCGAGCGCCGCTTTAGTCGCTCGAGCGGACTGTAAAATTTGCAAAATTTCTGAAAGCTCGATTTTCACGCTCGAGCGGAGCTTTCCTCGCTCGAGCGGACAACACAAATTCTGAAATTTTCAGAACTATGTTCAAGCTTCAAGGTTGATATTTAAAGCCTCAAAACTTGTGTTTTGGGTACAAAAACTTGAAAAAACATTGTAGCAATGAAAATACTTCCAATTCGAAACCATTTATTCATAATCATGCTCCAATTATTCAAATTTAGATTTAATTTATTTTATTTATATCAAACTCACAAATTTTAAAATATAAATTAAACTTTCCAAACTCTTGAAAATTTCATGATGTACGTAAAAATAGAACCCAATTTTATTATTAATAACAAAAATCAACTTAACTATGAATTACACAAATCAATTTCTTAGAAATTCAAGTTAACTCAATTTTTAACCAAAAACATAATTTATAATCATAGATGTTTTAAAATGTGTTTAAATTGAATAAAACTTTTAAATTAATTTACATGCATGAATTAAAGATCAAAATCAAACAAATTCCTAATTTTCAAAACTTTTCCTTTTTCTCTTCAAAAAAATGAGATTGAATTAGTTCAAATTCTTCAAAATCCATGATGCATGTACAATTAGAGTATTAAAACTTACAAAATTTGTTCATGAATGCAGAAATGGAACTCAAATTCATGCAATACTACAAAAATCAAACTTAACATAATTGATTCTCAATTTAACTTCCATAACCATAACCTAGATCAATTTCTTTATCAATTTGTTAATTTCTTCCAATTACATGATGTTGATTCCAAACTTATCTTTAATTTCAAGGTAATATAAATATTACAAGAAATCAAGCATGATCTCATATTTTAAACTTTATTTCCAGCATATTTGGTTAATTTTTCTTTCTTTTCCCTTGTTCTTCCTTCAAAATTTGGACTCTTCGTTGAATTTCCAGCACCCTTTTTCTTCTCCAGCAGTCAAGTAGATTGAACTCTCTATCTCCCTCTCAGTTTTTCTCTCCCTTTCGTTGGGTCTCAAAGTGTTTGAAGCAATTCCCACAACTCCAACAAAATACATCACGAACTCTCTCTTATTATCATTTTATTTTATTTTATTACAAGGTAGTGGGACACTTGTCTTTATAAGGTTTATTCATGAAGTGATAAAACTTACCAAACACAAATCTGCTCTTCCATCAACTAATTAATCATGTTTGAATTTCATTTGTTAGGAATAATCTCTGATAAAAAATAATTTGGCTAATTTTAATTTAATGTAATTAATTCTCAATTAAGACTTAATTTGATTGTATCTAATTTTACGAATCTAAATCGGATTTTTAAATTTTTAATTAAGCTCTTATAAGGCTCTACTATTAAATTGATTCCAATTCGGACCTAATTAATCGAATCTCAATTTTACTAAACTGAATCGAATATATTAAACTCCCAAATGGGTCCGTAATTAAAATTAAATTGATTTAACTTCTTAATTTCACTTCCTTAAGCCATTTGGCCCCTTAATTTCTAATTTCAAAATAAATCTTTAATAGAATCATATACGAATCAGATTCTACAATTCTCAAATTAAATTAGGATAATGACTAACTAAAATTCCAAATCTCCTAAATTAACCAAATATAAAATATTATACGTGACAGAGTCGTCACATCCATCCTTTTGCTAACACCCACAGCAGATCCATCCTTTTGCGGTAAAGCTGTTACATAATCTTACAGTTACAAATATGGTCATTTGTCATAAAAAATTGTATCCATTTGAGATTCAATCTTTCCATGTAATCAACAGAAGATCTAAAACCTAGAAAAGGAAAATATATAAACATATATAGATGCAAGGATAGCCATGTAAAAGGTAACAATTAAACAAAGTCACATGTTACCATTTTTTTACACAGTAACAACTTCAAAGGAAGTATACAAAACAGTCAAAGACTGATAATATGTGTGGGCGTGTGTTGTGTGATGCTTCTTACAAACGTACATAGATCAGATGTAGTCTGACTACTAAAATAGAATTCAAAGCATAGGTTTTGGAACCAGAAACTAACAACTATCTCCGTGGGTCAAATGTCAGTCAACCAACTCAATCACTTCCAACAAAATAAGTACACATACCTCCAGAAGAAGTGGCACCAGAAACCTTGATGAATGAATTCTCAAATAAGTTTGACTAGACAATATTTTGAACACCTTGGAAACATTGCAAGTTTCTTAAGAAACTCATTCTCTTCATCTATATTTAAATCTCCCTGCTCAACTGTCATTTTTTCCAAGACTTCCGCATTTCCCAAGAAATACTTTACCATATCAAGATCATCTTGCAACCCATCAATGCCATAGATATTAATTTCTTTAAGGGAAGACCTCAAACAGCTTGGCACCCCTTGTGGTTCCAACCAGTTGAATTGCTGCAAAGTTTCAAGAGTATCATCAAATAGTCCCTAGAAACTGAAAAAGAAAAGGTAAGAATTGGCAAATCATAGACTAGGAATTGTTTTTCATTAACTAACCTTCACCAATACCATAGTGCCCAAATTAGGCACATGCATGAGTAAGTCTGACAGACTCTTGCAACCAAAGTCATTGCAAACATCTATTTCCAAACAGGTCAAATTAGGAAACACAGGCCAATCTTCATCATTAGCAAAGCCAAGAGCCTTCATCAGAGATGATAAAATTAGTCCACTGTATAAATCTGAAATGATTCTTGATAAAGTTCAGAAATGATAAATAACATATGACAATCTACAACTTCACTTCTTGTTAAAGTAAATGATCAAAAGGAAGAGTAAACTTATTTCCATAGTTCTAGACTGTATATGTAGATGCTTCACATTAGTGATTGCTTTCAAAAGCACAAATATCTGGTTCACATGTGGTGTGGCATGTGGATAGAAGGCATCAACACTAACACATGCTTTAACTACTGAGGATAGGTTGTTCAGACAATAGTGAACAAAGCAATAATCTTCGACGCAAAGGCATTCAAGAATTGGTGCATCAACCATAACCACAATGTCAGAGTTTCCAGATTTTTTTCTAGATAAAGATAAGTATAAAATCTTCAGAGCTGATGAAGAAATGTTATATACTGTTTTTCCACGACCCATTTCTGCAGTAATGGATAATTCTTTGAGCACAGGATAGGAAGAAAAGAGCTTCTGGGTCAAGTCATTACTCGGACAAATAAGCGAAACATGAAAGATCCTGAGACAAGGGAAAGAAATTGAGGCAGGAACATCAACCTGAAGTCAAGGTCCAAGCTTCAAGACTACAAGGGTATTGCAAGTAAAGAGGTTACTAGGCAACTTAAGATTCACGGATTCACAAACGTTGATATCAATTTCACGGACACCACGCATTATAGCAGCCCTTATAAACATATTCAAACGAGATTTATCAATATCTGGATCACATTTTATACTGAATCGTTGAATATTTGTCAAATCATGAAAGAAGAATACTCTGTTAATGAAATTCATGAAACTGAAATCATGCTTCCAGAGAGCAAACGGAGAAAAGATTTCCCACTCATTGAAATCTAGATTGGGGACGGAAGCCCATATGTGTTTCCATCTTGATGATAGAACGCTGGTTCCAACAGCATATTTGGTTGGAAGGAAAGAGAGAATGTGGACAAGAAGTGGGTCTGGTAATGTGCTGATCCTATCTTCCCCATTCCCATTTGCTTTCTTCTTTGAACTTGGTTGATGGTTCAATCTTAAAGCCACGAATCTGCAATGCCTGAATAGATAAAGTGTGTCAAAATTTCATTCTAGTAGGCAGTGGTGAATGCACGAAAGGGACCAGAAGCGGGATGTACCCGACCTTAGTTTTTTAATAATTGCAATAGTACCTATATATTTGCAAAGTGCTCTTTGTTTAACCCTGAGAAGTCATAATTCTGCCCACCCTAAATCATTTAAGATTCCTTAAAAAAATAATAAATAAATAATTTGAAGACCCTTCCTTCTTATTTTTCTATCAATCACACAAGAACTCAGAATATAGAAATGACACTCTTTCTTCTATGTGTTCTCTATTTTTTTCTCTTTGCAAAATTAATTTTTCTCTTCTAGCACTTCTCGTATAATTTTTCTTCAAGGCCTTTCTTATTTTCTTATAGGGAAAATTAAACATGTGGTCCATATAGGTTGCTTGTTGTGTCAATTTGATCCTATAGTTCCAATTGCATAAACTTTAATTTTTCACATTGTGTCAATTATGTTTATTGAAATTTCAATAGATTTCTCAGCAACCAAACGGAAGGTCATTGTTTCTCTTGATTTCCTCGCTCTTGTGATACCCTATGAAGCACGGACACGGACACGCACACGCATACGGACACGGACACGGACACGGATACGGGACACGTCAATTTTTAAAAAATAGGGACACGGACACAGCAGGGGACACGGCAAATTTTTTAATTTTTTTTATAAATATTTTTATTTTAATATATATTAATTATTTTATTTATTTATTATATTTTTAAGTAATATGTTATAATTAATTTTTTTTATTTTATTTTATTTTATATACATGTTTATTTATTTTTATTAATATGCATAAGTATATATAATATAATAGTTATATAATAATAATAGTTATCTATATAAATATAATAGTTATATAATAATAATAATCGTTATCTATATAAATAATAAAGTATAATATGAATCCAGCAGATAAATAATATAATAATAGTTATATATTATATATATATGAATCCAGCAAATCAGCAGAAAAAGCGGTAAAGACGCGACTGAGAGAGAGAGAGGAAGAAGCGATCGCGAGGGAGAGAGAGAAGGTGAGAGAGAGAGAGCTCGTCGAAGTCGGCGGCATCGGATCGTCGGGTCGAAGGGATGGAGGTCGCCGTAGTCGACCGGATCGATCAGTCGTTTGCACTCTTCTCCTTTCCTCTTCGCTTTTGCTCTCAACTATCATAACCATACCAGTGGTCACTGTAGTCTTCTCCTTTCCTCTTCTGTTTTGCTCTCTGTGTCCAGATTTGGACACGCGTGTCCAGATTTGGTGGACACGCGTGTCTCCGCCGTGTCTCCACCGTGTCCCCTGCAAAAAAATAATTAAATTAAAGGGACACGCCACCCGGCGTGTCCCGTACGTATCCCCGGCGTGTCCCCGTGTCCCCGGCGTGTCCCCGTGTCAGACACTGCCACGGCATGAAATCTGCCGTGTCCATGCTTCATAGGTGATACCCCACCGCCAAGTGTAATTTGTTGAGCAATTATGGTGAATTAATGGTAATGTATCTTTATTGAATAAAATTTGGGTATTGATGTGGTAGAGTAAAATCTCAATTAAGAAGAAATTATAATGGTTATGTTGAATTAAAGTTGTGGCTCAATGATCTTATTAATGTATGAATTAATGTAAAAGAATATTATAGAGCATGCCATAGAAATATAGGGTAGTTCTTGTGAGAGAATACGATCATATATATAAATATATCAGCATTGGTGTTATGTCACATGAAAGAGAAACGAGAAAGTAAACAAATCAACTATGAAAAGAGAAACGTGGGAGAAGTGAAAGTGGTGGACTCTTTAGTGGATTGGTGAGAAGAAACAGGAAAGAAATCAAGAAACTAAATAGGAGAGAGAGATGTCATACATGGTGAGAGAATTAAGGAATAGAACAATGGTTTGAGTCAGATAGACGTGTAAAGAGATTAGAAGTATTTATAGAGAGGGAATAGATTAGATCAGGAAAATAAGAAGAAACAAATAGTAAATAAAGTTTAATGGCATGTACTACAATAGTTTATAAATACATGTGTGCACGCATGAGAGAGAGAGAGATAGAGAGATTTGGAAAGGAATAGAGAAGTGATAAAGTTGAAATCAGAATAGAGAGATAGAAATAAATAGGTAATAAAAAAATTAGTAGCTGAAAGAGAGATGATTGTCCACATAATCAAACAGACTGGCCCAGTCAAATCAAACCAAACCAACCAGAACAGTCGGCTTCATTACAAAAATTTGTCTGATTCAGTTTTAAAATGGCTGAAAATTTATATGATCGGTCAACAATGGCTCCAGAAAAAATTGAACCACTTAAACTAAACCAACTAACTGTACACGTGGCTTCATTTTATTGGCCGTTTCAGCTTTCAAGGCATCGTTATCATCTTATAAAAGAAAACTTAGACGTGGGTTTGTCCAATACAAAACCTTAGAAGATTCTATGCTTTCTCTTCATGATTATGACTCTCTCTCTCTCTCTCTCTCTTCCCAATACAAACTCTCTCTCTCTCTCTATGAAAACTCTTGAAACCCCTTCACCTCTTTGTTCTCACTCACTAAACGAAAGCAGGTCTCACCCCCCCCCCCCCCCCCCCCATCGTCTCAAAAATGTTTTTCACAACTCTTTCCTGTTTGAATTTGTTCACTATTTTGTTTGAATTGCACGTTCAAATCACTCTTTCTTTCATGTTTTTTACTCTCAGTTTGTGATTGTTCGTATGTGAGAGTCGTGTTTGCAACTCCGACCGAACCAACTGTCAAACCGAATGGTTTGATGGGATCGATTTAGAATACCATATCAGTCGATAACAGGTGATCAATTTTCAAACTAAATGCATTCAGTTCGGTTGACATATTGAGGGCAGACCCAACTCAAACCAACCCGTGAACACCCCTAGGCTGTGACAAGGACTTGACTTTACGCAAATCGATTTCATGGATCTATCCCATTATTGAACATGCATATCAATGATTGAAACTATATTAAAATTAGATCTTCTATTAGAACATCTCCAATCCTTCACCTTTTCTTTCATCAAATTGAGAACATCTCCAATCCTTCACCTTTTCTTTCATCAATTTGAATTTGATCAAAATTCATAAAGATGAAGCATTGGAGGTGATTTTTTTACATCAAATTTGATGAAAATGAAAATTAGGGATAAGAAAAATAAATTAAAAATATTTTGATGAAAATTTGATAAAAAGATTTGAATAGTTCATATCAAATCAAGTTTTTTACTCAAATTTTGAATCAAATTAGATGACCAAATTGGTGAAGGGCTTGATCTTACTAGTAAGTAAAAGATCTGAGCGATTTCTAATACATGATTGAATTTTCTCTGTCTTTTCAAGAAAATTGAAACAAAGTGGGAAAGTCAAAGAGAAAATTTAGGGGAAAGAGAAGTACCTGGTCTCCATATGGTGTGCTTTGGCCGAAGAGAGCTCCGAATATGAAATGGAGCTTCTTCACCCTTCACAGTAGAAGCTGCGGTGGAAAATGAGGGAACCTGTTAGGGTTTTTTTTGGTTTTATCCCACTTCTCTGCCGTTAAAATCAAAATATTTAGGTCTCGTTTGTAAAACTTTACGTTTTTAATTTTCTTTTTATATTTATAAAAATTTAAAAAATTTAAATAAAAATTTATTTGGTAAATTTTTGATTTATAAATTAATAGTCTCAGTTTATAAATTTGGCCAAAAAATAAAAACATAAAAAATAAGTTTACGTTTTGAAAATTTTTTTTTTACTACCAAACACTAGCCACCACCCGTCACCATTTTCTACCACCGTCTTCCACCACCACCACCCACCCCCCACCACCACCTGCCACCACCACTCACCACCTACCTACCGCCACCACCATTCACCTGCCATCCACCGACCACCACCGCCACCACCTACCACCCACCACTCACATCACCACCTCACATCACCACCATTCCACGCCACCACAACCACCACCACCACCACCCACCTGCCATTACTACCTACCACCCGTCGCCACCACCACTACCACCCACTCGCTACCACCCACTACCTGCCACCGTCACCCACTCACCAACCAACCACCACCACCCGCCTACCACCACCCACTCGCCACCACCCACTACCCGCCACCCACTTGTCACCACCACCCACTCGCTACCAACCACCCGCCTCACCTATCCACCCACCACCACCACCCGCCACCTATCCACCACTACCACCCACCACCACCGATCATCCGCCACCCACCTGCCACTACCACCCACTAGCTACCACCCGCCACCGTCACCCACCCACCCACCGCCCGCTACCTATCCGCTACCACCACCCACCTGCCACTACCCACCACCACCCGTCATCTACCACCCACCTGCTACCACTACCCACCACTCGCCGCTACTACTACCATCTTCCGCCGCCACCACCCGCCACTTGCCACCACTTTCCACCACCGTCTTCTGCCACCATCACCCACCACCGGCCACCATTTTCCACCACCGTCTTCCGCCACCACCACCCGCCATTATTTTCCACCACCGTCTTCCGCCGCCACCACTCGTCTCCACCCGCTACCACTTGCCATTTCTTACTCCTTTTTATATTTTAAAAATTTTTTAAACATTTTGTTTAAACCAAAAGCGTTTGTAGTTTATGTTTTTCTAAAAATAAATAAAAAATAAACAAAAATCAATTTATAAATTTTTTGTAAATATAAACTGAAAACGTAAACGTTACCAAACAGGCCCTTATAAACAAAGGTTCGGTTTGGTGAAGTGTTATAAATATGATTTGGGAATAAAATTATATTTTAAATTTGTGAGTTTTGAAATTATGATTTAAGTGTAAAAAATTTGTTTGGTGAATAAGTTTTGAATTGAATGAGAAATTTTTGATGTGACATATGATTTTTGATACAAAAACTTACAATTTATAACTAAACATACAACTCAAAATTGTAGTACAGTTTATAAAAAATTCGGAAAATATTTTTTATTGAATATATAAAAATTAACATGTGTCAATTATAAAAAAAATAAAAAATTACACTGCTCCAGTCAACCGGCCGATCAACTTGTCGGACGATCGGTGGGACGTCTGGTAGGACGACCGGTTAGTCTAAATTTTCCCGCATTCGACCATGTTTTCAAGAGTAAGTGTGGAATTAATTTTTAAAAATCGTAAACAAACACCATATTCAAATCAATGTTCTAGAGCTCTATCAAACAGAGCCAAATATTTTGATTTTACATATTAAAAACAAATTACAAAATCTTCGATAATTTTTAGGATAAATTACAAACAAGTGCATATGATCAAAAATAATTACCAATATGTGAAGGTTTAATTTTTAGAATAATTGAATGGTAAATCCCTTTTACATATTCCAATATTTAATCTATCAAATTCAGTTTCCATATTTAAGATTTTTATGGGTATGCTTGCCTTTGTAGGAATTTTTTTATTGTTTAGCATATAATATATACCATAGGAGATATTATTTGTTTAAAATCAGTGATTATGTCACTAGCAACTTTAAAATTACTGGTTATGTCACTAACAACTTTAGTTCCGTCAACCATCAACACAATCATTGTTCGGTCTATTTTCGTTGTCTACTCTACTACCAACACAATTGTCCTCTCTCACATCAAAACTCTATCATACAATATAGGTATTTTCTCTATCCTATGATACATTTTGCGAGGGTAATTTACAGGCCGAGCTAGATAATAGGCCGTTCTATGGGCCATGGTAAAAAGGACTTAGTACAGTGGGCTACAGTCCAAGTGTTAGCTCGGTCCAAGTGAGGAAGGGACCTAGCAAGTGTTAGCTCGGTCTAAACAGAGCTCTGCAGTTAGCCCGGTCCGAAAGAGCTTGGTGGTTAGTTCGGTTACCACGGACGGCATGGTAACAGTTAGTTCGGTCAAACCATCTTTAGCTAGAATGTTGAGCTTTTCTCAGAACCATGCTATGGTTTAATTCGGTCCTAGCTCGGCGTGGTTAGCATGGTCTCAGACAACCCAGTTGGAATATGTCAAATAGAGGTACATGCAGTGAAAGGAAGAATCGAGTTAGTAGGAGCTCGGTCCAGTCTGCGGCTTTAGCATAGCCATGTTATCTCGGTCGTATTGACATCCAACCGTGATAGAACCATTTCACTTGGTTTAAGCAGTGAGGGGGTGTTGAAGGATAAGCATTATCTTTTAGGAATGTGACTTCTAGAAGGACTCTACATGGACGAGTAAGAGTCCTACTAGGATTGTGCCACGCGGAACCTATAAAAGCTCATAACATCACTTATGGAGAGGTAACACAACTTTGATTCCCGAATACGCAAAGCTTTTTGTCTATTTGTCTATTTTGCTGACTTAGGCATCGGAGAGATATCCAGCACACACTCGTCGGCTAGCTCACGTTTGTGTTTTCAGGGGGTAAAGCGACGACGTACAGAGGAGCGCAATCTTAATCAACAGGATTATACGAGAACAATATTTCGTACTCGTACAATTGGCGCCGTCTATGGGAAGTTCAGACAAGAACAAAACCTCTTAATTAAGTTTTCCTCGCTAACTAGAAGCAATGACGCACAACGAAGATTTGCCACAATCCGCCATCGATGGACAAACCGTAGAGGGGGGTGGGAGGCGCGCAGGTTTGCCTTCTATCCCTCCTATGGCAGATTTGGAGCCACAGCGACAGAACCCCCAGAGGGATGCAAGGAGGAGGCGGACTAACAGCCTTCGTCACTCTTGCTCCCAGAGCCCTGAGAGACAGAGGCGGAGGATTGACCCTCAAGTTCTTGAGGATCGCGTCAAGGAGCAGAATGAATTAATACGAAGGATGGCGGCGGACATGAAATCAATGAAACGCCAGATAAAAGGCAAAGGGGTGGCGATAGGAGAGGAGCGCAAAAGCAAGATGCCCTCTCGCCACTCAGAAGATTGTGGTAGGCATACCACACTATCACAAGCAGAGAGTAGGAGCCTGAAGACAGGCGACACCCAAACAAGGACGTCCAGGACTCGTTACTCTAAGCCTGAGAGAACGAGGACTGAGAGGTCATATACTAAGGGAAGCACCTATCGGCCCCTCGCGCACGCACCAGACATCATCCAGGCAGTCGGAGTTGCCTAGATCGTCCGATTTGTGAACGATGCTTGAAGAAAGGGCGCGATGGAAGGAGGATACTAGGGCATGCGACCCTTACAGAATTTCAGCGCTTCAACGGTTGGCTCCTTGGACGCATGGAAGCGTTGAGGTAGGAATGCCAATACCGCGCCCAGCCTATGAACCAACGGACAAAGCATTAGCGAGGTTGCAGACCTCGCCGTTCGTTCCGGCAATTGAGAATACGCCCCTACCTTCAGGCTTCCTATAGCCCAAATTCACCACGTATGAGGGGAAGACGGACGCCTACTCGCACTTTTGCCACTTTCGCCAGGTTATGGCTGTATACCGGTGAAACGAAGCTTTAATGTGCATCCTATTCCCATCCAGCCTTGGCGACCTAGGTTTAACCTGGTTCGAAAGGCTACCAGAAGGCAGCATCGCCTCCTGGGCACAATTAGCAGAGGCGTTCGTGACAAGGTTCAGAACGAATACCAAAACGCCAATGGAGATCGACCAGCTTCTCTCCATTGACATGGGCGACAATGAGTCGCTAAGATCCTACAATAGTCGCTACTGGGAGACCTTCAACTAGATTGGGGACTGCCCCACAAATCTCGCCATCGCACAGTACAAAAGAGGCCTTCCAGTTGGGAACAGACTAAAGGACTCAATCACTATGACGCCGCCTCTCAAGATGGAGGCCTTAATGAAGAGAGTACACCAGCACATTCGGGTGAAAGAGGATGGCGCCCGTGCTAAAACAAAGTCTGGCACAACTGCAGTACCAGACAAAAAGACCACGGCAAAAGTCAATACGATAGAACGTCCAAACAGAAACGAGCGAGGCAGGCGAGACAACGAAGAGGATCAGGATAAAAGATGGTTAAGAGTCCGCACTGCCATTACCACGGTATTCAAGAAACCAATCTACCGAATTCTCAGCGAAATACGTGATGAACCTTTCGTCAGATGGCTAGCCAAGCTAGGAGAGGCGCAGAAGGACTACGACGAAAGATCATGGTGCACCTTCCATAAAGAAAAGGGGCACCGCACTAAAAATTGCACACCGTTGAGACAGTATCTGGAGGAGTTAGTGGCAGCCAGTCATCTGGACAAGTACATAGAAGAGGGATGCAGCCAGCCCCCCAGGACCACAATAACCCAAACGGAATGCCAGTCGACGCCCCACCTCAAGGCTTGATAAACATAATCCATAGGGTATTCGAGCCTGAGCACGTATGTGAGCTCAGGGGCATGATCAAGAAGGCCGAGCACTTAAGGAAAGTACTAAGTGCCCAACCTACCATAAAAAATGGGAGAACAGAAGCCACGAACGTCATGTCTTTTTCAGATAAAGACTTGGCAAGGATATACTGCCCTCACAATGATATATTGGTCGTCACCCTCCGTATCAAAGATTATGACATCAAACGGATTCTGATTGACCAAGGGAGCTCGTGTAAGATAATGTATTACGACACCTTCAAACAACTGAAACTAGAAGACAAAGACTTGGCACTTGCCGTGACTCCCCTAATCGGATTCAACTCAATGCCAAAATGGCCAGTTGGCAAGATAATCCTCCTAGTCAGAGCAGGAAGCGTGACAAGACAAATGGAATTCTGGGTGTTGAAAGTCCCTCCCACTTACAACATAATCATAGGAAGAACATGGCTGCATGCCATGCGATCGGTAGCTTCATCTTACCATCAAGTAATGCGGTTCCCCAACGAAGTCGGGGTAATTGAAGAGGTCTTTGGAGACCAGATCATGTCCAAGCAATGCTTCGCCATAGTAAATGGCAGCCGCGCTGCCAAGGGATATGTACAGATGGTGGAAGAACCTGAGAGCAATGAATTATTCGCAGATGTTGGCAAAGTCGCTGAACAGAAGGCGGTGGAAGACTTGGTACAGGTAAGAATAGATAAAAAGAACCCAGATAAGTTCTTTTTGCTTGGCTCATCTATGTCCAGCATTGAGAGAATAGAGATCATGGAATTCTTGACCTCTAACATCGAAGTGTTTGCCTAGACGCCGTATGACATGCCAGGCATTGACCCAAGCTTCATCTGTCACCAATTGAACGTCCACCCATCCGCTAGACCAATCATTCAGCGTACTCGCAGATCAACACTCCACCACGCCGAAATAGTGGCAGAAGAAGTAGGAAACCTGCTGGAGGTAAGAGCTATCAGAGAGGTACACTACCCCAGATGGATCTCCAATACCGTGGTGGTACCAAAGAAGAATGGAAAATGGCACGTCTGCGTAGACTACAAAATAGTCAACAAGGCATGCCCAAAGGATAGCTTCCCCCTATCACGGATAGACCAACTGGTAGACCTAACAACAGGACACAATCGACTTAGCTTTCTTGATGCGTACAGAGGCTACCATCAGATCGCTATGTACGAACCAGACTAGAAGGTCACGTCTTTCACAATGCCAAGAGGACTGTACTGCTACAAGGTCATGCCCTTTGGCCTAAAGAACGCAGGGGCAACATTCCAACGGATGGTCACCAAGATGTTTGAACCATTGTTAGGCAGAACAATGGAGGCTTACATCGACGACATGGTGGTCAAGAGGAAGGATAAGAATGACCATCTCAGGGACCTAGGTGAGATGTTTCAGATCTGAAGAAGCACAAGTTGCGCCTTAATGCGTCTAAGTGTGCGTTCGGAGTGGGATCTGGAAAATTCCTAGGCTTCCTGGTGACCAACCGAGGCATAGAGGCGGATCCTTCTTAGATCAAAGCAATTCAGGAGCTAGAGAGGCCCAACTCAGTAAAAGAAGTGTAGCATCTCACTGGCATAGCGGCTGCGCTCAATCGGTTCATCAGTCGATCGTCAGACAGATGTCGACCATTCTTTCAGGCACTTAAGGCCAAATTCGAGTGGGACGAAGAATGCGACCGCGCTCTAAAAAGCCTGAAAGAGTACATGTCTTCTCCACCATTGCTGGTAACCCTAATACCTGGAGAAGAACTCTTTTTGTACCTGGCAGTTTCACAGCACGCAATTAGCACAGTATTGATTCGAGCAGAAGGGATCCAACATTTACCCATCTTCTATGTCAGCAAGACATTGCTGGGCACTGAAACAAGGTACTTGCCACTGGAAAAACTGGCCTTAGCCTTGTTGATGGCCTCAAGGAAGTTGTCGCACTACTTTCACGCCCACACCATAGTCGTCCTCACAGCTTTTCCATTAAAAGCTTTGTTTGAGAGGGCGAACTTCTCTGGACGAATCTTAAAGTGGGCAGTAGAGTTGGGAAAATTTGACATCAAGTTTCAATCCAAAACCGCAATAAAGGCTCAAGCCTTGGCAGACTTTGTCGCAGAATTCACCCTAGGAAGTCATCATATCTACCCAATCGACCTGACTAACACAACCAAGGGAGGGATAGAAGTTGACGCCGGAATAACGCAACCCCTGGTACAGGTTACCCAATCAGGTCCCAAGGCAGACCAGAGTAAAGTGAGTGAGGAAGAAGCAAACCATGCTACACCAAGCAAAGACTCATCAACAAGTAAAGACTCAGTACAGTCAGACAGCGAGAGGCAAACAGCCAGCATAACTCCTAAAGAAAACGCCAGCAACACTCATGACCCCAAGGCATCATCTGATCCCTCCACTTGCTAGAAACTGTTCGTCGGAGAGATGTGCAAGCTCTTTGTGGATGGAGCGTCCACCAGACATGGAGCAGGACTTGGCATAGTCCTCATCTCGCTAGATGGCCTAGTAGTGGAGCAAGCAGTCAACCTTGGCTTCCCAGCATTAAACAACGAAGCGGAGTATGAAGCGCTACTGGCAGGCCTAAAATCAGCATTCTATATGAAGGCCACCGAGCTAATGGTTTACAGTGACTCACAGCTGGTGGTAAACCAAATTTCAAGCGACTACGAGGCAAAAGTTGACAGAATGGCTAAGTACCAAGAGTTAGTCAGACAAGAAATCAAGAAATTTGAAGTAGTACGGATAGAGCAGATCGGCAGGGAGGAAAACAACAGAGTGGACGAACTAGCCGGCTTCGCGTCGATGGCCGATACCTCAATCCCTCATCCGTTGCTAATTGACTACCTACCAAGACCCAGCATTAAAGAACCCGAAGTAGAAGAGGTATGTTGCGCCGAACTAGGCCCTTCATGGATGGATCCCATCATACTATTCTTAAAAGAAGGCCTCTTACCTGAAGAAAAGAAAGAAACCAACAAAATTTGAGCAAAGTCATAGCGATTTTGGCTCTCCCCATCAATAGCCTTGTACAAGAAATCCTTCACAGGACCCTACCTAAAGTGTGTTCATCCCAGCAAAGTTGAAGCATTCTTGTTCGAAATACATGAAGGCGTATGCGGAAGCCATTAAGGAGGAAGATCATTGGCATACAGGGCAATCTCGCAAGGATATTGGTGGCCTTACATGCAAGCAGATTCAGAAAAGTATGTGAAGAAGTGCGAGAAATATCAGAAGTTTGCACACCAAATACATCAGCCAGCCAGAGAACTCCTACCACTAACAAGCCCATGGCCCTTCGCAATATGGGCCTTGGACATAGTAGGACCACTTCCAACAGCACCCGGCAACAGAAAGTTCTTCCTTGCAGCAACAGACTACTTCACAAAGTGGGTAGAGGCAGAAGCACTAGCATCAATAAAGAAGAAAGATGTGAAAAAGTTTGTCTGGCAGAATATCATCACTCTGTTTGGCATACCAAAAGCTCTAATATTAGACAACGGCACTCAGTTCGATAGTAGAATCTTTAGAGGCTTTTGTGAAGAGTACAAGATAGAGTTCTACAACTCCACACCGGCATACCTCCAAGCAAATGGCCAGGCGGAAGCATCAAACAAGGTCGTCTTGGATGGATTGAAGAAAAGGTTAGAAAAAGCAAAAGGCAAGTGGACGGAAGAGCTCCCTCATGTCTTATGGGCTTACCGTACCACACCTCGGCGATCTATTGGCGAAACACCTTTTTCCTTGGCTTATGGCATGGAAGCGGTTATCCCACTAGAAGTTGGCTTCCCCACAATTAGAAGTAAAATTTTTGATCCAGACTTAAATGGAGAAGCCATTGCCTTGGAACTCGACCTTGTAGAAGAAAGAAAGGAAAGAGCACTAGTTTACATTGCCTCATACCAACAAGAGTTGTCCAGAAAGTATAACAAGACAGTACATCCAAGACAATTCAAGGTCGGCGATTGGGTACTGCGCAAAGTAATGGGAAACACCTTGGTACCCGGATATGGCAAGTTAGGGCCCAATTGGGAAGGACCTTACAAAGTGGTTGGATTAGCAGGAAAATGGGCATACCACTTGGAAGATGAAGACAATAAAGCCATTCCCAGGCCATGGAACACTGCCAATCTCAAATTATTTTATTTTTAGCTTTTTCCTTCTAGTATATGTAATTTTTTCTTTCTCAAATAAAACAAGTAGCTTCTTTTCAGTACAATGGTTTCATTATGTAAAAGATTATTTTAGTGAGTTAGGAACATTGTAAGCATAGTTGGCCGGAATAACCAACTTTGTACCCCTCCTAAGCGCAGGATAAGGATCCAAGCTGCAGGACGTTTGGTCGGAATAACCAAACACTTTACTCTAGGTTGGCAGGAATAACCAATCTAGAGGTTGGCTGGAAACACCAACACCCCTCCTAAGCCCAGGATAAAGATCCAGGCTGCAGGACGTTTGGTCAGAATAACCAAACACTTTATTCTAGGTTGGCAGGAATAACCAATCTAGAGGTTGGCTGGAAACACCAACACCCCTCCTAAGCCCAGGATAAAGATTCAGGCTGCAGGACGTTTGGTCGGAATAACCAAACACTTTACTCTAGGTTGGCAGGAATAACCAATCTGGAGGTTGGCTGGAAAAACCAACACTTAGTACTCCTCAGCTAAGATAAGGATCTAGGCTGAAGAGTGGTTGGCTGAAAAAACCAACTTTTGAAATACTCCTCAGCCAAGATAAGGATCTAGGCTGAAGAGTGGTTGGCTGGAAAAACCAACTTTTTGAGCACTCTTCAACCGAGATAAGGATTAAGGCTGAAGAATGGTTGGCTGGAATACCACTCATTGTGACCTTCAACCAAGGTAAGGAGCAGGGCTGAAGAGTAGTTGGCTGGAATACAACTAGTTATAATCTTCAACCGAGGTAAAAACCTAGGCTGAAGAGGTTGGCTGGCATGGTAAGAGATGTTAAAGACCAAGATAAGTATCTCGGCTGGAAACTACTATATTTATTTAGACTACAGTTAGAAAGTAAAGCAAGTGCACAAAAGTAAACCGAAGCAACAGTTGCAAACAAAAGAAGATTTCTTTGATAAATTCAAGTACAAAGGAGGGGCATCAGCCCGGTTACAGAATCAAGCAAAAAGAAGAAAATATAAGTCAGGCAAACAGGTCGCCAAGATCAGCATCTAGTTCAACTCAGAGCCCGGTTTCAGTCGGGAGCACGGTCTCAGTCGGCAGCACGGTTTCAGTCGGTAGCTCGATAGACAGGTCTTCCACCGTTGGCTCCGCCCGAGCTGACTGGTTGGCGGGATCATTGACGACCGGGGTATCGTTTGGCACGATTTCTTCCTCATCATCTGAAGCTTCAAGAAATTGTTACTGAGTGGTAGCAGCATACTCCGCCAGTGAGCTCGGTATGAAATATTGAGGAGGATTGAAGATCTCGGTCTCAAGCCCATGACCGAGTTGCACCACAGCACCCCTCCATCCGCATTTGAAAAAGAGGTCCTTCGTAGCTTCACACTGCTTAATGTACAGGGCTTCACCTTCCTTGAAGCCACGGTCCTCTGCATCCTCAAGCTTCTTCTCCAGCTTTTTTATCTCGGTGTTCTTTTTTCCCTCGAGCTTGGCAAGCTCGCTCAGATATTTGTCTTTTACTACGGCCGCAGCTTGTTGCTTGTCTGCCTCAGCTGAGCTAACAAGTTCGGTCAGACGACCGTTCTCAGTTTTTAGCTCGGCAATCTGCTTCTTAGCCTCTTCTAGCTCGGCCGTCTTTTCATTTGCCTCGGCCATTGCCTGCCTAGTGGTTTTTCAAAGTTCCAACACTCCCTTGTGAGCGATGTGGTTCTTCTGGATAGCCTGCACAAGGATGATGAAACAACTCTTGAGAAAAACCGAGTAGAAAGTTGTAACAATTAGAAAGGAAAGCAGATAAGCTACTTACCAGCACCATTGACTTTGTGGCTGAGCGAATGGCTTTCAGCTCGGTAAGGTGGTCATGGTGTTTCATGTCGGTAGGGAGACAAAGGCCTTTGGCAAGGTTGAATGCCATCAAATGGTCTTTCTCTGCTACCACCGAGTCAGAGTCCTTGATAGCTCGGTTCTGAAAAGAAATCTTCGGTGCCCAGTTGGAAGAGCTAGCTCGGTCAGCTCGCTCCGGTTGAGGGCTTGGCTGTGGAGATGGAGGAAGGATGGTTTCATCTTCATCAACAAGGCGTGGCTCGGTTGTAGAAATTCGAGCACGCTTGCTGGCCCGAGATGTTGAAGGCTGGTAAGTTGGAAGTGCCACCACGGTTTCTTAAGTCTGGTTGGGTGGTGGCACCTTGGGTTGGTTTGTTTCGGTCAGGAAGGCCCTGAGTGCTCTTTTATTGGCCATCTCTTGTTCCGCGGTTAGAGGGATCAGATTAATTTGAGGCAAGGCTGGGTCCGATTCAGAAGAGGTTTCTAACAAGAAGTCAGTCACCCTGGTTTTACGTCGGCTGCTATATCGGTAGGTCGGCTTAAAGTTTAGTAGCTCGGCCCAACTTCGATCTTTATGTCGTAATGTGGTTCGAAGTGCAGCTAAGTTTGGGTAACTATACTGAGACTTGAGAAAGTCCAGATCTGTATAAAGAGGTCAACAGTTAGTACGATTCAAAGAAAAGGAAACCAAGCTAAAGGAAAGCATGAAAATTAGCCGAGGTAATTATACCAGCTACTCCTTTGTTCCAATTAATCCGGTTTCCAGGTATTTGGGCTTCTTGATCTTCAAAATTGCCCGAAACCCAGAAGAAGTCATCATCATTAACATCCTTATCTGGGGTATTTTTGATTATCTTTTCACGATGGTGTCTTATTCTTAAATAATAAACCCAGCCGTCTTCATTCTGACCTAGAGAATATTGATGGAATAACTCGGCCAAACCAAGGTTAATACCAAGCTTGTGATTTAGCGCGGTTATGCCATTTATTATGCGGTATGAATTGGTGGAAAGCTGGGTAGGGCAAAGGTTTGTTTGTCTAAGGAATTCATAAAGAAGGGGCTGTACGGGGAATCTTAGTCCGGTTTCTACAATGGAAAGAAAGGTAAAAGGAACATAGCCGGGGTTTCCCCAGGGTGTGATATCTAGTTCGGCTAGGGTGAGATGAACGTCATCTGGGATATGGTAGTCCATTCGGAACTCGGTCATACCACCTGGTGTGTTTACCAAAAACCTATATTTACCCATCTAGTTTTAATTTATGTATAAATTAACTATGTACTAGCTCGGTCGTGAAATGACGCTGAGTAGCTCGGTCGAGCGTTCAAAGGAGTGCCTAGCAACCTAAGTCTGCAAAGTGAAAAGAAAAAAGTGTTAAGCACAGATCAATGGACCGTGCTAAAGGAAACAAAGACAAGATAAATGAAATCTTAGCACGGCCACGTGGGCTGCTACCCTTCTTAGCCCGGTTTGAGCGAGGGACTTTTTTAGCTCGGTTGAGCATTTGGGGCAGCATTCTTAGTCTGGTTTTGACTAAGAGCTAGTTTAGTCCCAAGTTTTAGCTCGGTTGGTGTTTGAGGCTTTCTAGCACGGTATTGTGCAAACCTAGTTTGGTTTCCTAGCTCGGCTAAGTTAAAGCAGACCACACTAAGACCTGTTGAAATTACAAGAATGGTATAAAGTTTTAGTTCGGTTGTTTAGTGTGGCTAGGTCCGCAGCTAATACAAACTGTTTCCTAGTCCGGTTAGATTATGATTTTGGATCAAATACATCGTTCTACAGGTTGTTCTTAAGTACAATAGTTCTATTACATAAGTTTTTCAGAAAAAGGGATGCAAAAATGGAATGTGCTTTGAAAAAAGTATAAATATACATGCTGCGTTGCACAAAACAAGAATGAAATCAACGGAAAGGAAATAGATGTGAGTTACATACCAGTTCGAGGTGAAGGGACTGAGGATAGAAGCAAGCAATCTCAGTAAGAACACGAGTTTATGCAAGCACTGTGTTTGGGAGAAATGAAGGCTCAGAGAGAAGAAGATGAATAATGGGTATGAATGATTCAAAAAACAAAGGGTATTGGTTTTGTGGAAAGAGAGAAAGAAATAGCGGGACTGTTCAAAAAACACGATGTACGAAAACGGCATGATAGCTATGTGTGGCCAATAAGAGTTTGCCACGTGTCCATAGAATAAAAATCGATTGATTCTGGCGAAGAGATGTTTTATTTGGACAAGCGAGCAGTGTAAATCTTGCTCGTTTGGAGGGCTAAGGGTTTTAGCACGGTTGAACAACCAAAGCGTTTTTAGCTCGGCTGGATATAGGTAATCCCTATCATGTTACACAGATGGAATTAAGGGGCAATTAAGAGGGTAATTTATATGTAAATTGGGCCGAGCTGGATAATAGGCCGTTCTATGGGCCATGGTGAAAATGGCTTAGTACAGTGGGCCACAGTCCAAGTGTTAGCTCGGTCCAAGTGAGGAAGGGTCCGAAAGAGCTTGGTGGTTAGTTCGGTTACCACGGACGGCGCGGTAACAGTTAGTTCGGTCAAACCATCTTTAGCTATAATGTTGAGCTTTTCTCAGAACCATGCTATGGGTTAATTTGGTCCTAGCTCGGCGTGGTTAGCATGGTCTCAGACAACCCAGTTGGAATATGTCAAACAGAGGTACGGGCAGTGAAAGGAAGAACCGAGCTAGTAGGAGCTCGGTCTAGTCTACGGCTTTAGTATAGCCATGTCATCTTGGTCGAATTGACATCCAACCGTGGTAGAACCATTTCACTTGGTTTAAGCAGTGAGGGGGGTGTTGAAGGATAAGTATTATCTTTCAGGAATGTGACTCCTAGAAGGACTCTATATGGAGGAGTAAGAGTCCTACTAGAATTGTGCCACACGGAACCTATAAAATCTCATAACATCACCTATGGAGAGGTAACACAATTTTGATTCCCGAATACGCAGAGCTTTTTGTCTATTTGTCTATTTTGCTAACTTAGGCATCAGAGAGGTATCTGGCACACACCCGCTGGCTAGCTCACGTTTGTATTTTCAGGGGGTAAAGCGACGATGTACGGAGGAGTGCAATCTTGATTAACAAGATTATACGAGAACAATATTTCGTGCTCGTACAATTTTGAAAATCAGAGGTGTGAACATTTTTTTATATTTTGAAATATCAACAATGAATTTACATTCTACTGTGATATGAACATTCAAATTATTGCATTATATTCATAAGAACATTTTGCTATGATATGATTCTTTTGTGTTGATATGGACATTTACTATTATGAATATACATATGGTAATAAAGTTAGCATTATGCTATGATATGAATATTCATATTGCTATTGAATAATATATTCAATATTTATTCTAATGTAAATGTTTATATTGTTAATTGTTGAAAATTTTTAAAAGTGAATGAGAATTGATTCTATTTGTATGAAAAGGTACAACCTTTTATGATGACTCTTCATATGAAAGAGCGTGACCTAATGGTATCTTTTCATATGAAAGGATATGACTTAAGAGTCATGACCTTTATTAATTAGAATGGAAACGTGCAACATTTCATGGTGTTTTTTTCATATGAAAAGATATGACCCAAGAGTTATGACCCTTTTGAATGGCCACGAATACTTCTGTGAATAGCTTTCACCATTTCTTCAAATCTTAATTCATTTCTAATATGTTTCCTCTCATTTTTGTTTCTTCATATTCATGTTTTCGCTTTTCTTCATTCTGCATATATTCTGCAAGTTAGAATTAGGAAGCGCTTGTGAGAAAGAGAGAGTTACAACACTGGTTTGGTTCACCAGGCTTGAATTTGTAGTGCTATAAATTCAAGATATAGTCGTTGCATCTGGGAAGTAGATGCGGGTAAACCTTAAAGCACCAGAGCAAGAGCGAAATCTACTTTAAGGAGATTGTGTCCACCACAAGTCTCGATAAAATTTTACAATTTTAAAGTGTTGTAAGCATCAAATTCATATTTTAATTTTTCATAATTATTTTCTAAAGTATTTACTTGTAGTTTATTGGGCGAATTATACTAACGGTCTCTATAGTTTTGGGTTTGTGTCACTTTGATTCTTGACTTTTCAATTATGACATATTTGATCTTCAATTTTGAATCTTGTTCCAAATAAGGACAATTGAATATACCATTGCTTAATTTCATGGGCAAATTCGTCAATTTGACAAAAATAAATGTCAAAAAATATTTTTGAATTTTTAAAAATTATTTCTAGTCACTAAAGATAAAATTATGTAAAATTGATAAATCTTTTAAACATTTATTTATTTATTTATTTTACCAAATTAATTTTTATTATGTGCTTGAATGATGATCATGTAATAGGTGATTATTTTTATTTTCATTAAATTAGTTTCTATTTTTTCAAAAGTCAAATATGATGACAACTTTGATATCATTATTAAACCAATCTATTAAATCAAAAAATTCAAAACCAAAAACATTTCATAGATTAAATATATCAATTACACATTAAAATCCTAACAATCATCTATTACATTATCATCATCTAAACACATAATAAAAATTAATTTGGTAAAATAAATAAATAAATAAATGTCTAAAAGATTTATTAATTTTACATAATTTTATCTTAGATAGGTAGAAATAATATTTAAAAATTCAAAAATATTTTTTTGACATTTATTTTTATCAAATTAGTTTATATTTTATCAAATTGATGATTTTGCTCTTGAAATTAAGTAATGGAATCTTTAATTGTCTTTATTTGGAACAAGATTCAAAATTTATGATCAAATGCGTCACAATTAAAAAATTAAGGACCAAAATGAGACGAAACCCAAACTATACAGACTGTTAGTGTAATTCGTCATTTTTATTTAATTTATACATTTAAAATACACACATATTACACAAAGGACCGCTGATTTTAGCAATTGAATATTTATGATTTTTATATGAATGTTCACATTACATTGAGTCGTAAGAATTGATTTGGTCAATAATAGATGTTCGATGAATTGAAAAGAACTTCAATGAAAATGACTATGGTTGATTCTGTTAAAATAGATGTCCGGTAAAATTGAAGGACAATGGTGGATTTTGTTAAGAATGGATGTCGGAAGAAATTGCTATGAAAGTCCGGTTAAATTGCTATGAATGTCCGGTGAGATTGTACCGACCTGTAACGAGAACCACGATAGCCTGAGGGCTCGAAACTTACAAGTGATTCGTGGGGGGTTTGAGGAGGGACTTTCGAAATGGTACTCAAACTATGGACAATCGATTAATTAATCCGCAAAGCACCAATTCGGTAAAAGCTAGTCGAGATAGACTAGAAAGTGGGTTCGAGGCCCACTTAAATTAAGGCCTAGGATCGGGCTTGGTGGGCTTTTTTTTTCTCGAAACAAATAGACGATAAATATATTATATATATAGATTATTTATGAGGGATAAAAAACAAAAGAAAAATGGCCGATTACACTAATAGTTCCAATAGTTTGGGACTTGTGTTACTTTGATTATTGATTTTTCAATTGTGACACATTTGATTTTGAATTTTGAATCTTATTTCAAATAAGGACAATTGAAAATATTATTGTTCAATTTCAAGGGCAAAGTCGTCAATTTGATAAAATATAAACTAATTTAACTAAAATAAATTTCAAAAAAAATATTTTTGAATTTTTAAAAATTATTTCTACTCACCAAAGATAAAATTATGTAAAGTTAATAAATCTTTTAGACATAGATTATTTATTTTTTTACCAAATTAATTTGTATTATGTGTTTGGATGATGTAATGGGTGGTTGTTAGGCTTTTAATGTGTAATCGATATATTTAATATATGAAATATTTTTAGTTTTGGATTTTTTGATTTAATGGATTGTTTTAATAATGATATCAAAGTTGTTTCTATATTTGACTTTTGGAAAAATATAAACTAATTTAATGAAAATAAAAACAACAACCCATTACATGATTATCATCCAAACACATAATAAAAATTAATTTCATAAAAATAAATAAATGTCTAAAAGATTTATAAATTTTACATAATTTTATCTTTAGTGGATAGAAATAATTTTTTAAAATTCAAAAATATTTTTTGACATTTATTTTAGTCAAATTAGTTTATATTTATTAAATTGACGACTTTGTCTTTGAAATTGAGTAATGATATCTTCAATTGTCCTTATTTGGAACAAGATTCAAAATTTAGGATTAAATGTGTTACAATTGAAAAGTTAGGGACCAAAGTGACATAAGATTCAAACTATAAGGACCATTAGCATAATTTGCCCAAAGAAAATTGTATTAAAATATTTTAGTTAAAATTAATGAGATGCTTGATTTGTTTCATGTGTGGTGGTATTTAAAATTAATTATGTATGACTTATATTTTTTTAGTTATGAACTTATGACCAAAAAGGTATAAAATTATGTAATTTTCTTATTTTAAAATGAATAATTTTATATATATCAGAATGAAACTTTCAATATTACAATTATTAAATTAAATAGATAATATTTATTGAATGAATAATTTTTATTTCAAAATGAAATAAAATATTATAAAAATTTATATCATTAAATAAAATAAATGTAAATTATTGATAATGGTAAAGCAATTGCATCACTATAGGTCAAGTATATCCCAACTAGGTTGGCATCTACTAGCTTACCAATCATTTGCATTATACTCTACCTCAATAATCTAATAAAAAAAAATAACGAAATAAAATAGCGAAAAATAAATTGTTGATTAATCATCGGAGGAAACAGACAATTCACTCGCGTTGCCCAAGGACATGTCATCCATATCGTTTTGAATTCTCTTATTTTCACTATAATTTTGTCTTCTCGTAAATACATGCGTATGATCTCTAGATATCATCAGCGCCTCAACCATTTGGGGCAAAAGCCTGCTGCGGTAATCGATTAGCACTCGTCCACCTATACTAACAGTTATTTTCGAAGCAACTGTAGAAATATAAACGGTTAGTATATCACGGGCTATATGTAAAAGTACATGTTACATAGTTTCATTTTGTTTCCACCAATCCAAAATGTCAAAATTTTCAAAATCATCCACTGCTAGACTTTTTAAACAATGTTGTAATTCAAAACTACTTACACTTGTATGTTGAGATATTCTTCAATTTTTTTAATTGAAAAAATACTTAATCTACCTCAAAATGAGGCTGCTAGTGTAGTGTGTACAAGTGTGTTTGCATATGTAGTTTCCCTATATTTTTCAAATAATGTTTTGGATGTTTACAGAATAAGGGTAAATTATTTTTGATCAACGAAAATACTTTCTAAAAATTCTTGTAAATCAATTTCTTTACATTTAGGATCAATTATTATGGTTAAACCTAAAAGATGAGTCAATGGATCAAAATATTTATCAAAATTTTGTTTTATTGCAATAATAATGGTTATATAATATTCATTACCTATATATTTTACGAAAACTTTCATTATTTCTGCTAACATATGTAAAACAAATGGTGAAATATGAATAAATATATATATATATATATAACAAAATAATTTTGTTGCAGTATTAAAAACTTTTAGAAAATCTTTACATAAGATTACTTGGTGCTAAATAAGTTCTGTGGGAGTTAGTACTTCTCCTATTGATGTTGTATTCTTTTTTTTGTTTTGTTTACAAACTCTTTTTAACATATTATATGTTGAATTCCACATGTTGTCTATATTTAAAAATAATTTTTTAATGACATACCTTCTCGTTGATAAATTTTCCTGTATTTCGAAATTCGATTAGCAGAAGACATAATAGTAACAATCGCATTTTTTATTACCAGTACAAAAGTCTTATATACATGCATAGCTTCTTTAACAATTAAGTTTAAAATATGGGCACAACAATGAATATAAAATAAATAGGGAGACTTATTTATAAGTCCTTTTTCAGAACCTTATGCTAGGCTAAGTCTTGTGTAATTTCTTATAGAGTCTCAGGTCCTATTTTCATAAGAATGTATTCCACAATATCCTAATTTTTTTACCCTCCATTTTCACACCTTAATCCTCCCCGTTGATCATCTGCAAGGCAATTTGCCATTTTTATCGCATTCTCAAGAGCTTAATGATAATGTTGATGTTTCAGTCCCTCTCTATCAAGAAAACAATGATGAAGTTAATCCCAGGGAGTCCAAGAATAGAGTTAATAGGTTAGAGAAAGAATGTAGTAACTTATTTAGTGGGAAATGGGTTCCGTATCCACAAGGGCCTCTGTACACAAACAAAAGTGGATGTGTGATTGATGATGGAGAAAACTGCATCAAGTTTGGAAGACCATACACAGAGTTCATGAAGTGGAGGTGGAAACCAGATGGATGTGAGCTACCGGTCTTCGATGCTGCTCAATTCTTGGAGATTGTTAGAGGGAAGTCCATGGCCTTTGTTGGGGACTCTGTCGCAAGAAATCAAGCGCAGTCACTGCTTTGCCTATTGACTAGTGTAAGTTATGCTTGTTTGTGTAGTAAACAAACATCCGTTTCTGATGCTGTGGAGTAGGTTTTGAACACTGATTGCAGAAGATATTTGATTTCGTTTTTGTTGTAATGATTTTTTTTTTCTTTAAATGCCTATGTTTTCTTTGATTTTTCTATATAAAAAAAATAAAAAAATTCAAAAAATAAATAATTTTTTAAATTTTATAATTAATAATACAAAATAAAAATATATTAAGATTATATATCTATTTCAAAACAAACGGATTAAAAAAATAAAAACTTATTAAGTTTGCGAAACGTAACGTGACACATTACGTTACGTTTATGTAAATGTCACATTACGTTTATATAGGTGTCACGTTACGTTACGTTTATGTAGGTGTCACATTACGTTCATATTGGTGTCACGTTACGTTTATATAGGTGTCACGTTATGTTACGTTTATGTAGATATGTCACGTTACGTTTATATAGGTGTCACGTTACGTTACGTTTATGTAGATATGTCACGTTACGTTTATATGGGTATCACGTTACGTTACGTTTATGTAGATATGTCACGTTACATTTATATAGGTGTCACGTTACGTTTATGTAGGTGTCACATTACGTTATGTTTATATCAATTTCCTATATATGGTTTTATTACTTATTTATGATATTAACAACTAATATTGAAGGTAAATGTGTCAACAAACTTCCTACAGGACTTATGGGAACATAAGTTTTTTAGTAGGACCATATGTAACATAAGTCTCCCTAATAGGACTTCTAAATAATTTTCCCAAATAAATATCCACTAACATGTAATTGTAAAGTTGATTTTAAATGGGTTATAATCTGATTATACTATGTTGCATCATCTAAACTAATGGTAAATATTTTATTTTGCAAGACCACTTATATAATACATTTCTTATTTCTACGCTAAGCGAATGACTAGTGTATGAAATAATTTTTTTTATTTAATTTTAAATCATTATCAATAAAATATGCAGTGATACATTGATATTCTAAACCATTATTTGACTACAGATCAGATGTTAAACAAACTTTCCATTCAAAATTTTGAAGATGTCAAATAATTCACTTTTAATATTCTAAAATTTCTTTAAAATTTTGTGTCTAGTAGTATTTCTTTGAAAAACTTTAATATTGTGGTGAAAGATATTGTAAAAAATTGAGACATTCACTAGTAGTAAAAGATTATTCTTTTTTAATAATATAATTAATTATAGAATTTGGTGCATATATAGAATCATATGAAAATGTTTGCAAATGACCAGTTGATGAAACCCCTAATTGCATTTGACTTCTATTATCAAGTTGTTGACTTTATAAATGTTTGTTAGCGTGCATTTTTAGATGATTCGTATCCCTTCCAGATGCAACACTGAGTAAATAAACATCAATATTTACATTTTGCTTTAAATGTAATTGTACCATTAGGATTATTTACAAATATTTTTTCGAAATGATCCCAAACAGTCCTAGTCGTGCTTCTAAATAATGATCCAACTGTTGGAAGAAGAATATTAGTTACATTAAAAGAAGTATCAACAGATTCATGTTGTGTAGTATATAAATCAATTTCGACATAAACATTAGGAATATTAGAATCCATAGTAATGTAAGTAAAATAATATATAAGAACTAACAATTAATTTAAATAATAAGTAATATATGTTAAGAAATAATTAATGTAAAAAAATGAGTACTAATAAATTTAATTCAACTAATTAATGTTACCGACTGGTGACTGCGATACAAAAAATTGGTTTTTTCTGATAAATTTTTTTTTCTTGCACAATTACAATTGTCACTTAGGGATGAGACTTAAATTTAATTGAGAGAGTTGAGAGAGAGAATTGTCTGTGAGAAATACAATGGGAGAGAGGAGATATTGATAGGAGTTTGGGAGGAGAGGGTCAATCTGTAATATAAAAAAAAAAAAATTACCGTTGGAAGTAAAATGGTCATTTGACTGTTTGAATATTATTTATTTATTTGAATTTTGACCGTTGGATAGCAAAGAGTCGTTTGGGGGATGTGTGGGCCATGGGTCGGGCCGCTTGTAAGGCGAATTTTTTTTTTGGGATCAAATTAGGCCGGCCTAAGTTTAAAAATGATGACCCCAACCCAAGCCTAGGGTGTTGGGCTGGGCTTAGGACCGAGCCCACCTCGGACCACGGGTGGGTTTCAGACTGCCCACGGGTCATGAATCATTTTTATACCCCTTGTCAAAAGTAATCCAAATCAACTCGCACACATCTTTTCTAAGAATATAGAATGGAGAATTTATACTAAACACCATTTTAGAAATGTGAACCACTTATTATGATTTGAATGGCAACGTTAGTAGTATTTGATTATAACTCGCTTGACATGAAATAATTATAATGTCTATTCAATGTAAAATTGTTGACTTTTTTGGCTTTCGAAGGTTAATAATGTAATTTTAAGTGTGCCAGTAAGGATCAGAATATTAATTGCCAACCAATTATCAGACGATTGTGTTTTAGTTCTCTCAGCCTCAATGAAGAGCACTTTTATTGGTGGCTTGTTTATGAGAATTTAGTAAATAACAACAAGTAAAGAATAATTTCAGAATTTGAATTTCATTAAGTAAATGAAAACTTACAATGATCTGACCCAGCCTTGTAGCGGTTTACATCAACAAGCTATTTGAAAACTACTCATAGGAATGAAGTGTAATACAGGAATTGACGTGCAGAAATGTAAAGAATTTGTAAAAACTGAAAGGAAAAAACAAAGTAAATAATTGGTTTTTTGATCTGAGTCTAGATCCTTCATTCTGGGGCCTTCTCTGTTATTTATGCTTTCCAATGATAACCGTCGAAGTGGGTTTCTAACCATCGAAATGTCCTCCCATGATTACTGAACATGCTCTCTCACAGTCAGTTCCACTACGCCACTCTTGCAGTTAGGCTTTCCTTCTAATTTTGAATTTGAACTTTGTAAGTAACCGTTAGGCCACATCACCTTGTATCCCTCGATTGTTCCAGTGCTACGCAGATCTATTATTATCAATACGGGCTGACACGTGTCAGACTTTGGTTGGCAACTTGTATTAACTCCCTAAATTGCCCTCTTCATGCCACGTGTTGAATTATGATTGGCTTTTACAAATTATACAGCTAACATTACCCCCCGTACTAATATACCCAATACTTGGTGATATTAGTGGATCAAAGCACTTCACCCACGTCCTAGGACGTGCATGGACTTTGCATCTTCTTATAAATGCAACCGACATCCATCATTGCAGTGTTTGTACGGTATTAAATTCTCTTCTATGCCTTGAACATTTCTCACTATCTGAGCATTTGAAAAGGCTAATACAGTTCTCATGGCCAAGCAAACCTTTTCTTTCATAGATTAAGCATACGAAAAGTTGTTAGATAATGATGTTCGTCTTCGAAAGAACTTTCATGCATTTATTAGCCACACCTATCCACCTCCATTCATTCAAGTTATGGAAGCTTTTGCAACGTACCAATCTTTAGACTCAAAGTTTGCCAATTACAAACCCTTGGATCAAGCATTTGCAAAAATGGATCTTAGAAACTATTTTTCTGCCTCACCATCCTCTGCATGGGACACAGCTGCTTCTTCCTCTGCCTCACCACCCTCTGCATGGGCCATAGTTGTTCCTTCTTCCTCCAGGTCTACTGGCTGGGGAAGCTGGCCAAAACCTGATGAATCCAAACTAAGTGAGCGAATTCACCATCGATTCGTCGAATTCGCTGATCCTTTGTCTATCCCTCTTTTTGCTTGGAGCTCGGTGGTTCACCTGTAATAACCCCGACCTCAGATTAATGCTAAAACATGACTAATTATGCCTAACAGTAATTTAGAAGGATTCTGGGATTAATTTGCATATGTATTGCATTAATTATGTGTTTATATTTGTTTGATCGCTAAATTATCTGTTCGTATCTTATGTTTTAAAACGCGAATTGAAGGCCTTATCGGTGCCCGATTCCGAAATTGATTAGTGTTATGTGCTAGTTAGGATTTATAGAATTTTATGGTAAATTTAGTTAAAATTTGATTTGGTATGATTAAATTGGATTAAATAAGCTAAATTATCAAAGTTGGACTTATTTACAGGAACGCCACTTAGTGGACTATTCCATGAGCCATTTGTTGATTTCCTTATGTTAGCTTAAACATTTCCTCAGCCATTTTCCTTGTTATAACTGACTAGAGAGAGAGAGAGAGGTAGGAGGTTGAGTTTATCTAGAGTTTTGGCTTGGAACTTAGGAGAATTGAAGAGGCCTTGCATATTTGAGCTCCTAGACTTGAAATTCAAGGTTTAAGGTAGGAGAATTACCTTCTTAATTGTGAATTGAGTTAGTTATTGCATGGTTCATGTGAAATTACTTAGCTAAGCCTAGAATTATCTCAAACATGTTGAATTTAAGCTCAATCCTTGCATCCATGATCATATCATGACAATTTGAAGTTTTTTTATGGAAATTTCTACATGCAAGACCACATTCTAGTTATGGTCCATGAGTTCATCATAATGTTGAGTTTAATCTTGCATTTGGTTACATTTTTGGAACATTGAATTCATTAGAACACTTGCATGTTATGTGTTCATCATGTTCTTGAAGTTATTGTTAAAATCGTGTTTTAATTGAACTACCCATGGGCTTTGATTTTACAAATTGGTCTTTGAAACATGTTATACTATGAGTTTACAAGAGTTTTCCAGAAAATCAGCCCAAAAGAATAGAATTTGATGCATTAAAACTTGGTTTTGAGCTTGAGGTTCAAATTTGGAATTTCCAGAATTTGGACTCACACTCGAGCGGGGAAACTAGCGCTCGAGCGTGGAATTCGTGCTCCCAACACTTTGCATTGTTTTACAGTCTGCTCGAGTGGGGTAATTAATGCTCGAGCGGGGACTTGAGTCACACGCTCGAGCGGGGGTCGAGCGCTCGTCGAGCGTAATTTTTAACCATCGAGTACTTTTGTCATGTTTTGTAGACCGCTCGAGCGAGAGAGTTTACGCTCGAGCGGAGACCTTTGTTTGCATTTCTGCTCGAGCGGGTAAACCTACGCTCGAGCAAGACCCTTGTTTTCTGAAAACTCTGAAAAATATTTTCTAAGGCATTTTTGCATCCTCATTCCATCCTAGGCATTCCTAGGCCATGTTTAAGACTCTATAGTGAGGATTTAAGGTTAAAAACATACTAAGAACCAACGACGTAAGTTTGTACATTTAAAACGTGTGTTTCAAGTGTGTATTTGTTATGTGCTATGTAGGTCACGTGCCACGTTCTGTCTGACTAATCTGCCCCGTCTATCTGTCTCCGAGCTCACAGCGAATAATAACTTAGTAAAGTTATGTTCAACTGTACTTATTTTCTCTGTGACAAAATGAGATCTGTTTTTTGAAATGATATGTTCTGTACAATGAATGATTGTTTAATTTCTGATATCTATTCGTGACATCCTTAGCATCATATGATATCTGCTAGCTGTTACCCGGTATTGGAGGTTTCTTTAAGGAACTTATTTCTGTGTGCACTCTGTTACTCGTATCGGGGGCCCCGTCATGGGGGCTCAGCTTCTGTTCTGTTACCTGGATCCGGAGGTTCCTTTAAGGAACTGGTCCTTAGTGACCCTTACGTGTCTGCCTCTATTCTATATCTGCTCTGCTATTGCTAATGGATGTATCACGTAAATGTAAGCATGACTCATGATTTCTGTGTATGATGTAGACAAATGATGTATTTGATACAAGTCTGAATTATGATTTCTGGATCTGTACGAACTCATTCATTGAAACCCCTTTACTCTGTTATTATTCACCGGGCTTTCGCTCACAGTTTACTATATATATGTAGGTGAGCCGACACATGACCAAGGCCAAAGTTGACGACCTTCTGTTCTGTTTTTGTCAACCAATTCTTGCGCCTCCCGAGGAGGTTTCAGTCGAAGCCTAATGCCATGGCTATTTTTGTGTTCATGCTAGTCCTTGTGTATATTTTGTACAGTCAGATCTTGGGAAGTACATTTCTGTAAATACTCTGTAAATGTTGTGTATCTGGACTGGCATGTTTACTTATACATATATATAAGTTTTGAAATATTCCGTCCCATGTACGTTATCACAGCTCATTGGACCTTGACTATTTTGTACTATTGCTTCCGCAGCCCTTTATTATTTGCTAATCTGTTCAGAGGCCTTTGGTAATCCACGGGTTACTGGCTGGTTATGGTGCTAAACCTATAGAGGCGGGTTTGGGTCGTGACATTAACCCTATGTATCCATCGATCACCGATGCAGTCTGGAGGAAAACTTACTTGTGGCATGGTATACATCTTCTATGCCCACGAAGATAGTGCGAGCAACTCCTCGTCCAGAGGAAGCACAAGGATACAATCTGTTATTTTTGGCCAAAAAGGCAAAACTTTGCTCTTCTGGTTGGCTTAAATGTATGAATAATCCCCAGTTTCCCTCTTTCTTTGGGATGGACCCTCATGCGCCTCCTCTTCCTCAAAATCCTCACTGGATAGAGGAACTGAAACTTACTCTCTTCGAGAATCAGTTTCTTCCTTCCTATCAATTTCCAGATTTGCCCACTACATTTGAGCGATACCAAGCTCAACTTCTACTTGCAGCTTTTTCTCACTTACCCTTCAATGTTCTTGGAGATGAGACTCCTCTCAAGAACTTCCGTTGGGCCTGTGACATTATGACTCAAGGTCATGTTCTCAACCTTATTGCTCAAGCAGAACTTCAAGCTTTTTTGGATCAACTCCCGCTTCTTCTCCATTGGTACCACATTTCTTTGGCTACCACTAATTCTTTGAATAAAATTTCGGCCAAACGAATTCAAACCCAGTACGAGGCAGAGAATCTTATTGACGAATAAAATGACTCTAAGAATAAGGATTCTGCATATTGGGATGATTTAGAGATAGACGAAATGGAACAAGGATTGAAGGAGATAGAGTTCGAAATGAAAGCTGAACAACTTTTCCATTAAATAAGAACATATCTGCTATAGCAACCCAGCTTGGATAGGACAGAGGACAGAATAAAGAAGGAACATAAATTCATTGACCACTGCTGGGACAAATTTCATGACCTTGTTATTCTTGCTATTCCTTATTTTTATGAGATTGAATTTGTAGCCAAGAAGGCTTTCTAATATAATTATTTACATATCAATAAAGCTAGGTTTTTCTTTCTTTATTCAGCATGGTTTGGTTTTGTGTTCCAATTGTAAGCTTGGTTGTATGATTTATGTGACCTTGCTTCTAACTCAGAAGCTACTATGTTCACAAAAAACTTCGAACCAATCAAACTTACTCTCAAAGTGTGGAAACGAAATTTTGTCCTTAAGGAAGACAACTTCTGCCCTATGCTTCACATTCCAATTATATAATTAACATAATTTGCATAACCAATCAGCTTCGAATTGAGACATTTTTACTTCGAAGAACAGTCTATGAGCTTCAAAGTATGTAAGCTTCCCTTAGGAATTATACTGCTTACTTCTTAAAGAGTGAGCCCCTTTGGGTTTCTTCACTACTTGACCAAATACTGGTTTTGCAACTTTAAAGTCTAAAACAAACAAATTCTAACTGTAGAGCACTTCAAAGTTTACTTCGAAGGATTTTATCTTTACAAGAAACCTAATAGCAAGTCATCAATCCCTTTGAAGCAGACAAAACCTAAGCGTTCTTATATTTTTAAGCATGAACTGTGCTTCAAAATCAGTTACCTGCTCTCGAAGCCTTAGTTGATCTTTTGACATCTAGCTTTGGAACCAAATCTTGACTTTCGAAGCCAAATATTTGTTTTCGAAGCCAATTTGATTGTTTGAGATATGTCTCCCGCGCCAAACAATCAACCTTGAGAGAGACTTTTCATATTGCACTTTCAGGACCCTCACAATTTTAGGACAAAGTCTTAAACTTATGCGGGTTCCAACATCAACCAAACAATCTATCTTGGGTCTTTTTACCTATTTAGACAGATGGGGCATCTTTCGAAACAGAAAGGTTTAAAACCCTTTCCCTTCGCGCTTTTATCTTACTCATTTGCCGAAAACATAAACCCTTTCATTTCTACTACTCTCTTCTCCTCTTTACTCTTTTCTCAGCTTTATCCTCCGAAAACTCTTGCTAATGGCTTCTTCCTCCCTAAAAGTACCAGTTGTGGAGTGCGTGAGTCCATCATTGGCTTTAAAGAGGTGTATCGACGAAGAAATATCCAAGCTTAGAGTTGGTGAACCGAGTGCCATAGATGGTTGACTCTTTATTCCTCGTCAT
The DNA here is from genome assembly GCA_025200525.1 of Camellia lanceoleosa. Taxonomy (NCBI): domain Eukaryota; kingdom Viridiplantae; phylum Streptophyta; class Magnoliopsida; order Ericales; family Theaceae; genus Camellia; species Camellia lanceoleosa. Next base: position 132,308,226 of record CM045771.1, on the reverse strand, counting down.
AATGAACAACAGGAATACGTCTTGGGACCCATCTTCAAAGAAGCCCCAGCTCAGCTTCCTGCTTTGTATCCTCATCTAGAGGATCACTGTCTACTCTACGAAGGGGGTTTTGATTTGGGGAAGCTGGAGGTTAAACCATCCCCACCGTTGCTGGCCCACATTGAGGGTTGAATGAGAGGAGTGGTATGACAGAGTTGTGCTAGCCAAAGAATTGGATCTACAAGAGCTCTGTATCCTTAATGCCTTCCATATTTCTAGGTTTATTATTCCTGAGGATCCTTTTTTGATTCTTGCAGCTTTTTGTTTCTGGAATTCGACTTTTAATTTTTTTTCAATTTTGGTGTGGTATGATGGCCCCCACCGTTCTTGATATCTGCCATATCTTAGGGCTCTCACCACTTGGTGCTCCCTTTTCGCCTAGTTACCCAGACACTCCGGTCAACTTTATTATCCCATCCTTGAACTCTTCCTTCAGTGATTTTGTAAAAATTGAGAACAAGAAGGTAGGTCCTATAGGTGATCGAGAATTCTTTTCCTTTATTCTGTACTGGTTGTGCAAATTTCTCTTTTGCACTTCCTCTCAACGGATTATGCTTGAGTTTGCCCTACTTGCCAAGGCCCTTGTCTCGAAGAAGAGGATAGCCTTGGCTCCTTATGCTTTAGGCCATGTTTATAGAGCCTGCTCCAAATTTTATGAGAAACCTCTGGATGTCAACCAAGGAGGCCTTCTGTGGGTATTACAGCTCTGGCTCTTTGTATATTTCACTGGTCTACATTCCAAATGCTTGAGATTTTTGGTGCAAGAACCCACTACTTATGGAGAGAAATTTGCCAAGATTTCTTTATATCCCTCCAACTTTGCCTACTATTTTTCTTTCTTTCATCAAATCCCAATTTCTCCACTTCCTTCATTCTTTTGCCCCTTCGAAACTAATATAGGACTAGCCTGGCTCAGGGCATTTTTGGCTGATAGGGAGTGCTCCAATTCATTACACAAAGATATGTGGGCCTCTATCTTGTTGCTAAGGGAGCTCTTTATTGGTACTTTGAATCGTCGAGCTTACAAATGTATACCTGAAGTTTACTGTCCTTCCCAATTTGCCATGCAATTTGGGCTTACTCAAGGAATCCCTGTCCCTCTTTGTAGCCTCTCCAATACCAATCTCACAGTCAGAGACTTGAAGGTACCCAAAAACAAATTGGGAGAAACAACATTCAAATTGCTACAAGAGTTGAGTGAGTTTCAATTCACCCCCTTTACCCCACATGACACAACTTTGAAGAGATTTCGAAATTGGTAGACAACCAATATGGAGGTGCTCTTGGCAATACCTCCCAAAGATCTGCTAGTAGGACTAGATGTGCCTACTCAAGCCAAACCCCAAAAGACTGGGACCACTATTACAGTCTCTGCTGCTCCTACTATCCCAGCTCTTACTCCTACTGTCACAGAGACTACTCTTGCTGCCTCTCCTCATTTTCTTAGAATCACCAGGGCTGCTTCGAAGAGAGGCATGCATTTCCACTTTTTCCTTTATCTTCTCTCTATGACGTTTATAAGGCCTTATTCATCCACTTATGGCTTTCTTTTTTAATGCAGAAGCTTCACAAGTAGAATCTCCTCAGAGAGTTTAGGCTTTGAATGTCCTCAAAGGCAAGCAACAACAGCAGAGGAAAAGAAGACTTTTGCTTGATCCTGAGGAGGAGATACCTGAAACTCACTTGGAAGAGGAAGAAACAGAAAAAGAAAAAGAGAAAGAGATACCATTGAAAATAAAGAAGAAAATGACAGTTTCTCCCTTTGACCTTATTGGGGACTCTACTCATGAAGCAGCTGCCAAAGCAGTGGAAGAGGAGCACTCCAAAGAAATCATTGTATTTCAGAGGTCTGAGAAGAGGAGACAGCAGCAAGTACTAAGGGATGAAACTACTGCTGTTGATACACTCCAAAGAGAAGCTGCAAGGAGGTAACAAACTACTGAACATTATGTCCTCCGCAGTTCTCCAACCATTGCTGCTACTTCTAAAACTGGTAATCTCTTTTTGTGTCTCTAGTAATTTCCTTTCCCAAGTTTTCAGTAATGAAACTTAACATTGTTTAATATTTCTTATTTTGCAGCAATAGTCATTCTACCTTCTCTTTTGACAAGGGTTTCTTCAGTTTCTTATGAGGTTGAAAGACCATTAGAAACAACTTTGAAAATGAAGAAGAAAATTGGCACTAAAGTGCCTTTAAGTGTAGAGCCCATCTAGGCAATACTTCAACTTCCTGGTTCTACACTTTTCATACCTTTTTTGAGGCAGAGCATTCCTATATCTTTGTCCTTTGGCTTAACTCCATATCTTCCTTATCTAACTTTTACCCCGGCCCAATTTACTCTCTCTACAATCCTGGCTACTCCTTCCCCACCCGAGGAGATCCCAGTTATTACTTCATCTTCAGTGATAGCTGATACTCTCAGAGAAGATATTGGTACCTCACCAATTCTTTGCCCACCGATACTAGTACCTTTCCAATTCTTTGCCCACCATCACTATCCAACTCCAGTCCTTTTTCTATTGACTTACTGGTGGCCAAGATTATAGAGATTGCTAGGGACATTTCATCTTCCTCTCCTATCCCTATGCAGTCATCTCTTCCTTCCACTAGAGACCTTTCTGCACCTCCAATGTCAGTGGAAGAGATGGACATTTTCGAAGCTAAGCTGGCTAGCCTTTTTGATATATCTCCTACCATTCCAGCAACCAATAATGCAGCTGAGCCATTAGTTCTGGCTTACTCTCTCTTAGAAATTTTTCAGAGCTCTTCAACTATCAATAAGGCTTCCTTATCTCCTCTGGACTTGGGCACCTGTTTGGAATTACTGGCATTATTCTCAAGGATCTTATTCGAAGCCTTACAAAGACCTATCATCAAGAATGGTTTCCTTCAATGCTGTAAGGTCATTGAGCAATCAAACATAGCTATTTTAAGTCACTTGTCCTAGGCAGCAGCTACCATAGATTTTTATGTCAACATCTGCCAAATTGCCAAGGTTGCAGAAGAGAAGCTATTAAAAGACAGGGAATTTGTTTCCCATATATATGCTGAGGTGTTTGAATTGAAAGGATAACATTCCTCTGTTTCTCAATTTCGAACTCAACTCTTGGAGAAGAAGGCTCAATTAGAAGAAGAGTTGTTCACGATTAATCTAGCTTTGGATCGAACTGCTACAAAGCTGTAAATCACCAATCAAGGGTTGGCTGATCGAAGGCAGGACATGGCTACTGCCATTCAGTTGTTCCCATCCCTTAGGAGTAGAGAATTAATTGTAAGGGAACAACTGAAACATTGTACTGATTTTTAGGCCAATTTATGGTTGCATGCACTCAACTCTATATGAAATGAAATCTTTATTCATTATTTGAGTGCCTTTATGCTTCTCTTGTTTAGAATTTTCTACACTCCTTGTGTTTCCCACACAGTTAGATAATAAGGTTTCAAGTACCTGCCGTTAATTTTCTTAAGATGCACATATCCATTCAGATTTCTCAAATGCTATGCTCCCCCAGGCTAGACTCTATGAATTTGATATGGACCTTCCCAATTAGGTGACCATTTGCCAAACTTATGGCTTTTAATTCTTATTGGAAGTATTGTCTTCCATACCAAATCACCTTCATCAAAACTAATGTGCTTAACCTTCTTATTGTAGCTCTTGGCTACCTTTTTATTTTGGAACATAATATTATTTAATGCAAGAATTCGAGCTTCATCTATACTCTCTAATTCCAAAAACATGCTTTGATGGTATTGCTCAGAAATTAACTGGTCCTGGCATTTCACCCTCAAAGACTTAATGTTAATTTCTACAGGCAATTTCTACAGGCAACACTACATCATGTCCATATACTAAAGCATAAGGAGTTACTCCTGTACTTGATCTTGGAGAAGTCCTAGAAGCCCATAATACATCCAATAACAAATTATGCCAATTCCTAGGATTGTCTTCCACAACTCTTTATATTCCCTTTTTTAAGGACTTGTTGGATGATTCTGCTTGACCATTTGCTTGTGCATAGTAAGGGGTAGAATTGACAAGACTAATCCCAAATTCTGCTATGAAAGACTTTACCATCTTTCCATAAAAAACAGTCCCATTATTTATAGTTATGGTCTGTAGGATACCAAATCTGTGGATCAGATCTTTAATAAATCCAATAACCTCAGTTTGATCCACAGCTTTATATGGTTTAGCTTCAACCCACTTAGTGAAGTAATCTATAGCCACTAGGATGAAACAATGGTACTTTGAAGATCAAAATGTTCCCAGGACATCTGAATACTGTCTTATGGACATCCTTCTCTGCAATGCAGATTTGGTTGTAACCAGAATGTCCGTCCATCATAGACAAAATCTTGTGCCCTGCTGAACTGTCCACCAATAAATCTACTATGGGCATGTGGTACTCATCTTTTGAAGTTGCTAAATTCAGGTTTCTAAAATCGATACATACCCTCATTTTACCATTCTTTGTAACCACAGGCACAATATTGGACATCCATTCAACATATCTAGCTGTTCTAATAAAGCTTGCCTTAAGGAGTCTAAGAATTTCCTCCTTGACCTTCTGAACCACTTCAGGACTCATCCTTCTTGGCTTCTGCTTGTATGTCTTGAAATTAGACTTCAAAGGGAGCTTATATTCTACTAATGATCTGTCCAATCCAGGTAGCTCATTATAAGACTAAGCAAAGCAGTCCTTATATTGCTTTAATACAACCAATAACTGGCTTTTATCACAAGGGCTTAACCAAGCACTGATATAAATGGGTTGTTGTGCAGAACCTCTCTCTAAATTGACTTCTTCCAAGGGGTTTTGTACTTGAACACTCACTAATGCTTCTCTTTTGATTTCTTCTGCCTTCGAAGCAACTTTTTTGCTTTGTTCTGCTCCTACTTTCTCTGGTTCAACATCTTTGCCTTCTTCTTCATAGACAAAGTCTGTCCATAAGGCTTTATCCTCCTATATTTCTTGGACTTTTGTTTCGATGTCCAATGCACAGTAATTATCAAAGGTTAAAGACCTGACCTGTTCTTGCTCTTGCTTACAACTAACTACCATGGCTTCTTTATCTTGTTCTTGAACCTTCTGGACTATCAATTTTATGTCCAATATCGAAACTTTAACCAAAGCCAAGGGTCTGGCTTCTTGGGTTTCATCTTCTTTCCTACAACCAAGCATCATTATCATCTTTCATGACAAATTCTTCATTAGCACTCTTCTGCACTAAGTGCTTTAGGTGTACTACTTCCTCATCAGCCGTTACTTCGGCTGAACCATCAGGTTTCTCAATATACTAAGTGGTGTCACTCTTTCAGTATACAACTTGGCCTCTGCAAAATCAGCACAAACGATAAAGGGTTGAGGGTCTGCATTGATCTCTTCTGTCTCTCCATTGTATAAGGTCATCATTATCTTCTTATGTAGAGAGGAAGATACACATTTGTTGGTGTGTATCCAATCCCTGCCAAGTAAAGCATTATACTTGGCATTGTTATCTATAACAAAGAATGCCGTCATGCAATCTCTAATTCCCACACTCAAGTTGATGGTCAAGATACCTTGAGCCATCTGCTTATCCCCAGCGAAGCCAGCAATGGTTGTGCTGGTTGGGATTAATCTGGGGTTTCTTTTTCGTAGTTTCTTCAAAGAGGACTTCGGAAGCAGGTTCACTACTGCTCCATTATCCACCAATACCCTGTTCAATTGTATCCCATTGAAAAAAGCCTTGATATACAAGGGCTTGACATGCTGTGTCATGGATGTTGTAGGATACTCAAAAGGATATGAGAGATTAATACTCACTTCCTTACTTTCATCTTCAGTTTCCATTGGTGTGGCCACTTCAGACTCATCTTGAACCATGCTAATATGTAAATCTTCACTAGAAACTAGAATAGGGTCAATCTACTGACCTTCTTGGTTTCCATCTTCAGCCTAGAACTCCTGTGGCAGTATATGCACCATATTTACTGACACAGGAGGAAATGAGCCAAACTGAACTGTTGGCTGCACTTGTTTCTTTTGCAGGCTAACTTGTTCGGTTATTTCAGAAGTATCTTCCATGTTGCACTCTGGTACTTCAGTACTAGTGACTTTCTTCGAATGGTCTTTTTTTGCTAGTTTTTTGACCAAAAATGTCTGTTCAGCCATGAAGGCTTCAAACATCTTATACTCAGCCATTTTTTTTCCTTTGGCCTAGTTCACTTCTCCTTCTGTCTCACTATCGCTTTCCATCAAGGCGTTTTCAAGACCTGCTAAGCTGGATCTTTCCTTGGCTTTCAGTTCAGTGTGAACTTTAGCCAACTGCTCTCTGCTGAAACTTCTTTTGTTCTGAGGAGCCAATTTTATACTAGAATCCAATTTTGGACTTTCTCTTTCCTCTGTTTGGCTTTTTGACTGGGCTAATAAAGAACTTTCTTCACTTTCCTTTAGATCCTTTTGGTACTAAGTGTACCTTCAATGGATCTTCCTCCTTTATGACCTGGAAATGACGGGAACAATATTTGGTTACTTTGTTTTTGGGTGCTTTAGTAATGCCCAATTATTTGGAGCCACCAAGAGAGGTTTAATCATTCTACCTTGGTCTCCAAAGACACTTCTCTGGGCTGGCATTTCCTTAGGCTTGTTCTGCATGACAAATCAATTTGGAACCCTAGGTACCCATGAACTTGCTAGTTCAGTTGCTGAACTAGCTCTTTCTGCCTTCGAAGCCAGCTTTGAAGCTGTCTGTGGAGGCCATTGCTTAGCCTTGATCCCCTGTCTTGAGTCTAATTCAGGCCTTCTGTCAGGGTGGTTACCTTCTATCTTGTTTGCAGCTGATCTTGGAGGCCAATCTTTGGCTCTGATTCCATAACTTGAGCGCACTTCAGGCCTCCTCTCAGGATAATTGCCTTCCATTCTGTAGTAGTTGGATGGTTTGAACTCATGCAAAGATCTCTTACCCTTGGGATGCACTCTAGCGGCTGGTGGTCCAGCCAAGAATGGCTGTTGTCTGGGACCAGTTGGGTATGGCCTCTTGTCGTAGGTACTAGTTGGTTTAGGGCGTCTCTGCACATCTTTGTAATACTGTCTCCCATCAATTGGGAGTCTTTTCAACCATTTGTAACTTAACCTGCATTTGGGACATATTCTTTATATGACAGCTGTATCTAGAGTCATTATCTAGTGCCTCCTCACTAGAGTCCTCTTTTTGGTCTGCAAAGCTCTGTCAATCTGTTGGTGAACTTCTGATATCTTTCCTAGAAGCAGTCTGGCTGGCAACATGCATCTGTACATTAACCTCCTCAAATTTCTTCAAGGATATGCTTTGGAAGTCCAGCATATCAACATTGGCTGTAGTTTCCCCAATCTCTAGGAACGGGTTAGTGTCAATCCCCATAGCTTTCTCTGCTTTGGTTGGGAACCTTAAACTCCGCTTTTGAACTTGTTCTTGGATCCTGTCCCAAAAAATAATACAATTTTTAGTTGAATAAGACCAAGAGTTGTGCCATTTACAATACATTTTCCCTTTAAGTTCTTCTGGGGAAGGAATTTTAACTCCTTTGGTAACTTTAGGAAATTTGCTGCAAGCAAATGGTTAAAAATGTCGTCTGCCTTTGTAAAATCAAAAGAGTATTCCTATGAAGGTCTTTCTTTTTAAACTGTTGGTCTATTGTAGTATCCTTATGAATTAGTGCCTCATAGGTTATAGGCTCTTTCTCTATGATCTCTGCTGCATCAATCTCGTAATTAGGGTCTCTATAATAAGTCTTGTATGATGCATTACTTCGATCTTGTTATTCCTCAAGTAATGATTCATATCTAGACACCTTATAGGTTAATTCCACTAAGTCTCGAAATTCAGTTGAGTAGAACTACTTTCAAAGCCTAAACTCTAAAGGCTCTGGTAGAATGACCCTACACTTATTTTGTGCTCTTTTGAATCTGGCAATAAATTGAATAGCCTTCTCATCAGGTCTTTGACTCAACCTTGCCAAGTTTGCCATGGAAACTTATAGCTCTGTTTGGAAGAATTGGGCATGAAACACCTCCTCCACTTGCTGCCAAGTTTGGATAGAGCCAGGTGTAAGGTCAATATACCATACAAAAACTACCCCAGTTAGAGAATTTGGAAAAAGTCTTAACTTCATATCATCATTAGTGGTAAATTCACCACATTGCGCTGCGAACCTAGCAATGTGTTCTACTGTTGACTGGTTTCCAGTCCCATAAAAGAGAGCAAAGTCTGGTATTCTAAACCATTTTGGGTATTCATGCACCCTATCTACCTATTCATGGTATGGCTCCCTATACACAGGAGTTTGAATCCCCTGAGCCATAGGTCCACACATTTCTCTAACAATATCAGCAATTTGGGCCACAGGAACCATATTTTGTGCTTGTTGGACTACCACAGGAGGAACAAATACAGGATTTGGCTGAAACCCTTGTGCTTGAGGTCCTCTTGGTTCATAGGGAGGTATATTTGGGACTGGTTATCCCTGTGGTATTGGCTGCTGTTGAGGGTATGGTTGACCTCTCTGAGTTTGTCTTGTGAAAGGACCTGCGAAAGATGCTGCAATAGGAGGAGCAGGTGTTGTTTCTCTCCCAGTCACAGGAAACCCTTCTAACCCCCTGGGTGTGAATTCGAACAAGGGATTAGCGAACCCCCTTATGCCAAGTATGGCTTCGAACATGGGATTTGGAAACACTCTCATGCCATTTTCTTGTGTTGGCTTAAATCCACTAATTTGTATGGCTTCGCTGTTAGGTAATGAGACATTTTGATTTACCACAGGCCTCGAAAGAGGCTCATACCATGACTAGTCTGACCATTAGTATGTCCATTACTTTGTATAAGCTGTTTATCTCTAGCCAATCTTTGCTGAGGAATATTTGAATTTTCCTCCATATGCCTTGTGTTAGTTGGTTAATGGGAATTTATTTAATCCATAAAGGATGTTGCCCATCTCTCCATTGTGTACATTAATTGCTGTTCCATGGCATCTACCAAGCTTCCCCATGGATTCATTGGCTGAGTAGATGGAATAATGGATGGCCTAATTCAATGGCCTCGTTCAATATTTTGAACATGTGGTGGATGTTCTGAATTACTAGCCTGTTCGACCATAGGTTTTGATGAGATAGGTGCTTCCATAGGTTGTGTTATCACATTATCCTTTAGATCAGGTACTTCTACCTCTCTCTCCACACTTTCTTCCATGTATTCATTTTCTCCTTGTCTCCTACGTCTAGCCATTTCAATTAGTTCCACTGGGCGTGCCAAAAAATATATGTTGGCTTTTTTGGCTTTCGAAGGTTAATAATGTAATTTTAAGCGTCCCAGCAAGGATTAATTAGTCCTTACAAAATATTAATTGCCAACTAATTATTAGACGATTGTGTTTTAGTTCTCTCAGCCTCAATGAAGAAGACTTTTATTGGTGGCTTGTTTAGGAGAATTTAGTAAATAACAACAAGTGAAGAATAATTTCAGAATCTGAATTTCATTAAGTAAATGAAAACTTACAATGATCTGACCTAACCTCGTAGAGGTTTACAGTAACAAGTTATTTGAAAATTATTCTTAGAAATGAAGTGCAGTACAGGAATTGAAGTGCAGAAATATAAAGAACTGTAAAAACTGGACGGAAAAAATGAAGTAAATAAATTGGTTTTTTGATCTGAGTCTAGATCCTTCATTCTAGGGCCTTCTCTGCTATTTATACTTTTCAATGATAACCGTCGAAGTGGGCTTCTAACGGTCGAAATAGCCTCCCATGATTGTTGAATATGCTCTCTCACAGTCAGTCCCACTACGCCACTCTTGCAGTTAGGCTTCCCTTTTGATTTTGAATTTGAACTTTGTGAGTAATTGTTAGGTCACATCATCTTGTATCTCTCGATTGTTCTAGTGCTACGCAAATCCATTATTATCAATACAGGCTGACACGTGTCTGACTTTGGTTGGCAATTTGCATTAACTCCCTAAATTGCCCTCTTTATGTCACGTGTTGAATTGTGATTGGCTTTTACAAATTATACAGCCAACAAAAATCAAATTAAGTTTACAAATCTATGACCAATACTATTATTTTTGGATTTTGCTAACAAGTTTTCTAGAAGACACAAGAAAAAAACAATTAATAAATGGGACATTTACACACAAGTCTTAATTTATGAATTTATACTCCATTAAATCCTAACAAAAGTTTTTTGGACCTTCAACTCCTATTAAATTTTGAATAGTCGGAATTGTCTTTCAAACAATAATTGTTTATCATTTATGATTATCTATAAAGGAACATGAGGATTGACATTTATTTTGATTTTCAAAACTTTAAAATATCAACTTTCAAATTAAAAAAACTAAAAAAAAAAAAATGATGTACAAAAATAAAAAAAAATGAAAATTTTGAATTTTTTTTGTGCAAAACAAAAATTTTTGTGCCTATAAGGGAGCATGATGATGAACATTGATGTGCAAAATTGGGAAAAAAAAAACTTTAAAAATAAAAAAATTGATAATGTTTTCCGTTTTAAAACTGAAAAAAATTGATAATGTTCTCGATTTTATTGAATAGTTGAATCAAACCAATAAGTAGAAAACAAAAACATTTAATTCCATGTTATATTTTTTTTATCAGTTAGTGAAATAATTATCTGAAACATTACTATGCAGAATTAATAATATTGTTAGTTTTAAAAATTGAAAAAAACTGATAATATTCTCAGTTTTACTAAATAGAAGTTATTAGTTCAAAAGATCTTTAGATAGGACCTGAACTATCATAACATTTGTAAACATAATTTTTAGGTAATTAACTCTTAATAAATTGACCTTTACTAATTTTGAAATACTTTTCACAAATTTTAAAACTTCATTTATCACCCTTTCTAAAACATTTTTTATACGAAACATAGTATAACATCAACACTCTTAACAATTTTTCCTCCACCTACTCCATCCTCGCATTTCAAGCTCCACGCCACACAAATCTTCCCGCCACACAAATCTTCCCCACCACCCATGAGCAAAACGAGGGGAGAATTGCACCTGTTCCAACCCGATTAAAATTATTAAATATATATATATAACTTAATTTCTTTAAACATAGATTCACCTTGTTTGATTTTGATTACTTTTTAAAAATTAAGTTTTTTTTTTAATTTTTATTTTTCATATTTTTTTTATTATTTTTAATCAATTTTTTAAGAAAAATGTTTGAGACCGCCTTTGAGAATAACCCCCACATCTCCAACGTGTTCCTGACCGTATGTGTGGGATCCACATCATGAGTGGTCCAGATTTGTAAGGATCTTGTGAGGGTAAGAATCTCAATCATTGCTCTTTTTTTAATGTTTTAAGTACATTTTTACTTTTCTAGAGGCACAAATACACCTAAAAAGTAAAATATTTAAAAAATTTAATATATACACAATAATATGAAAATGTACTGAATTTTTTTATTTTTTAAATTTGATGAATTTTTTAAAGATTTTTTTTTATTATAAATATTATAATTTCAAATATATTTAGGTTAAGTGCATCTAAAAAATAAAAATAAAAATAAAAAATCTTAAAATAATAAAAAATTTGACCAAAAACAAAAAAATACGAAAAACAAAAAATTCAATTTTCTAAAACCAAACAAGATAAATAAGTCTAAAAATTTAAAATCTTACACTTAACATTCATTTTCACTTATTTATTTATCATTTTAAACTTTTTTGGAACTCTTATCACTTATAAATTTATTACATACCATATCAATTACCTTTAAGATACAAAGAGCTCATCCTCATGCTTCTTCTCATCTGCTTTTCAACCATTAGGTTTACCATAGAAAATGTTATTTTTGCTTCTTTTAAAAAGGAAAAAAATATTTATTTTGTATAATTTGATATATAAATTGATGTGGCATCTTATGTGTAGTTGGTTTTTTAGAGATTGTTTGGGATGACCTAAATAAGTATACTTTTTATCTTTTTATAAAAAGATGTGCAGAAAAGTAGAGAGATAATGCGATGAAAAAAAGATAAAAAGATAAAAAAATAGATTATTTTAAAGTTGCCAAACTTAGCCTTAATTTTTTTTGGGGCAAACTAATAACTCATTCAAAGAGAATAACAAGCACAAATAAGAGTTCTCATATTCAGATTACATAGCTAACGAAAAAACATTGCAAGTAAAACAAGGAAGCGAAATTACATCCAACTATATTCACAATCATCACCAAACACTTGAAATGTTATAGCTCCACACCACCATAAATGTAGCTTCCCAATCTTCTTATCCTTCAGTCAAAACCCAAACACCACCTGTCCAAGATGAAAAGTAATAACACAAGACCTGCAAAGAGAAGAGGAGAAATTTATAAAGCATAAATATATATATCACTAAAGCCATGTAAGTTAACCATTAAACAAAGTCACATGTTCACATGTTCACATTTTTCTACGGTGTAAGATAGTAACAACTTCAAAGGAAGTACAGGAAAACACATTTATCTTTATATATATATATATGAAGATCAATCTCTGCAGCATTTCGAATGTAGTCTGAGCAGTGAATTGGAATTCAAAGCATAGGTTTTGAAACCAAAAGCTAAGAATTATCTCCAAGGGCCAAATGTGGGTCAACCAACTCAATCACTTTCAACAAAATAAGTGCACATACCTCCAGAAGAAATGCCACCTGAAACCTTGATCAATGAATTCTCAAACACGTTCAATTTGACAGGCATTTGAACATCTAGGAGCCATGACAAGTTCCTTAAGAAACTCATTCTCTCCCTTCATACTTGAAATTACATTCCTAATTGTCATCTTTGTCAAGACCTCCGCATTTTTCAATAGATACTTTATCAGATTAAGTTCATCTTGGGACGCATCAATGCCAGAGATTTTAATTTCTTTAAGGGAAGACCTCAAACAACTTGGCACCTCTTGTGGTTCAAACCAATTGAATTGCTTTGAATATGCAAAACCATCATGAAGTGGTACCTAAAAACCAAAAAACAATAAGGTAAGAATTTGCAAATCACTGGCTTGGAATTATTCTTTCAACTCACCTTTACAAATACCATAGTGCACAGATTAGGTGCACCATTGAGCAAGTCAAACAAACTCTTGCAGCAAAAATTGTGGCAAACACCCAATTCCAATTGGGTCAAATTAGGAAACACAGGCCAATTTTTGTCATTAGCAAAGCTGGGCGCCTGCATCAGAGATGATAAAAGATAAAACTAGTCAAATATATAAAACCAAAATGATGTTGGATAAAATTCTAAAATGATAGCATATATATGATAATCTACATCTTATCTAAACTTCTTATAAGTAAATGATCAAAAGGAAGAGTAAACTTACTGCCATAGTGCTACCCTTTAGATGTAGATGCTTAACATTAGAAATTACTTTCAAAAGCCCAAATAATTGGTTGACCTGTGAAATGGCTGAAAAAGCATATGGATAGGGGGCTTCAACACAAACACTTGCTTTAACTAATGAGGATAGGCTCTTCAAACAATAAAGAACCAAGCAACTATCTGCAACATGAAGGCATTCAAGAATTGGTGCATCGACCATGACCACAGTCTCAGAGTTTCGGTATTGCGTCGAAATTAAAGATAAAGATATGTATAAAGTCTTCAGAGCTGGTGAAGAAATGTCATATATTGTTTTCCCAAAACCCACTAGTGCTGAAATGGATAATTCTTCGAGCACAGGGCAAGAAGAAAAGAGCTTCTGGGTCAGGTCATTACTTGGATAAATAAGTGAAATATGAAAGATCTTGAGACAAGGGAAAGAGATTGAAGCAGGAACATCAAAATGAACTCGAGATCCTAGCTTTAAGACTACAAGCGTTTCGCAAATAAAGAGGTTGCTAGGCAACCTAAGAATTATTAATCCGCAAACATTGATATCAATTTCACGGACATCACGCTTTACAGCAGCACTTATCCATGAATTCAAACGAGATTTGTCAATATCTGAATCACAACTTAGATAGAATCGTTGAATACTTGACAAATCATGTAAGAGAAGTACTCTTTCAATGAAATTCACGAAGCTCACATGGCGATGATGATCTTTAGGCTTATGTATGCCAGACCAAGGATGCTCAACTAACAGTGTCTTCTCATCGAATTCCAGATTGGGGACAGAAGTCCATTTGTGTTTCCATCTTGGTGACAGAGTGCTGGTCGCAACTGCATATTTTGTTGGAAGGAAGGAGAGAATGTGGGCAAGAACTGAATCTGGTAAAGTACTGATCCTATCTTCTCCATTCCCTGCGTTTGCTATCTTCTTTAAACTTGGTTGATGGTTCGAGCTCGAAGCCATGAATCTGCAGCGCCTGAATAGATCAAGTGTATCAAAAATTCATTCTAAAGCATCTCCAATCCTTCACCAAACCCTTCATCAAATTTAAATTTGATGACAATTTTGGTGAAAATGAGATCCAAGAATCAAAATTTTAACCAAATTTATATCAACCTGTTTTCACTTTGTTTGATTAAATTGTTAAAAGAAAGAACTTAAGTTTTTGTTTTTGTTTTTGTTTTTGTTTTTTTTTTCCTCATGTAAATTGGTTAAAGACGGATTTCAGAATAAGTTACATATTTTTTAAAAATATTTGACCAATTTTTTTTTTTGATTATTTTGAACATTGAAGTGAGCTATATCAAAGCTTTTGGTCTAAATTTTAAAACAAATTTGATGGGGAAAAAAAAGGTGAAAGGTTGGAATGCTCAAATAGGTGTGTGTCTGTGTAACAGAGAGATGCAATAGAAGCTCACAGAGAAAGCAATTGTAAAATCCGTTGAGACCGTCTCAAACATTTCAACAAAATTTTCATGAGTTTGATTTGACATGAACTACTCTAATACTTTTATCAAATTTTCATAAAAATCATTTCAAACATTCCCCTTTTATACCAAAATTTTCCGCTTCAATGCTTCATCTTTTTAAATTTTCATTTAATTTAAATATGATGAAGGATTTGATGAGTTCTTAATTTGATAAAAAAAATGACTTTTCCCTTGATTTGATGAACATTTGATAAAAGGATTGGATATGATTTTTGAGTAAATTTTCCTCAAATTTAAATCAATGAAAGAAAATATTAAAGATTGGAGATGCTCCATAGTATATCCACAGGTTCTATTTGGATATTGAGAAAACTCAAACAAGAAACTAAAATAGGATTGTTTTTACCTAGTATGAAAAAAGGGTAAATAAATAAATAAATAAAATTGACCCTAAGACCATCTCCAATCCTTCACTAATTTTTCCATCTAATTTGATTATTAATCCGAGCAAAAAATTTGATTTGATATGAACTATTACAATCCTTTCATCCAATTTTTATCAAAATCTTTTTTAAGAATTCCCCTCTTATCCAAGGTTGTTAAAATCAGGATACTATGTTGAATCATTGGAAGGGACTCATGGATCAGATAGTAGAATCGGATCGAAAATCATAAAATTCTACTTTCAATGTAAAAAATAAAAAAATAAAAAATTATCAATGATGATAATATATATATTACATAATTTTCATAAGATTAAAGAAAAATGATAAATTTGATATAATGCATTTTTTATGTTAACATAAATTAGAAAGATATACACATATACATACATATATATATATATATATATATATAAGATATAAATAATAACAAAAAGAATGTATAGGATTGGGATCGTAGTGATAAATTTGATATAATGCATTTTTTATGTTAACATAAATTAGAAAGATATACACATATACATACATATATATAAGATATAAATAATAACAAAAAAAAATGTATAGGATTGGGATCGTAATGAAATCGGGATTGTATTCTACACAATTTTATGAATAGGCTTGTAATCATTTTAAGATACTACTAAATTTAAGATTATAGTGTAATCCGGATATATACATACATCTATATAAGATACAAATAATAACAAAAAAAATGTATAGGATTGGGATCGTAATGAAATCGGAATCGTATTCTACACAATTTTATGAATAGGCTTGTAATCATTGTAAGATACTACTAAATTTAAGATTATAGTGAAATCCGGATCGTTTGGCCCAAATAAAGTTGTAGAATCATAAAATCTTACAATCCGGATCGAGATTTTGATAACCATACTCTTATCCCAAAATTTCCTTTTTATCAAATTTGATGGGAAAAAATCATCTAAATTTTTATCAAATTCAAATTTAATGAAAAAATTCCCAATTCAATAAAAAAAAATGACTCTTAATTTGATAAATATTTGATGAAAAAATTAAAGATAATTTTTTAGTATATTTTCATCAAATTAAATTTGATGCAAGACAAGATCAACGATTGGAGATGCAACTTTCGGATTTCGAGTTTTTCTTTTGATTTCAATATGGTTTCTCACAAACCAAGACTGTTTCAGTCAATTTCATCACTCTCATGTGAGAAAAGAAAGTAAACAAAAATGATGATAAATTTTTTTATCTGAGTGACTGTTTTTCAAATTACTTCCAATTTTCTATTCAATTCAACAAGATTCAAACAAAGTGAAAAATTAAAGAGAAAATTTGGGGGAAGAAGAAGTACCTCTTCATTGCTTCAGCTGCTGCGATAGAAAATGATGAAACTTTAGGGTTTCAGGTTATAGCCTTCTCACTTCTCCCCGATTATATATACAACAATGATTCATCCTCTAATTTAAGAGTACTAATTGAGCATTAATGAGGGTTTCAGGTTATAACCTTCTCACTTCTCCCTCATTATATATACACCAATGATTCATCCTCTAATTTAAGAGCACTAATTGAGCATTAATGAGGTGAAAATTTATACCAAAAAAACAAAAAAAACCTTAAAACCAAAACATCACATCAATGAGTGAGACCCACCCCCAGACCTCCTTTAGAGCTCATAATTTAAAGTTCCCAAATATTTTTCTTATACATATAGCTCAATTTAAATTTCACTTTTTTTTCTGTATTATTTTAAATTTTATAATTTAAGTCTAATTTTAATTTAATTTTTCTATTCAAGTAGGAAGTTACAATGAATGCCTTTAGAATAATTGTTAGTCACAATACACTGAAAAAAAATTAACAGATACTTGGAAAGACGGATCATATAAAACTGAATTTAAAGTGTAAAAATTAAATTATTTAATTTTAAAAAATAAAATTCAAATAAAATTACATTAAAAAGTGTAATTAACCCTAACAAATAATCACTGTTAAATTACATTAAGAGTTCCTCGAAGTTCAGAGATTCCATTTTTTTTTTCTTTTATTAAACCTAAACGAATCAGATTTAATATAAATAGAATGAAAATATAAGAATATATATATATATAAATTTTAATGTGAAAAGGTGACGACATAATTTTTTTATTTATATAATTAATAAATTATTATTAAAAAAATAACTTTAAAAATTTAATATAATTATGACAAAATCATAAATATAAAAACTTCAATTTTATGAGTAGTGCTAGAGATCCCAAAAATTCTATTAAAATTTTTACCAAATGTCTCACATAGGGGTGGGACCCACATCATGTGGGTCTCACATCATGTTGATCCCATGTAAGTCTAACACTCATGTGAGACATTTGATAAAAATTTTAATAAATTTTTTGAGATCTATAACATTTTTGTTATATGAGAAATGAACCTAAACAAAACAAAAGAATCACAAAATCTCATGAGAACTAATAATAAAATTATTAAATAGAGACAGATCTCAAAACCCTAAGGTCATGTTTGATTCACAAGACTAATAGTGAAATATTAATAATCCTATTAAATTAGTGTAGTATTCACTATCTAATTGGATTAATATCCATTGGATTAATAATCCCACCCCTACCCCATTATTAATAATCCTACAAATTTGTTGAATTAATTATCCATTGAATTAATAATCCTAAACCAAAATGTTAAAACAAACATAAGTTAATTGAACCCACGGATTAATAATCTCAATCCCATGCTCCAATCTACCCAATCAAACATGCCCTAAGAGATTAGCTTAGTGGGTATAACTTAGGACTTAAGAATATATTTCCTAACTCTAGGTATTTGTCCAATCCACGTGGTGAGAACATTTTACGTAAATATCAAAATTAATCGAGGTGCATAAGTTAATCTAAATATCCGATCATCATAAAAAAAAATAATAAATAAAGACAGATCTATCCGAACAAGTCATTGATGTTTGCCTGCAAACGTGTTGGTTTAACGCACTTTAAAGATACGCACAAAGCTGTCATTAATTTAAATTTTTATCCTCCGAGCTATAATCAATTTTTTTTGTTTTATTCTTAAATTATCAATTCCACTTATTTAATTTTTTAAATTTATATTTTAAATTATCTTGTAATTGAGTATAACTAATCACAAGAATTTCTTTTAATTATATTGTCATCAAACTATCTATCTATCTATCTGTTTTTCCATCTTCTATGCTTCTGTATCTATCTTTCTATCTTCTATATCTATCTATCTAAAGGAAAAACTTGAGTTGGTGTTTATTCCAAAACACTCCTATATCAGTTACACGAGCATTTATGCCCAAAATTCAAAAAACAAAAAATGATCATATTTGCACGTATCGTGCCACCGCTTCTAGTATGTGTTACACATACAGATTGGCCATACATCCCTGAATTTTTGTTAATAAAAAATAAATTCAAAATCACATATTTACCATCATTTGAAACTAAAACTTTCTTTGAATATATAATTAATCATAAAAAAACAGCAAAGCAGTATGGTTTGGCACCATCCCCCAAGATCAGTTTGGGAAAAAAGAAAAGAAAAAAAAAGACCACTACCCAGAACAAAGATCACTAAAGCACATATCAAAAGATTAAAATGAACCCAATAAACAACAAAGATCATATTATCCTTGAAACAGAAAATCATGAACTTGCAAGACCTACTCAATAAAAGGAAAAAAATCCATCAAGCCCGCGAACCAAAACCGCAAATCCAAGACAAGCTGCCTTTAAAAAAGAAAAAAAAAAAAGAAAAAGAAATGTTAATTGGAATCACATCGTAAACATTTCCTTAAAGAAATATTTTCAAATTTTTTTTTTTTTTTTTTTTTCAATTAGGATTAGAAATATGGGAGTTCGAACATAACTGATGAGATAACTGACTGATTTACAAACTTGAAGACTTGAAACACCTAATTTAGCTATTTCATGGACAATCTCTATACAAAATTCTTGATTTTTTCTCTTGCAAGGTTATAAAGCCTAGAATGCAGACCCAACAAAAGCCATTTCATTTGTTGCCTTGTAGGGAATACATCAGTATTCAAATGGTGTTTCTATGAATCTGAGAATCTAAGGTATTGTGGTGTTGTGGTTGAGTAACAATCTCTTGCACAAAGAAAATTGAAAAAAAAACATGACGAAGAAGGATGCCGGGGTTCAAGCTACACAGTCCATTCCTTTAATCCAAATCTCAGTTGTTAATAGGGACTTTTTAACTAATATCACAAAGTACAAAAGCATTTGATCAATTGAAATTATTAGTTTCAATAGTAGCTCAAGAATAGAATATTTATCCATCATAACAACTCCATTTAGTAACAATGGCTGGATCTCAAAAGACACATTTAGCAAGTATCTAAAAAAATAAAAAATAAAAACATTTAGTTTAGTAGGAAATAAGAAAACATGTTTCAGACCACTCATTTGATGACTCCATACACTCTTAAGACAGTGTTTGGTTCACTAAAATGAAGGTGGAATGGAATGGAATAATCATTACTTAGCATGCCATTGGAATGACCATTCCCTTACAATGTTGAATGATGATTCTATTTGAATGAATTTTCTATCAATTTTTTGCTCTAATTGAAAGTTCATAAACTCACTGCAATATTGAATTTGCACTTTCACGATATGTAAGTGTGCAAATGGTAGTACAAATAACATTTTTCTTATTTTCATAATTAGTACACATACCTCCAGAAGAAGTGCCAACTGAAACCTTGATGAATGATATCTCAAACAAGTTCAATTTGACAAGATTTTGAACACCTTGGTAACCTGACAAGGTGCCTAAGAAACTCAGCCTCTTCCTTCATGCTTAACATTCCGTACCCAATTGTCATCTTTTCTAAGACTATTGCATTTTCCAAGAAATACTTTATCAGATCGAGCTCATCTTGCAACCCATCAATGCCAGAGACTTTAATTTCTTTAAGGGTACACCTCAAACAACTGGGCACCCTTGTGGTTCAAACCAGTAGAATTGCTCCGAAGGTTCAAAACTATCAAGAAGTGGTACCTAAAAACCAAGAAAAAGCAAAGGTAAGAACTTGCAAATCACCGGTTTGGAATTGTAATTTTATTTATTTATTATTTTTAACTCACCTTCGTAAATGCCATAGTGCACAAATTAGGCACACCATTGAGTAAGTTGGGCAAACTCTTGCAGCCAACATCATCAAATTCCAAATGGGTCAAATTAGGAAACATGGGCCAATTTTTGTCATTAGCAATGCCGAGAACATTCATCAGAGAAGATAAAAATAATCAAATATACAAATCTGAAATGTTTCTTGATGAAGTTCAAAAAATGATAACATATGACAATCTACATCTTCACTTCTTAAAGTAAATGATTAAAACGAAGAATGAACTCACTGCCATAGTGCCAGACTTTAGATGTAGATGCTTAACATTAGAGATTGCCTCCAAAAGCACAAACGCTCGGTTCAGATGTGGCATGGCTCCAAGAGAATGTGGATGGGAGGCATCAACACAAACACTTGCTTTACTAATGAAGATAAGCTGTTCAGACAATATTGAACAAAGCAATCATCTTCAATGCAAAGGTAGTCAAGAATTGGTGCATCGACAATAACCACAATCTCAGAGTCTCCATATTCCTTTACACATAAAGACAAGTATAAAGTCTTCAGAGCTGATGAAGAAATGCTATATACTGTTTTTCCAGGACCCATGACCGCTGTAATGGATAATTCTTTGAGCATGGGGCAGGAAGAAAAGAGCTTCTGGGTCAAGTCATTACTAGGAGAAATAAGTGAAACATGAAAGATCCTAAGACAAGGGAAAGAAATTGAGGTAGGAACATCAAAATGAAGTTGCGATCCGAGCTTCAAGACTACAAGCGTATTGCAAGTAAAGAGGCTTCTAGGCAACTTAAGATCCAAGTGTTCACAAACATTGATATCAATTTCATGGACACTACGCTTTATAGCAACACCTATCCATGTGTTCAAACAAGATGTATCAATTTCTGGATTACATCCTAGAGAGAATCGTTTAACACTTGACAAATCATGCAAGAGGACTCGGAAAATGAAATTCATGAAGCTGCCATTGTCATTGTGCTTATGGAACGGAATATACGAAGGCAACAGTATTCGACCATTGAATTCCAAAATGGGGACAGAAGCCCATATGTGTTTCCATCTTGATGATAGAATGCTGGTCCAAACTGCATATTTTGTTGGAAGGAAAGAGAGAATGTGGACAAGAATTGAGTCTGTAACTTGCAGATCCTATCTTCTCCATTCTCATTCGCTTCCTTCTTCAAACTAGGCTGGCTGTTCAAGCTAGAAGCCATAAATCTGCAATGCCTGAATAGATAAAGTGTGTCAAAAATTCATTCAAATAGTCAATGGTGGATACATGAAGGCACCAGGAGTGGGACATACCCCACCTCAATTTTTTATAATTACAATAGTACCTATATAAAGTGATTTTTGTTTAACCTGAGAAATTATACTGCTGCCCACCCTAAATCATTTAAGACCCCTTCAAAATTAATTTTTTTAAAGGCCCTTCTTTTTTCTATCAATCACATAATAACTCTGAATATAGAAATTACTCTCTTTCTCTCTCTTCTCTAAGTTCTCTCTATTTTATTCTCACTTCGCAAAATTAATTTTTCTCTTCTAGTACTTCTCGTATAATTTTTCTTAAAAGCCTTTCTTATTTTTTTATTGGATAAATTACACATGTGGTCCATATAGGTTGCATATTAAACCAATTTGATCCTACAGATCCAATTGCATCATTTTTTCCTTTAATTTTTCACATTATGTCAATTTAATCCAATTCATAACTCTCATTAATAACTTGAAGGAAAATTAAGTACTAAGAAAAGAGTCCATTCAATCTTCTCAAAACTAATTGAGGGATTGATATACAATTTGCAATAGATGTGTCTGTGTGTGTAACAGATAGATGACCACAATATATCCATAGGTTCTGTTTGGTTGTCAAGAAACTCAAACAAGAAAAAAAAATGTTGAGTTTTTAAAATTCTTGTTACCTAGTATGAGAAGCATAAAAATAAAAAAAATAAAAAAATAAAAAAGAGGCAAAAACTCAACCTTACTGAGTTGAGTATCCCATTTTTCTATTACCAAAATCTCGGTTTTCCAATTTTTATTTTGATTTCAATAGATTTCTCAGCAACCAAATGGAAGGTTATTGTTTCTCTCGATTTCCTAGCTCTTACTTGTAATACCCCACCCCAAAGTGTAATTTGTTGTGCAATTATGGTGGACTACTAATAATGTATCGTTATGGAATAAAATCGTGGTATTAATGGTATAGTAAAATCTCAACTAAGCAATGTAACTTATAATGGTTATGTTAAATTAAAGTTGTGGATCAATGATCATATTAATGTATGAATTAATGTAAACGAATATTAACCAATGATCATACTAATGTAAAGAAATATTAACCAGGGCCTTTCACCTAGTGGTTGTGTAGCACCACTTTGTGGTGTGAGGTTGCGGGTTCAAATTCTATGGAGAAGGGTTTCATACCCTTTTTCTTACCCCTTTCCCCTACTAACAACTAACAAGCGAACTCCTATTGATATATACCACGTGACAAAATAATAACAATAATAATGTAAAGGAATATTGTAGAGCATGTCATAGAAACAAACAGGTAGTTCTTGTAAGAGAATATTTGTATATACATCATTATTCGTGGTGTTTCATGTGAAGTTGGGAGAATTGCTAGGCATTAAATTAGGCAATGAGAAAAAAGAGGAAGTAAACAAATCAAATATGAAAAAAGCAACATGGGGGAAGTGAACGTGGACACTTTAGCAGATTTGTGAGAAGAATTAAGAGAATTAAGAAATAGAAGAATGGTTTGGGTCTATTACATGTGTAAAGGGATTTAGCAATATTCTGTGAGAGAGAGAGAGAGAGAGAGAGAGAGAGAGAGAGAAGATTAGATAAGGAAAATAAGAAGAAAAAAAATATTAGTAAAGAAAGTTTAATGGCATCTATCACAATGGTTTATACATGGGGTAGGGGTAGGGGTAGGGGTAGGGATAGGGGTAGGGGGTAGGGGGTAGGGGGGAGGGGACAGAGAGTTGAAATATGAATAGTGACAGAGAGATCAAGAAAAAAAAATAGTAGCCCAAACAGAGATGATTGTCCAAATAATCAAATAATAAGATTATGTTCCATGGAGATGAAAAAATTAAGAATATCTATTGGTTTTCGATCAATAATTTGATAAGTGATCTTCTACCACTTCCGGTACCTTATAATTGAATACTCATGTTTAGCATTATTGAAATGTAATGTTTTGTTACTCTCATGTTTTATGAAATATGGATCAAGTACGAATGTAAACTGATTATGAGAATTGAAATTATTTTGTTATCCATCTATCTTTGTACTATCAAAATATTGATTTTATTGTTACTGAAATTTTATGTTTTGTTTTACAAGCTTGGCTCAATTTGACTATAAATTCTTCCCACCGGCTAATGTGGCCTTAGTAGGAATGTTCAAATTATTGACCAGCTCGATCAAACTGGTCTGGGCCAAATTGACTACAACAGTCGGCTTCATCACAAAATTGGTCGAACGAAGCGGAAGCGGGACCGAGTACACGGACATATAGAAGTTTCTAACCTTGGGAGCTTTAATGGGAGCATGTATATATTTTACATATTAAATTATTAAATATATATCTATATTCTAAAAATTATTATTTTTCTACTTAGGCCAAGTTTGGTATCTACTAAATAATATAAAAAGTCAAAAAGTCACTATCCTATTTAAGTCACATCATCTTATTTAAATCACATCACCTCTCTAACACATCACATCACATCAAACCCAACCCAAACCCAACTCATATAAGTCAATAAGTTAAAAAGTACACTTTTTTAGAACATTCCAAACCAAACCTTACTTGTAATGTATTTGTTAAAATATGAATTTTTATTGGAGATTGATCGTAGCTACAAATTGTCTTTGTTTAAGGATAAATAAATATTATGTAAATAAAAAGCAATACAATAAGTTTGCGTTGTTTTTCTTTTATTTCTTTAAGATTTGTATGCTTCAGAGGATCTATCTTAGTTTGAAGCAAGTTCTTCCTCGATGGGAGTGAGTTTCTTACGTGGGAGGGCGGAATCACGTTTCTTAGTAAGAAACGTCACCAAATTAGGAGTTTCTGGTACTAAGGGTCGACTGCAGTTTTAAAGTGGCCAAAAAATTAATTGATTAGCCAACAATGGGTCCAAGAAAAATTGAACTGCTTAAAACCGAACCAACGGACTGTACACGTGGCTTCATTTTATTGGCCATTTCATATTTCACTTCATCCCATTATCACCTTATAGGGAACTTACATGAGGGTTTTTCCAATACAAAATCTAAAACAAATTTATTATGATTCTCTCTCTCTCTCTCTCTCTCTCTCTCTCTCTCACCTATTCAATCTCCCTCTTCAACAAAACCCCATTTCCCTCTTCCATCTCCCTCTCCAATAAATTCTGATGGTGCCGATGTAGTCAATTTAAGGTGGATCGATGGTGGCAGAGCAATAGTGACAGGGATGGTGAGGGCAATGGAGTTGATCAATGGTGGCAGTGGCGCTAAACAACGGCAAGTCTCCCCTCAAAAATATTATTCAAATTCTTTTCATGTTTGAATTTAATTTTTTTTCCTCTTTTTTCCATAACTGGGAACCACGCGAGGTTCTTTCAGGCCCACCCCAAGATCGTAAACACGGATCAAGTGACACATCCTAATTGCATGTTCATGGCAAAAGAGCAGGGACGGACAAGAGTCTAACATGAGTTGGGCACGTGGGGAGCAAACCCACTGTCAACTAGGCTACCCCCTCAGGGGTTTCTTTCGTGTTTGAATTTGCTTACTGATTTGTTTCATTCAGCATCTTCGAATCACATTTTTATTTCATATCAGTAGATACTGGGTGTGATCAATTTTCTAAACCCTAGGCTGTGACAAGTACTTGAGTTTATGCAAATCGAATCTTTTGAACATACATGCATATTCATGTATGAAATTATATAAAAAAATATTAGGTACTTAATGATCCAACTAGATTTTCTAATAACTAACTGAATTTTCATTTTCTTTTCAACCAGATTGAAACAAAGTGGGAAAGTAAAGAGAAAATTTGAGGGAAGGAGAAGAAGTACCTGATCTACAGTGCTTTGCTGAAGAGAGCTCCAAATTTGGAATAGACACCACTTGACATGGAGACCTTCTTCTTCGCTCTTCAGTTGCAGCTGCGGTGGAAAATTAGCGAATTTACTCTGTGTTTGGATTGAGGGATTTGGAGAGAAAAGAAAAGAAATAGAGAGAAATGTATTTTTTTTTCTTGTTTGGTTATTTTAGGTGGAGGGAAATGGAAAGAAATAGAAAGAAATGGAGAGAAACTCATTTTTCTCATAATTCTTATTTTTAATCTTTTCAAAAGTGAAGAGATTGGGAAAG
The DNA here is from genome assembly GCA_025200525.1 of Camellia lanceoleosa. Classification (NCBI taxonomy): domain Eukaryota; kingdom Viridiplantae; phylum Streptophyta; class Magnoliopsida; order Ericales; family Theaceae; genus Camellia; species Camellia lanceoleosa. The sequence goes on along the minus strand of CM045771.1, from coordinate 132,282,421 downwards.
AAAAGAAACCTACAAATATTTATATTTTTATAATACTAATTTTATCGCTATAAAAATAAAAAAAATAAAATGATTAAAAATATAAAAAGATTATTTTGGTAATATAACATAAAATAATTTCTTTTCTTTTCTTTTAATGAAATTTAACCAAACAAGAAGGAGAGAAATCACAATCATTTTTTTTCTTTTATTTCTTATTTATTCAAACAAAAAAGAGAGAAATTACAATCATTTCTTTTCTTTTTTTTTCTCTTATTACTTAAGTAATCATTTGTTTTCTTTTTTCTTCTAAGTTACCAAACATATTATAGGGTTTTACAGCTTCCAGCCCTAGGTTGTGTTAGGTTGATAGCCCTAGGTTTGTCTTTGGTGGATAGATTAGCATTAGACGAAATAAATGAAAAGAAAAAAGAAAAAAGAAATGTAATTTTATTTTTTATTTGATTATAATAAAAAATATGAGAGAAAATAAAGTGATACCTTTTAGGCTTATTTATGCTCTTTTTTCTTAATTTTTCAACTCAACTAAACATAATTTGAAATTTAAATTCAATCAATTCTTTTTCCTTTTAATTTTTATTTTCTTTTTTATTTTTATTTTTATTTCTCTCATCAAATCTTTTGTCTAAGCACATCCTTACTTGATTTCTATCATGTTCAAAAAAAAAAAAAAAACATTAAACTTCTGTTTTTTTTTTTTTTTTGGTATTTTGAAAAAGTTTTTACAGATTTCTGTGTAATTTTAAAAATTTTTAGATGCATCTACTCTATGATTATAGGTTAAAACATTTAAAAAAAAAAAAACCACTAAAACACAAAAAAAAAAAAAAAAAAAAAAAAAAACTCAAGATTTATATTTAAAATTTCAAAGCCAAACAGAATGAAAAATTGTTGCGTAATGAAAAATGGTATCATTCCATAATTTGTATACAAAGTGATGTTTTAGTGGCAATTTTGACGTTAAAAAGCTTAGGCATTTAGCTTAAAGTCTCATTTTACAAATTTGGGGTCGTTTGGCAAGAAGGTTGGGGTTAAAATAGTTATAAAAGACAAAACAGGTTATTTTAGCTCCAAAAAAACAAAACATCACATTCAACCCATAATCATTATACTCTTCTCTCACAAAAAAAGTTAAAAAAGTCAAAAAATCCTTCCAAAACTAAACTTTTTAGCCCAGGTTAAAATAGCTAAAAAAGTCAAAAAGCCAACCCACTTTCCAAACGGGGCTTTGTGTTCTATTAAAGTTTCGTTTGTTAACTATATATTTTAGTTAAAAAGTCAAAAATCATTATCAGTTATCTTATCATTATCTTTATTTTTTTACACATTTTTTTATAAAAATCCAAAAATTACTATCTTTATTTTTTATACATTTTTTTATAAAAATCTAAAAATTACTAAAATGACATATTCTCAAACAAGACCTAAGTTATAAATAAATTTTTTTAATCTCACAAGTATCCATATTCTCAAACACCTCGATATAATTTAAAGCCCGGTCGAGATGGGTTGATGATTTGAATTTTTACGTAAGAAAAAAGAAAAAGAAAAACACAATGACATATTTATTATTTAAAAAAATTATGAGGATATTTTTGTTTAAAGAATTATAAAGTTTATTTTTTATTTAAGAAGATTTATTTTATTTACACAGTCTCAACAATAGTGTGTAAAGTGCACATCCGGATATTTTGTACAAAAAATGTGATAGTTTTAATTATCAAATCACTTAATATTAAATTGTTATTTCTATAAGGTCCCGGTGTCCTACATTGGGAATGGAGGGGGAGTTCTTGGGCTATAAAAGTAAAAATCTTGACCCTTATATAGCATCAAGGACTTTCTTAGGTGGTGAAATTCCTAGCAAAACTTCCCAGTTAAGCGTGCTTAAGTTGGAGTAGTTCTAAGATGGGTGACTCACTAGGAAGAACAAATCCGTGCGGGCGTGGTCCAAAGCAGACAATATCGATGACGTGTGAAGGGTTAGGGTGTTACAATCAACACCTTCTGCATTGGTGTCAAGCGGAGGATCGGTCGCATGCTATAGCTGGCCTTTTTCGTGCACCCTTTCGAAGGCTTGAAACGAAACCTTACAGTTTGGACTCCTGCGGTTCTGAATCTAATCTCACAAGTGTAATGTGAAACTGATAATCACTAAAGAGTCCAAATCCGACAAATCGTTTTGAAAAATTGATTTTGAATGAAAAAGTGTCAAAATTGGACTGCTTTGCCAGATACAGAGTCGCCACCTAAATATTTTATTTTGGAAAAATTTAGGGAACCCGTGACTCGTGCCAAAGGCCACGTGTCCGTTATCACCAAAGTTGTCTCGGCTCGGGAACTTAGGTACGAGAGGGGAAGGTCATGAATTGAGCACCCTCGCTCGCCCGATCAAAGATCAGTCTCTACTAATCATGATATGATTTTTTATAAACATTATATGCTCTTGTTGATTATTAAACTAGCTTTACTATGTGATACACACAAGCAAGTATAGACCAGTTTGCTCAATTTAGAACAATTCAACTCATGTTTGTTTGTGAAAATGGTTTGAATTTGCCACCTCAATTGGGGTTAAAAGTTTGCGGATTTGCAATCAGACATAGTAGGCTTAAACATGATTTGTCATTCAATAAAGTGGACTTAAAACTTACATTTGTCGAATCGTTCCAATTCAAACAACAAGCCTTCATCTACAGGCATTCAAAAATTTTAGCACTTAAGCACATAGCCTCATGGCAAGCATGCTAGACATGGCAACATTCACAATCATGCAAATATGCTAAAGTGTTAAAAACTCACATAGTACTCTAAGCTAAGAAGATATGAGTTAGAAAAATATGCATGATTCCTAATTGTACAAGATGCCTAATGCAACGCATGTAATGTGCAATTAATAGGCTCGGCTACTAATATGGCATATGAGGCAACTTAAATAATATACGGTTAAACATGTATTCAAAGAAGTATTGAAATGACAATGTAGTTTGAATGATGCGCCGAGCCTCGGTGCACGCAAGACAAGATGAATGTATGCAAGCATAATGTATGCTAATTTGAAACATGATGCTCTTAAACTAACCATCGAAAGTCGTTAAGTAAAAGGGAGAAAGACGTGGGGTTGGAAGACATACATGTACGCATACATATACACTTATTACAACATTATGCCCTCACGAAGGAGGATCCGAATGAAACTAGCTAAGCTATACTACTTAACTAATTATTACAACACTTGAAATGAATCAACTATCTAAGTTAATTAAATATTACAAAGTAAACTAATTAGCTAAACACTTAACTAATTAATTACAAAGCAACTAAGCTAATTAATTACAACATAAATTAATTAACTAATCTAATTAAATAGTTACAACATTTGTAAGAATTAGCTACAACTAATCAACCAAGCAAATTAAGTAAATGGCCTCGGGGAACGAGGGATGCATGCATGTTCGATTTCCACCCGAAGAACATTCGCTATCTGCCTTTGAAACCCTCTGTTTGTGCAACCTTTGCACTATTTCCTTCTTTAGATCAACTCTGCCATGCCTCACAAGCACATTGCCCAAAATTCACTGGTGGCGGCGAATAAAAGTGGTGGTCGGCCACACCATCGAGGTTCTTGCAACACCGATGGCTTCTTAGGCCAGTAATAGTGATGCACAATTCCATGCTGCAACAAAGAGCAAACAGGGCAAAGAGAAGGTATTCTCACAGGTTGTATGCACTGTGTACCTCTCCTTATCATCAAAATAAGCTCAAAGGAGTGATGCATTTGGCCCTTAAACCATCAATCAAGCAATTTCCATGTATGATGGCTAAGGGACCAATTTGTACAAGTTCAATGAATGTAAAAATAAGACTCAAATGCCACCACCCTATCATGCATGATCAAGGGCAACAGAGACCTAGGAAAGTGGCACATTTCATCACTTTTGAGTATGAAATGTCCCATTTTCCTTATGTTCAAATTAACGTCCAATTTGAACAGATGCAATGCAATACAAAGATATGCTTATCTTACCACTTTTGTTTGCCAATTTTGTTTACCCATTTTAGTTACCAAATCATTCTTTAGTCAATTTGTCTATTGGTGAGTGTCCTCTAAGATGAAAGAAGTGTCAACCAAGGGATAATGTAAGCAAGAGAGAGATTATGACGTTGATAATGAACCCTCAAAGAGAATTAAACCATTAAGCATGACCTCAATCTCAAGCTTAAAGGGTCCCAAGTTTGAAACAACCCTCAAAAGCAAATGAAAAAGTGAAGCAAAGAGGGAGGTTGTAGAGTTTATAAAGCTAAAATAGAGTAAAAACAACACCAAAAAATGCTATCAACTCAAACAAGAGGTGTCTAAAACCCCTAAAACACCAACTTTTGAGGACTATTATACTACAACCATGCAAAGTAAGACTCAAATGAACTAACCAGCCCAAAACAGAGCTAAAGAAGGCTATTTCAGAGGCTAAAACATGCTGGACTTGAACTAAGTTAAGCTAGAAAAACATGCTAACATATGGAGCTAACTAGGCACGTAAAAAAGACACAAGGAGGGGAGGCTAACCCCTCTAAATTTGGACTTCAAAATGAGTTTTTTGCCATTGAAAAACCTCTGAAATTCAGTGGTTAAAAGGCCCAAAAAAGTTGGTTTGAAGGTGGTGAACAAAGGTACAAAAGCTTTACAAACAAAGAAGTTAGAAGGGTGAACCACCCCCTAACTGAAAATGGCCTTAAACCACCACCTTTAGGCCACAAAAATAGAGTTTTTACAGTTCAAAATCAGCCCAAAAACAGCCCAAAAACAATAGAAGAAGATGGCAAAGCAAGTATGTAAAACAGGCTAACAAAGCAAGTGTTTTACCTCTTGAAGCCAAGGCACAAATTAGGCAACAAAGCAGGTCACAACCTCCTTCTAGAGCTCAAAGAGGGTCTCAAGTAACCTCAGCCCAAAGAGAAGCAACTTTGGTCAAGGGAGTGTATGCAAAAGTATAGGATTTGTGAGCAAATGTATACAAAATTGCAAGAGAGAGAGAGAGAGAGAGAGAGAGAAATCTAGAGAGAGAAAACTTTGCTCCAAAATTTCTAACCTCTCAAAATGGGGGAGAAGGTCCCATATTTATAGAAAAATAAGCCTTTAGCTGAGTTATATCGGTCCATACATGTGTATGGTGATCAAGCCCATTGTGCCAATAGCTGGAACAACTTTCAAGAAAATATCTGCAAAAAGGCATCAATGGCCGGCAGGATCAATTGGTAGCTGACAGCCACCAAGGGTTGTAGGCTTGAAGATTTTTGTCCAAAACAGGGCACAGAATGGATGGGGTTTGAAGGCTCAAAGACAGGGCATTCCTGTGGCTCGCCTTTTTCGCGCCCCCTTTCGGAAGGTTTGAAAGAAAGGCCTTACAGTTCGGATTCCTATGGTTTTGAATCTAATTTCATAAGTGCAATGTAAAACTGATAAACACCAAAGAGTCCAAATCCGACAAATCTTTTTGGAAAATCAATTTTAAATCAAATAATGCCAAAATTGGACTGTTTTGCCAAATACAGAGTCTCTACCTAAATATTTTTTGTTTTGGGAAAATTTAAGAAACCCTGACTCGTGCCGAAGGCCACGTGTCCGTCATCACCAAAGTTACCTCGGCTCGGGAACTTAGGTATGAGAGGCGAAGGTCATGAATTGAGCGCCCCACTCACCTGATCAAAGATTGGCCTCTACTAATCATGATATGATTTTTTATAAACATTATGTGCTCTTGTTCCGGTTATTTAAACTAGCTTTACTATGTGATGCGCATAAGCAAGTATAGACTAGTTTGCAATACTTGGAACAATTCCACTCATGTTTATTTGTGAAAATGGTTTGAATTTGCCACCTCAAGTGGGCTTAAAGTTTGCGGATTTGCCACCAAACATAGTGGGCTTAAAACATGATTTGTCACTCAACAAAGTGGCTTAAAACGCACATTTGTTGAATCGTTCCAATTCAAACAATAAGCCTTCATCCATAGGCATTCATGCAGTTTAACATTTAAGCACATAGCCTCATGGTAAGCATGCTATACATGGCAACATTCACACTTATGCAAGTATGCTAAAGCATAAAAACTCATCTAGTACTCCAAGTTAGGAAAATATGAGTTAGCAAATAATGCATGAATCCTAATTATACAAGATGCCTAATGCAACACATGCAACATGCAATTAATAGGCTCGGCTACTAATATGACATATGAATCGATTTGAACAACATGTGATTAACCACGTATTCAAAGAAGTATTGAAAAGACGATGTAGTTTGAATGATGCGTCGAGCCTCGGTGCATGCAAGACAAGACGAATGGATGCAAGCATGTGATATGCTAATTAAAACATGCCCCTAATCTAACCATTAAAAGCGAATTAAATAAAATGGAGAAACACGTGGGGTTAGAAAACACACACACACACACGCACGCACACACATTTATTACAACATTATGCCCTCGCAAAGAAGTGTTCGAATGATTAAAAGCTAATTAGCTACGCTAATTAAGCTAACTAATTATTACAAACTGAATTAATTAACTATTCTAGTTAACTAATTATAAAACGAAATCGAATAACTAATTAATCTAACTAATTATTTACAATACTTAATTAGCTACAACTAATTAATTACAACATGTACTTGATCTAATGCTAATTAAACTAAATTTTTTAACCCTAAAAAATGGGGGAGGAACCCCCCTATATATAGAAAAACAAGCCTTTAGCTTAGAAACATCCTACCATACAGGTGTAGGGAGATGCAGCTAATTATGCTAACAGCTGGCACAACTGTCAACAAATATCTGGAAAAAGAGACTGGTGGCCGTCGGCCAAGCCACACCAATGGCCAACAACCAAGGGCCACGACCAACAACGTCTAGTGGTGGCCAATAGGTCACCACAAGTTCCAGGTACCAAGTTTTGATCCAAAACAAGGCACAGAAAGGACAAGGTCTAAAGGCTCAAAGACAGGGCGTTCTGCCAAGGACTTTGGGCACTCAAAACGAACACACGTAACCATAATCATCAAATGCACAAGTGATGATGTCCAAGTCTTAAGGATGGTCAAAAATGGGATGTCTACAGTCCCCTCTTTGACAGAACTCGGAAGTTATGAAATGACGGGAGTGAATGTCAAAGCCTAGAGACAATCCATTTTGAAAGGGCTGAAGACTTGGACAAACAAACAAGCAAGACAAAAATGGTTGCGCCTGCAGGCTGCCTACGTATCCCTTTGCAAGGAATCAAACCAGTGTAGTTCTAGGGCAACATGCAAATGATATGCATGATGCAGGAACATAACTTATGATAATGCAATGAGGTTGTAATGAAACATTTAAATGCAAACGCTATGCAATGAAAATGCCACATTCAAACAAACCGAAACAAGGTATAGCAACCTCAAACACAAAAGTAAGTAAACACGTCACACGTGGGAATTACGAACCAAACCATATTTCATGCAGAAAGGATGTAAGAAAATTATGCAAACTTAACTACGCGACGCGTAGGAAAAGTGAAGAGCGATCGTCGGGTGCACTCGAGGTCTTGACCGAGATCCTAATGTGTTGCACACATGAAAAGGAAAAGGGTGGTGTGAACACCGGGACGCACCCGAATGTGTTTAACCAAAACAAACAATCCTAACGCATCTCACACGCGAGGGAAAAAGGTGGTGTAAACACCGGGATGCACTCGAATGTTTTTTAACCAAAAGGAGTGGTGTAAACACCGGGATGCACCCAAATGTTTTTAACCAAAAGGAGTGGTATGAACACCAGGACACACCCGAATGCTCTTAACCAAAGCAAACAATCCCAACGCGTCTCACGCGAGAGGGGAAAAGGTGGTGTAAACACTGGGATGCACCCGAATGTTTTTAACCAAAAGAAGTGGTGTAAATACCGGGACGCACCCGAATGTTTTTAACCAAAAGGAGGTGTAAACATCGGGATGCACCCGAATGCTTTTAACCAAAAGGAACAATCCTAACGCGTCTTATGCACGAGGGGAAAAAGTGGTGTAAACACCGGGACGCACCTGAATGTTTTTAACCAAAAGGAGTGGTGTAAATACCGGGACGCACCCAAATGTTTTTAACCAAAAGGAGTAATCCTAACACGTCTCACGCGTGAGGAGAATGAGTAAAAGGATGTGATTCGAAGGACACGAATGACTTCACCCGAACCCTCTCGAATTTGTCGTACAATATTGTTTGATCTGGCTCATTGAATGAACCATATATACAATATCGTTATGCTGCGTAAGAAAAACTCAACAAGTACAACATATTAAGGGTGCATGTTCTATGCACAATTACAATAATGGTAAGGCATGTTCTATGCAAAGTATTGAATGCATGTTCTATGCTAAGTACAAAATGCATGCTCCATGCGCGATTAACAACATGTTCTATGCTAAATAACAAAATGCATGTTCTATGCAAAATTGAAAGTATTTTCTATGCAAAGTACAAAAATGCATGCTCCATGCGCAATTAACAACATGTTTCATGCTAAATAACAAAATGCATGTTCTATGCGTGATTAACAGCATGTTCCATGCTAAATAACAACATGCATGTTCTATGTGCGATTGAAACACATATCCTATGCAACAGCATATGTAAAATGCACGTTCTACATACGTAATGAAGGAATGCATAGTTTACGTAAAAATGAAAGTGTATTTGAATGAAACAAGTTCAATAGCAACCTTCCGATTCACCTCTCGGAAGAGTTACGACATGCAAAAAGGATACACCTCGTTTAGCAAGTGACGAACAATGATCACCTAAAGCACAATTTTGAGCTTCCACAAAGAGAATTCGAATTCAACAGTGATCTTCCCTTACACCTCTCGGGAAACAAGGACAACCACAACATCAAGACACAAAATTGGAGCATTGGGCACTGGACGACCACCAGATGAGGGTGATGGCCACCTGTCGGCCACCCTTTAAGATTGTCGGCCACCAGTGATTGCTAGTCGGCCATTGATGGCAGATCGGGGCCAAGATGGTCTTTTCACCTCAGGTTTTTAAATATACTCACCTATACTTCATTTCTTCACTCATCCAAAGCCGAAAATCCTCACTCACTTTCTTTAGACTTTTCTTCTCTTTAGATCCGAGCTTTATACGTGTTTCCAACACCCCACACACATTTTCTTCGCTAAACCCTCTTAGTGTACTCTGTTTTGAACCGATTGAAATTTGATTTCGGTGCTTTCCCTTGGAGTTTCACCACTTGAGGTTTGTTCCCCTCGAGTTTTTTTTCAGGTTTGATGCCTTTTCCTGGGCTTTGACTTTTTCTTTCATTTTCTCTCCCCAAGGGTTTGACTTTTTCAAAGTTTACCCTATTTTCTCCATTTTCTTCACTATTCATCGACTCTTCACCCATATTCCAGATGGTAGATGACATACCGCATGATGGAGCTCCTTTAGAGGCGGAGTTTGAGGAGGAGTTTGATTCTGAGGCGGAGTTGGAGCCATTACCACTAGAAGTGAGGCCTTTTGATCCGGCGAGGTATCATCCTCGGATGTATATTCTGCCTGCTGGAGGCATTAGGCACTTCACTAATTTTGCTACTGACGCGCCATCAGATCTCTTACTAGGAGAGCCAGATTCCCATCTTTCAGCCATTACCGTTGAGGTACAAATTCTATTCACTTGCACATCTGATGTTCTTTACTTGCATTTATTGCGCTGTCTCTCATCTGACCGTACTTTCATCACTGCCCCTGTATATGTTCTTGCATTTCCTTTTCATCTAACTGTATTTACACTGGTTCACCTGTCCTCTGCCACAGGGTGACTCTCATGCATATAGGGCTATGGGGCCACGACGGCTAGAGATTGGTATGACGAGTTCCCTAAAGGAGTACAAGACATTGTTGACGAGGCCGGCTTCGGCTTATTTTGCTCTGGATTGACACAAGTTATAACGAGCTGTCCACTTCTTAGAGCGCTAGTGGAGAGATGGTGGGACACCACCAACTCTCTCTACCTTTCCACTGCCGGAGAGATGACGATGACTCCTTACGACTTCACCATGATCACAGGCCTAGACATAGGGCTGATCCAATTCCTCTCGATCCTGATATGGGGGAGTGAGAGGCTGTCTAGATTGAGCTACTGGGTGCGCGCCCACCTTTGTTTCGGACAGCTATGGTTAGATATAGTTGGTTCGATGAGCAATTCCGAGGGACTGAGCCAGAGACAGTGAAGGAGACAAAACAGTATGTTCGGGGTTTTCTGATGTTCCTCCTCGACACCACCCTGTTTGCGAATAGGGAGAACACCGTGGGGTTATACTTGCTGAGTGCACTAGTGGTTCTTCTACGAGTGAGTTTCTATGACTGGGGCGGGCTGGCCTTGCCACTCTATACGGCTATATGAGCTCGACCTCCCACGGGAGTGGATACTTGATCGGAGGCTACTGGCGAGCCTGGGAGGTACACATCTCAGTTCCATCTTTACACTTTACATTTTCTGTTCAGCATTTCTTGCTTTACATTTGTTCGACACATGTACTTTATGCTTTGCATTTTCTATACCTGTTCATGCACTGTATGCTTTCTGCTTTGCATTTTCTATATTTGTTCAAATTGTATTGATCACATATCACTGCACTTTCTCCACAGCTATGAGTGTATGCATACTTCCCGACTCTCGCTCTAGAGCTTGCAGTGGAGGTTCCGTTAACGGTCCCCTATTTGCGAGTGTACAATGGTCAGCTTCGCCACAAGACTCGTGAGCCCTTCACTTTCTTCAGACATTACTTTGACACCGTAGCTGCCCATCAGGTAACTTAAAACACGATCATTATTTTTGCTTTACATCTATTTGGATTCACATATTAGCAACTAACGACGGCTAATAATCTATTCATCTTCTATTTGCAGATCACGTGGCAGCCATGAGCCATGATACCAACGGGGGTTTGAGGCCGGTACACTGTGGCCTTGGGCATTTCGCGCTATCGTATTCTACTTGAGAGTCCGGTTTGCCAAGCCTAGTACCTAGGTGATAGAGTTGTGCGTCAGTCTTTAGGTCTGCCTGCTCTGTTCATACTGATGACGCCGCCAAAGTCTATGAGGTCAGCAGACAGCCTATCTATTGACGGGGTTATCTAGTTCATGGTAGGCTTGGAGGTAGAATACTTTCGAGTCAAGGGCGATTATACGGTCTTTATTCAGACACACCTTATGCCACCTCTGAACTGTGTTCGTAGAGGTAAGGGGGTGAGAGCTCTTGCTACAAGGGCAAGGCCTAGAGCGATCAAGGCAGCCGGGGCCCGTGGGAGAGGGGCTTAGGGGTTTCTTAGGTGAGGCAGAGGACCGGCTGGCCGGAGCTGCCTACTGCTCTCACCTGTTGGCGGTATATTGGGGAGGCATATCAGATTCTGATTGAGCTTGCCGCAGTGGGGCATAGATATGTCAGAGCTCATGATGCACCCCCGTTATGTACCACATTTTTAGTTTTCTCATCTCTTTATGATATTTGTTCCTTCTGGACATTGATCATTCCCAATGCATTTGCAGACACCCCCAGGATACACCGAGGATTTGTTGAAGCTATTAGCCTCATTCGAGGGCATGATATTGAGGAGGGAGGCATTACTCAGCTTCCACGGCATTCAAGTCATTTCTTCAGTTTTCTTACATTCCAGTCACCAAATTTCTGCTGACACGCTGAAATTGAAATGAGAACTTCCCCACGCTGCATTGATACACTACACTTCCATATAGTATTCATACATTGTATCTGACTTCTGCGCACGCTCATTCTGCACATCATACTTGCATTTGATATGCATACTGTGGCTGACATATGACAACTGCCTTTTATGGTTCCACCCATACTGATAGCATTGGCGACAGTTGCAGCACTAGCACCAGCACTAGCGGTGCCTCCTCTGGCGGCAAGGAGGAGAAAGAGACAGGCTCCGGTACGCAACCGAGGCAGAGCCAAGGGCACTCGAGATGAGAGTGGCCCTTCAGAGCCCATTCTGAGCAATGATGAGGCTGAGACTAGCGAGGCCGAGGAGGCAGCGAGTCAGCATGCTGAGTCATCCGAGAGTAGAGACGATGACGCTGGCTCGAGTTTTGAGAGTAAGAGTGCTGATGTTGAGGAGGGCTCCGAAGCGGAGAGCGGAGACAGCTCTAGTTCAGACTCTGATTCTGGTTCAGATAGTGGCGTCGATGGAGATAGTACCGCAGAGTCCTCTCCTCCGATAGAGACACTACTCAAATGCAACTCGACAAACTTGCTAAAGTTAAAAGGGCTCAAAACAAGACCTTACAAGATATAAAGAACAAAACAAAACGCATGTCTTCAACATTCTCAGCACACAGGTGAACAAGAGGACAGGCAAAACAGCCATCGGCCATGAATAGAGGATGTTGGCCACTAGTGGTGGTTGGTCGGCTACTAAAGTGGCCTGTCGGCCATCACCAGTGGCCGGTCGGCCATCAATGTGAGAAACCTCCAGAATGTTGACACCCGGCTTCCACTCACTGCCTTATCTTCTACAAAAGGTTTGGACCTCGTATTTTCTTAATTACAGCTGCAAATTCTTCACAAATGGAGCCATTCTTTGCCAAAAAACTCTCAAATTGGATTGCAACTTTAGATGGCTTGGAAAAGCTGAATTTTTGGGGTTTCAGCATAAATGCACTATTCTCACTGAGTCGTTCTCTGCTTTGTTTTCCGTTCCTACATGCCGTAACTAGATATTGGAACCCAATTACGCACGTCTTTGACTTTGGGAGACAAGAGATATGCCTAACAATCGAAGAATTTCAAGTGCTAATGGAGTCCCAGCGTGATGAAGAAATCTTGCTTGAATCCCGTTTTGGTTACATCCAAGCTTTGGGAAGGATGTGTGGACTTATTCTACACAAGGCCCGATCCTTTGTTCACAACGGAGAGCTAGACATCCCCAGTCTAATTTATCGATTTTCTGAAGCCGGCAACTGAGGCGACCTTCTTTGGCGGGGTTTTCGACAACACGCCATTTGTTTGTGCATGTTAGCTCATTTCCTTCTTGGCCCCAATTTCGGAGGGTCTAGCATTCAACTAATTGAAGTGGCCTAAGGCTTGAAAGAGGGCAAGAGTTGCATTGGCTTAGCGTTGGCCGAGACTTTGAGGGGCTTAGACGCCTTTCATTGGCGAGAGACAAGCAAATTCGTGGGAAGTCCACTACTTCTTTAGGTAATGTTTCCTACCCTTTCCAATGTGTGTTTCTCACATCTCTCGGCACTCATGCTCTATCTTTCTCTCAAAGCCCTTTTCTCATTTTTTTTTCTCTCAACATACACCTCTCTATTCTTTAATCTCTCTTTTCTTTCATCCATTCCCAAATATGGCTTATAGACAAGCTGAAGGTAATGGACTCTTGCCCTCAATACTCAGCCCGAACATACTTTTTTCGCCAACAGCTGGTTGATTTCCCGAATGAAGGGTGGTGGTGCCATTGGATGTGCAACAGGTCTGCTGCTGACATTGTTTGGCGTTGCCCTTTGTTTGATTTGCCCAGATGAGCTACAATATGGCTCAGCAACCTGGCATTCAACTGATTGGCCTAAAACACTGTGTATTCTACTTTCCATTCCGGTTCAGGTGTCAGTTTGGACATGACCAGACTTGCCCAAAAAAGGGAGTAGAGTACCTAACTTCATTCCCAATCTGAGGTTCACAATTGGCTAGATATCCCATTGCATGGAGGATGAGAGAACTTCTGGCTCCTACCCCTAGTTTCAACTACGCACTTTTTGGCGAGTGCCTGACCTGCTTGAAGATGAGGCACAATCCGGGCCCGCTTTAGCACCAGAAGCTTCTATAAGCATAGGGAGGAGAAGCAGGAACACCTTTATTTGCTTTGATCTTACTTTTCAAGTTTTCTTTTTGAATGTAATAAAAGCAACTTTGATTCACATCGAGAGTTGGAGCACTTTGTATTGAAATCAATGAAATTGAAGTTATGAGTACTGGAAATTTTCTTTTTGATCCAAAAATGGTCTAAGCTGTAAAAGGTAAATTTGAACAAAATCAACTTTTATCAAAACTTTTCAAAATCATTTTTAATAAGGATTACAACTTGACACACATGGAATTTATCCTTGAGATGTACAACCCCGAATCCAAAGATAACAAATTGCCCCTTGTCTGAATAGCACTGCTTAGCACAGTAACCAGTTCTCAAGGGCGATCACAACCGAACGTTAGATAAAGAATGGACAAAGATGACCTGATCAAGCAGATGAACAGGACAGTTGAGTTGGAGGTGTTTACGGCCAAACTTCAGGATGAAGTTGCCTACGTATCCTGAAGATCGAAATCAGGCCTTATGTAGTTTGGTTCAGGTTCACTCAAGTATTAACGCTCTCCTTTTATTCTCCAACTTTTGCCAAGGCCACCCTTTAGGGTTTTCAACCTTGCGAGCTTAGTTTTTCTTTATTTCCAATTTTTTGTGCTCTAACTTTTGCCTAGGTTGCCCTTCTGGGTTTTTGGCCTAGCGAGCCTCTCACGGGTAATATTTCTTCAACTTGTCCATGTTGATCGGTTGGAAAAATTCGAGGTCATCCAGCTCCATAAGAATAACAGCTCCACTCGACCAGATAGTTTTGATAACGTAAAGACCAGTCCAATTGGGTTTGAACTTGCCCCTAGGGTCATGGATGGGAGCTCGGTTGTCTTTTAGCAACAAATCCCTTTTTTTGAGATTCTGGGACCTAACCTTTTTATTAAAAGCCTTGGCAATCCTAGGTTGATAACCCTGAACATGGTATAGTGCTTTCAGCCTTCTCTCATCGAACAACATTAGTTCTTTGAACCTGTTTGCTGCCAATTTGTCTCTGCTATCTGACACTCAACCATAACCCGCAACGACGGAACTTCTATTTCGATCGGCAGAATAGCTTCCATCCCATAAACCAAAGAGTATGGAGTTGTCCCAGTAGACATTCGAATCGAAGTCCTATAACCCAGAGTGCAAATGGCAACTTGTCTGGCCAGCCCTGTAAGTCTCAACCATTTTCTGCAAAATGTGCTTGATGTTCTTGTTGGCAGCCTCAATAGCTCCGTTGGTTTGTAGCCGATATGCGGATGACTTATGAAAAGCCACGTAGTATTTCTCTAACAAGTCGATCACTTCTTTTTTAAAATGGGAGTCATTATCTGAAATGATCTCGTTTGGGACTCCATAACGGCAAATGATATTGTTTCGAATGAACTTAGCCACATGCGCTGCTTTCAACACTGCATAAGACTGACCTTCCACCCATTTTGTGAAGTAATCAATTGCCACCAAAGCGTTTCAATTTTTGCAAATCAGTCTATATTTGTGTGCAACACATAGTAAATGTAAGTCTAATAATCGAAATAAGAGCATATAATGTAAATAAGAATCACATCCTGATTAGTAAAAGCCGATCTTTGATCAGGCGAGTGGGGTGCTCAATCCATGACTTTCCCCTCTCGTACCTAAGTTCCCGAGCTGAGATAATCTTGGTGATGACAGACACGTGGTATTTGGCATGAGTCATGGGTTTCCTAAATTTTCCAAAAATATTTAGGTGGCGACTCTGTATCTGGCAAAGTAATCTATTTTTGGCATTTTGATTCAAAATCGATTTTTCAAAAGATTTACTGGATTTGGACTTTTTTGTGTTTATCTATTTCACATTGCACTTGTGAGATTAGATTCAGAACCACAGGAGTCCGAACTGTAGGGCTATCATATCCGAAAGGAGCACGAAAAGACAAGCTGCACCTGCCCAGGGGTGCCAGTCAACTTGTGAACAGAATGTGCAAGCGAAGTGTTAGATATCAAGGATTGAGTAGTATGGAAAGAGCAGTGTGGAAACAATGGAAGCAGTGAAATGTAAAGGCTAGTATTTTGTTACCTGATCTACGATGATGGAGTCAAAGAAGCAGCGGAAGTAGGGGAAATCTCGATTTACGTGGCGACGCTACTCAAATCGTGAGTTGTAGTACTGGGAGCGAGGTACTGACAACTCAAACGGCCTCATTAGGACCGGAGCCAGAGAGGTGAAATATATGTAAACCCATAGCTGCAAGCAGAGAAAGATGAATGAGGTAACTGAGCAGAGATAAATAGAAATGCAAAGCAAAAATGAATAGAAAATGCAAAGCAAAGTCGAAAAAAATGTCAAGCTAAACAAAAAAGTAAGTGTGGGGTGTACCTCCCAAACTCTCTAATAGCCGCCAAGTGAATACGCCTTGCGGCAGGACACGGAGCTCATGTAGCAGTACATGATGGCTAGGCCGGCACCACCCCAATCATACTCCGCCATCTGCGGTAAGTGCACGAGCGCACCCAAGAGGTATAGCCCTACAATATTTTCCCTGTTTGCAAACAGGGTAGTACTCAGGAGATACATGAGAAATACATAGGCATACTGAGCAACCTCCTCTAGGGTGACTGGCTGAAGGTCGGTGAAGTGATCCAAGAGCCAACTGTATCTCGCCATCCCAGGGCCGGTAGTGTCTGGAATCGCCTCGAGAAGCTAACGCCGTGCAGCACTCTACTGCGCCATATCAGGATCAAAAGGGATCGGGCCGCCAACCCCTACCTGCAAGACAGTAAGCATCGAGAAATCGTACGGGGTCAGAGTCAGCTCCTCAATTGATGAGAAGTGGAATGAGTCCCTGGTGTTCCACCATCTCTTTACCAAGGCCTCGTAGAGCAGTGGTTCAACCCTCATCTGTATGAGCCCTAAACAAAAAGGCTGGCCAAGATTAACAGTGCAGACCTCCACCGGAAGCCTCTCATACCAATGTTGAGGGCCGGATATGGATCCATAACTGCCAATCCTCCTGGCTATCACCTAAAAGTTTGGCATGTTATCAATATGTGCCTTATATTAAAGGAATTTGTTTACAAAATTCAAATTGTGCACAAAAACAAGCAATGAAGGAAAGATTGCTTACCATAGAGGCACCGGCAGACAAGTGCTCTGTGGGATCTCGCAGTAGAATGTCCTCATCAACCCCGGGGATAAGGCACTCGAATCTCAAGATGCCGCCAGGGGTCGAAGCGTGAGTGCGGAGCTGGTAGGTGGCCGCATCAAATGGTCAGTCAGCAAGGGAAGGCAACTTAGGAATGTTCTCGGCCTCAATATCCGCACCTAGGACAGTACCAATACCCACAGCTGGGTCAGGAATGGGAACCTCATCACTAGCCATAGCGAGAAAATGGGAAATGAAGAAAATGTGAGCGAGCGAGTGAGTTAGAGTGAAAAACCAAAAAAAAAAAAAAAAACCCAAAAGGTTAAACCCAAGGAGAGAGACAAAACAAAGAAAGAGTGAAAACTCAAAGGGGGATAAGGAAAAATGTGGGTAGATGTGTGAAAACCTAGGGAAAAATTAGAGAAATCCCAAAATTCAACCAAATCAAATTTTATTCAGTTCAAAACGTAGAGAAGTGAGTGGGTTTTATGAAAAAATTCGAGAGGGTTTGAGGGTTTCGTAAAAAATAGGGAAAATCTAGAGAGAAGAGAGTTGTAGAGAGAGAGAGGGAGTGATTTCGAGTGAGGGTGTGTGTGAAATGAGGGTTGGGTTTGTTTTAAACCAACCGCAGGTTGTGTATTTACCGATCTGTCCCGCTGTCGCTGTCGCGACCCGGCCGGGTCTATCGGAGCCCGATCATGCTTTATTTGGGCCCAGCCGACTCCAAGTGTATTATAGTTTCCTTATTTTGATTATTTCAATGCTGGGTAGACTTACTGAGAGCATGGAAAATGAAAAAGAAGGAAAAGAGAGGAAAGAAAGAAAACAAAAAGTGAAGGAAAAGAATGGAAAGATGAAAAGGAAAAAATAGAGCAAAAAAAAAAAAAAAGAAAAGAAATAGAAAATAGAGAAAATAGGAAAAGGGGTTTGTTTTGGGGTTCTTGTTTTGTTTTGTTGTACTTACGTCATTTTATTCAAAATGATTTCTATTTTTAAAAAAAGAAGAATCGGGTTCTAATTAATTTGGTTTTTGATTAATTTTATTTCATTTCGATTAAATTGGTTTTTGTACATCTATTTAATTTGTTAAAATTCATTCGTATTCAAATGTTTGTCATAATTCGTATTTACATTTTTGTACCTTGCTTTGGGTTATCTTGGCGAGCTTTAGTTTCTGAGGCCTTCCACTCTCGCTGTGTCAAGTCCTGTCTGAGTATTGTTTGCTCATTTCGTAGATCTGGTCTCCTTGCATGTTAGGTTGTTATTTTCTTAGTTAAAAACACCCGGTGCGCCTGTTTGTTCACATCGCCTTTCCTTCTCTCGTGTGAGATACGTTAGGTTGTTATTTTCTCGGTTAAAAACAACAGGTGCACTTGTTTGTTCACACCACCTTTCCTCCTTTTGTGTGAGACACGTTAGGTTGTTGTTTTCTTGGTTAAAAATAGCAGATGCGCTTGTTTGTTGACACCACCTTTCCTCTTTTGTGTGAGACACGTTAGGTTGTTGATTTCTTGGTTAAAAACAGCAGGTGTGCTTGTTTGTTCACGCCACCTTTCCTTCTTTCGTGTGAGACACGTTAGGTTGTTATTGCCTCGGTTAAAAACATTAGGTGCGCCTAGTGTTCACACCACCATTGGAGCTTTCTACCTTTCCTACGTGGGATATAGTTAGGTCTCATTTTCTTACATCTTTTCTACGTGAGACGTAGTCCGGTTTGTACTTTCTTTGTTCCTTTCACGTGAGACGTGTTTGTTTACTTGCTTGATTCATTTTGCTTTGGTTTATGCTTTCGTTCAATGTTGCATTCCTGTTATTGCTTGTGACGTTGTTTTATCACTTGTTTGTGTTCATTCAAAATGTTTCGTTGCATTGTTTCATTGCATGATCATAAGTTATGTTCTGCATATCATCTTGCATTTTGTCATTGAACTACGCTGGTTTGATTCCTTACAAAGGGATACGTAGGCAACCCTCGGGTTCAACCAATTGTATCTTGATCGATTTTCTTGCCCAAGTCTTACGGCCTTGTCAAATGGGCCGTCTTTGGGCTTTGACATTCACTCACGTCATATTATGACTCTAAGCGCTGTCAAAGAGGGGCAACTGTAAACACCCCATTTTTGACTACCCATAAGACTTGGGCACTGTTCTGGGTGGGAGCCCACCAGCTATCTATTTTTGAAGATATTTTTGACCTATTTTGCTCAAATTCTATAAATATGAGGTTATATCTCTGTTTGAGGGTTGAACAATTTCTAAAGAGCCTATACACTTACTTGAGAGCTCCTTTTTCTTGTGCAAGCCATCTTTGAGCAAGCTTGCCATCTTTGAGTCCTAGTTATACACCATCCACACCCTTCAACCTTAACCGTGGAGTCTTGGTTGAACCTTGAGAATCATAATTCAACCTTGAGAGTGTGTTAGGATTGAGTTTGCTCAACAATCAAAGCTTACTCCAGTTAAGAGGTATAAGCTTGTAACTTTTGTTTCTTGCTTTCATTTCATTTCACTTCATCTTTATCTGTTTCTTGTGTTCTTGAGCTGTTTTGAATCCATGTCAAGTGTTGAAACTTGGGTTTGAATAAGCTACCAAAGGTGGTGAGGATTAACACCCTTATTTGTACCTACTTTCATAGCTCACCCCTTTGGTTTTTTACAGTTCTTTTCTTTGACTTTTAAATTGATTTTCAAAGTTTAAAAAAAGGCTAAAAACATGGTTTGAAGTCCCAAAAGTTTTTTTTTTTTTGGGGGGGGGGGGAGAGGGGTTATCCACCTCTCCTTGTTCTAGTTTACTAGTTTAGTATCTTTTTGCTATTATTTACCTTTTTGTGCTCTTTAGCATAAGTTTTGGCCACTGTTTTTCACATAGTAGGGGCTATTTTAGGGCTGTCCTAGTTTATTTAATTAGTGTATGCCTTGAGCATATAGCTTGTTGTGTTGCAAGTTCTCATATCTAGCTTGTTGTGTTGTGTTACCCATGCTTTGATAGCTTTTCTTTGTTTAGTTTTTCGTGTCAAGAGTCCCATTCTAATAATCAATTTTGCATAATCACTTCTGCCACCTTCCTCTTTTCTTCTTTTCTTTTGTTTGAGAGTTATTTCAAATGATTGACGATTGTTCAAGGCATGGGAAAAAGACCTATGCTCAATGGCTTAATCTCTACGAAGATTCATCATCAAGGTATAGGCTCTCTTTCATGCCGAGAATTGCTTCTTGTTTAACGTTTCTTCTTGTTTAGTGGACTTAACCATCACCTTGGACAAATTGATTAAAGAATGGAAAGGATTAATAAATGGGCTTAAAATCAATGAAACCGACGTAAAGAAAATGAGTAAGATTGCTCGAATTTGGCTGGACATTATGCCGAGTCCATAGTGTCAAGAGTCGTTACGCACCAATTCATGATGCGTTGATGAAAATTGAAGTGTCTCTGCCTCCCTTTTTTTAGCTCACTTCATGAGAGGAGGAAGGAGTGGTTATTCATAGCATTTATTGATTTTTGTCTGATTGCTTCTGAAATCATCAAGCGATCAAGTTGCTCATTGATGGTTTTGGAACCAACTTTATTCTTCTCTTGAACCTCTCCATAACAGAGAAGAGTAGAAGGGACAAACAGAGCTTAGAAACACTCTATCTGCATTGTTTTCACTTTAGAGCACAAAAATAGGGTTTTGCATGAAATTAAGGCACGACCAGTTGTTCTTGGACCCGGTCGGGCCTCATTAGGGGCCGACCAAGCCCCAATGTTTGGTAAACAGTGTGATTTTACAGAAATAGAGGGCAGTGGCTGAAGGTGAAACAGGGCAGATTCTCAAGAAGACAGACAGAGTGGCTTCTGAAACCCATCTTCTTTGATATGCATACATTGCTTTAATTCATTATTATAATCATTGTTGTAATTAATTAATTATCATTGTAATTAGTGTTGTTGTAGTAATGGTTCATTAGGTAGTTAGTTTATTACTCATTATTAACCTTTGTTGTAATAACTTAGCTAGTTAGTTATTTATTCATTCATTTGGTTTTGTAATAGTTAGTTTGATTCGGACATTCATTCGGACCCTCTTGCACGAAGGAAAAATATGTAATAAGTTGTGTATGTCTTCCAATCTCCATTTCTTTCTCCCTTTTATTTACCCGCTTATAATAGTAGGATCATATTTACTTAGTATTTTCCATGACTTGTATTTATTCGTTTTACATGCATAAAGGGGTTCTGCTCATCATTCTAACTAATGTCAATTTCAAATTCTTTACTAGAATACATGTTTTATTGCATGCCTTGAATTGAATCCTATGCCATGCAAGTAGCCGAACCCATTATTTACATAATATGTGTGTTGCAGTAGTCATATTGCATTAGTTAGGATCATGCATTCTTTTTTAACCCTTTGTCTTCTTTGGCTTGCCTTGTAGTACTAGGTGAGCATTTATTGCTTTAGCATGTTACATTTGCATGTCCGTGTTGCCATGTCAAGCATGTTTTCCATGAGGCTAAGTGCGTAAGTGATATATCTGTTTGAATGCCAGTGGATGAAGGCTAATTGCTCAAATTGGGATATTTGATGAATGTACATACGAGATCACTTTTTGAAGTGGTATATATTCAAAACGTTTTTCAAAACAAACATAAAATCAAAGTGTTCCAATTTTTTGCAAATTAGTTTATACTTGTACAGCACATAGTAAAAATAGCCTAATAACCGGAACAAGAGCATATAATGTAAATAAGAATCACATCATGATTAGTAAAGGTTGATCTTTGATCAGGCGAGTGGGGTGCTCACTCCATGACCTTCCCCTCTTGTACCTAAGTTCCCGAGCTGAGACAATCTTGGTGATGACGGACATGTGGTCTTTGGCATGCATCACGGGTTTCCTAAATTTCTCAAAAAATATTTAGGTGATAACTTTGTATCTGGCAAAGCAGTCCATTTTGGCATTTTGATTCAAAATCGATTTTCCAAAAGAATTGTTGGATTTGGACTCATTTGTGTTTATCTATTTCACATTGCACTTGCGGAATCAAATTTAGAACCGCGGGATTCTGAGTTGTAGGGCTAGTCGTATTCGAAAGGAGCACGGAAAGCAAGCTACACTACCTTAGATTCTGTTTTGCAACTTAAAACAGATTCATAACTCTTCAACAAAAAAAAAAAAAAAAAAAAAAAAAAAAATTATGGAGATGACGTCCTCCATGTCAGCTACCACTTCGTCATGGCGACCAAGGATGTGTGTATTTAGCTTTGGACATTGCGTTGTCAAGATTTCCAGATCTGCCAAAAACCCAGGTCATGCGCACTACGTTTGCCCTAGTCCTACAGTGTGTTTGTGTTGCCCCTCTTATGCAGTTAGTCATGTGGTTGTTCATTTGTCGTTATGTCGCATATCATGCAGCCTAACTATGTATTTCACTTTTGTACAGCAACGATGTGTTGCGTGGGTTGGTTAGTATGATGAGTTTCGCAACGAAAGATTTGCTACTGACCACCCACCTAATGTTGTTGATATGGGGTTACATGCGGACGTTATTCGCATAGATCAGAGCCTACGTATGCTTAGGACTGTCATCGGTGTTTTGTGTGTTGTTGTTTTTGTGTTGTTATTTCGTATATGATTGTAGACACCCCATTTTTGACCGTCCTCAAGACTTGGATGTCATCGCTTGTGCACTCGATGATTGTGTTTGTTTGTGTTTGTTTTGAGTGCCTGAAGTCCTCAGCGGAACGCCCTGCCTTTGAGCTTCTTAACCTTTCCTTTACTTTGCTTGGTTTTGGACAAATTCTTGTTGTTTTTGAGTCTGGAACCTCTTGGTGACCTGTCGGCCACGACCATAGGTTGTCGGCCATGGATAATGGTTGTCGGCCAGGGGTGTGGCCGGTCAGTCACCAGTGGTTGCCGACGGTGACCAATGCCTTTTTCCAGATATTTGTTGATAGCTATGCTAGCTGTTAGCACAATGAGCTACATCTACCTACACGTGTATGGTGGGATGTTCCTAAGCTCATGGCTTGTTTTTCTATATATAGGGGGGTTCGTCCCCCATTTTGAGAGGTTAGCAATTTTGGAACAAAATTCTCTTTCCCTCTCTTACAATTTTGTGCTTTGTAGCTAGTTTTCTCTACACTTTTACATACACTACCTTGATCAAAGTTACTTCTCTTTGAGCTGAGGTTCTTTGAGACTTGTTTTGAACTCTAGTAAGTGGTTTTAGCTTGGATTTGTGCCTAGAGTTGCTATTCGCTTCAAGAGATAGTTTACTTGCTTTGTTCACTTGTTTAGTATACTTGTTTTGCCATCTATTTCAATTGTTTTTTTTTTGCCTGGTTTTGACCTATAAGAAGCTCTGTTTTTGTGATTTAAAAGTGGTGGTTTGAGCCTTTTTTAGTTAGGGGTGGTTCACCTTTTTTGCTTACTAGTTTGCTAAGCTTTTGTGCCATTATTCATCACTTTCAAATCAACTTTTTTGGGCCTTTTAACCACAGAATTTTAGAGGTTTTTTAGTGGTAAAAAACTCATTTTGAAGTCCAAAATTGGAGGGGTTAACCTCCCCTCCTCAGGTCTTGTTTGCATGCCTAGTTAGCTTCACATGCTAACATGTTTTTTTAGCCTAACTTAGCTTGAGTCCAGCATGTTTTACATTCTATTTTGAACTATTTTGCCACTGTTTTGGCTGTTTGGTACTTTTTTAGTCTTGTTTTGCATGCCTCTAGTGTAATAGTTAATGTTTTAAGGCTTTAAGTAGCATTGGTTTGAGTTGATTGCATGTTTTAGTGCTTTCATCACTCAATTTCAGCCCATAAAATCTCTATAATCTCCCTCATTTCTTCCCTTTTTCATTTGCTTTGAGAGTTGTTTCAACCTTAGGGTTGTTTAAGCTTGAGGTTGAGACTTATGCTTAATGGTTTAATCCTCCTTTGAGGGTTCATTACCAATGGCATGAAGCTTCTTTCATGCCTTAAACTACCCCTTGGTTTACCCTTCTTTCGCTTTAGAAGACACTCACCAATGGACTTAATTGGGTAATGAATGGTTTGGTAATTAAAATGAGTAAACAACATTGGCAAGTAAAAGTGTGCAAGATAAGCATTCTTTGTGTTGCATTGCATGTGTTCAAATCGGACGTTAATTTGAACACAAGAAAAATGGGACATTTCATACTCAAAGTGATGAAATGTGTCATTTTTCTAGGTCACCATTGCCCTTGATCATGCATGATAGAGTGGTGGTCATTTTGGTCTTGTTTGTGCATTTATTGAACTTGTACAAACTTGGTCCCTTAGCCATCATGCATGGAAATTGCTTGATTGATGGTTTGAGGGCCAAGAGTTTCTCTCCTTTGAGCTTGTGTGATGATAAGAAGGGTAAACAACCAGTGAGAATACACTGTTTTGCACTATTTTGCTCTCTGTTGCAGCATGAAAGTGTGAACCACTAGTGGCCGACTGGCCTCTTGTCTTTCTTGTCGGCCATCAATGATTTTTGCACAATGTGATGGTAAGATGAAGTAGAGGTGTTCTGGAAGTTGGCAGAATTTTTAGCGTGCAAATGTGCAAGCAGAGGCTTGCAACAGCAAGGCAGTGGCTTTTCAGGTGTAGAATCGAGCATGCACATGCATATCCATCGCTTCCCGGGGCTAAGTAGTTGATTACTTAGTTTATTTGCAATTGACTTGTCATCCATTAATTAGCTAAGTAGTTAATTAGATGTGATGTAATTATTTAATTAGATAGTTAGAATAGTTAATTAGTTTCAGTTTGTAATAGTTAGCTTCATTAGCATAGCTAGCTAGTTAGCTCTTATTCATTCGGATCCCATCCCACCTTAGATCTCCAAGGGACTGGTTCACCCGATGGAGCCGCCGTTTGAATTTGAGGTTGACCCTACTTCATTGAAGGTCAGCAAGTTAGAAAAACTCTTTAAACGAGCTCAGGGCGTGAATTCAATCCTTGATATTGAGAATGGATACACTGATTCGGCAGTGACTTTCCTAGATAGATTCAAAATGTCGCATATAAACCGGTTTGATGGTTTTGGGGATCCTATGGTTCATCTACGGTTATTCTCTAATATCATACGACCAATGGGTCTCACTAGACTATAGAAGCTGTCACTCTTTGGCTGGACCTTGTCGGGTATAGCAGCCATTTGATATGCCAAGCTTGAAGACTCTGTGAAGAGAAATTGGGAGGAAATGGCTGAGGCCTTCATAACGCAGTACTCCTACAATACTCAGATCGAGGTCACTACTCGTGATCTCGAAGCGACCCGCCAGGAGTTGAAGGAGGGCTTCTCAGATGTTATGACTCGATGGAGGGCCAAGGCCTCTATGATGACTATCTGGCCGTCTGAAAAGGTCCAGATCAGAATGGTGGTCTGTAACTTGCAAGGAAGATTATTACTGAAGATGATAGTCTTGCCTTTGTCTACTTTTGCTGAGTTCCACGAAATAGGGGTGCAAATAGAGGATGCGATGAAGCAGGTTCTGATATACCACGAGAAGGAACAACCTAAAAGACCCTTTTCACGTAGTTCCAATGTAGCCACGACTAGCGGCACTTCTGCGCGGCCTTCGGATGTGAGCATGGTCACCACCACACCCAAGACGACCAATCCCTTTGCCGGCACATCCAATACAACTTCCCAAACCTCCGGCCATCAAGCTTGAGGCCAGAAGGTCTTCACACTGCTCTATATGTTCTTATCTGCAGCCCTGACGGTCCTAATAAAAAAGGGGCATCTTAAGCCGTTAGAATAATGCCTACTGCCCGATCCTCTCTCTCCAAAACACAACCTGGCCAAATACTGTGCCTTTCACCAATAGCATGGTCATGATACTAATCAGTGCTTCAGATTACGTCATGAGATTCAAGATCTCATTGACAATAAGGTGATAACACCTCCCGAAAAACCCAACATCACTACAAATCCTCTCCCACCACATAACCAAGCCCCTCCACCTTGGCAAATAAACCTCATCCACACACTGGCCATCTCTTATGACCCCAGTATATACATCACCCCCTCCCACCTACCTAAGCTGACATTGTTCATCCCAGAAAGCACAGACTTGTGCATGATGAACGCGTCCTCACTCCAACCCGAACCCGTGGTGGTGATAGTGGAATATGAAGAGAGGTCAATTTTGGTAGAGAAAATCAGTCCGTTGCCCGAGGGCTTTGAGGATTTATCTGATGGGGTGTACAGTTTGAGCTGTTATATTGTGCCAGTCAACCAAGCCGAGTCGGAAGTGGTGCTGCCAATTGGGATAGAGGTCAATGTAGTCTGAGAAGATGGACCCAGCTAGAGATTAGATGATCTACCTGACCTGGAGAAGGACATGGACAATTTACAGTTCTTTGATAAACATGATCAAGGGGACGTGCATATTAATTGGTTTAATCTGAATGGGTCAACCGATCATTCAAGGTGGCTAAGTGATATGCCCGATGTAGATGAGGAAGTTTAATTGAAGCTGGAACAACAGAAAGTGGAAACCGCAGCAATGGCTGAAACGGACAATAGAAAGGGTAAACTGCCGGAGAACACCTGTGCAGAACAAGTGGCTCAGGAACTGGGCATAGTTAGTACTGTACATACAGAACAAAAAGTCACGATAGAGTGGTTTGGGCAGGAAATGAGTGAAAGTGATCAGAAAGCTGGAATAGTTCAACACCCCATGGGGAATATTTCTGCAGAGGGAACACTTAGATCGGAACTGGACAATTTCTTATCGGTTGCCGGAGGTATGTGGTGGGAAAATGATGATCTGCATCTTGCCCACACCGATGAGAATTGGGGTGAAGGCCTTCCTGACAATACCTGGTATGTAGAGGAAGTTGACCACATGACAAGAAGTGGCTAATATTTAAAACCACCCCATCTAGACCAACCTGAGGCATCTGGGAAGGATAAGGAAGCAAAAAAATAGAAGGAAAGGCAGTTAGATGAAGAGGCTGTGCTGAAGTAGTTAAAGAAGATTCAAGCCGACATATCTATCTAGGGGTTGCTTATGGCTTCGCACATGCACAGGCAGGCTGTGCTGTCAGCAATGGATAAAGCCAAGTTGTCCATAGAGACCACTCCAGAACAACTGGTGGGATTAGTCTTCCCGGGGGGCGCTGCGCCAACTTTGACCTTTTTCGACAAGGAATTGCTGCCGGAAGGCTCTGCATACAACAAGCCTCTATACATATCCGTAGAGTGCCGAGAAAAGTGGATATTAGTAGTACTGGTCGACACTGGGTTAGCAATTAATGTCTATCCTTGTTGCACGACCTATGCTATTGGTTTGAAACTGGCAGAGTTTGTGCCTACGGCCCATGTGATCTGGTCGTACGACAATACAAGAAGAGAAGTGATGGGAACAGTTCAGATCAAAACGCAGGTCAGTCCAGCCCAACAGGACATTGAATTTCATGTATTGGATGTGCTAGCCATTTTCAACCTACTACTTGGGTGACCTTGGCTGCATCAAGTAAATGCTATCTTTTCCACTCTCCACCAAATGCTGAAGTACCCCTATGGAAAAAAAGTGGTGTGGACTTGCCTTTTTTCGTCCCCCGCCTTTTGGAAAGGGTAAAAAATGAAGGCCTCACAATTTGGACTCCCGCGGTTTTGAATCTAGTCTCACAAGTGCAATGTGAAACTGATAATCACCAAAGAATCCAATTCGGTAAACCTTTTTGGAAAATTGATTTTAAATCAAATAATGCCAAAATTAGACTACTTTACCAGATACAGAGTCGCCACCTAAATATTTTGTTTTGAGAAAATTTAGGAAATCCTGACTCGTGCCAAAGGCCACGTGTCTGTCATCACCAAAGTTGCTTCAGCTCAGGAACTTAGGTACGAGAGGGGAAGCTCATGGATTGAGCACCCCCGCTTGCCCGATCAAAGATCGGCCTCTACTAATCATGACATAATTTTTTTTTATAAACATTATGTGCTCTTGTTCCGGTTATTAATCTAATTTTACTATGTGATGCACACATCCAAGTATAGACTACATCGTAAGAGTTAGAACATTTTAAGTCATGTTTGTCTTGCGAAAATGGTTTGAATTTGCCACCCTCAAGTGGGCTTAAAGACGCAGTTTTGCCGCCAAACATAGTGGGCTTAAAACATGATTTTGCCACGACAAAGTGGGCTTTAAAACATACATTCATTGAATTGTTCCAATTCAAACAATAAGCCTTCATCCACAGGCATTCATGCAATTTAGTAAATAAGCACATAGCCTCATGGCAAGCATGCTAATCATGGCAACATCAACACACATGCGATATGCTGAAGCGTGAAAACTCATCTAGTACTCCAAGCTAGGAAAGAAAACAAAGTTAGAAAAATGCATGATTCCTAACTATGTTAAATAACTAATGCAACACATGCAATAATGCAAATAAATAGGCTCGGCTACTTAATCATGATATTTGCAACATTTTGATAGCATGCTTTTAAGCACGTATTCAAAGAAGTATTGAATTTGACAATGCAGTTTGAATGATGCGCCGAGCCTTGGTGCATGCAAGACAAATGAATGGATGCAAACATGCAAGCATAAGGTATGCTAATCGAAAATGCCCCTAATCTAACCATTAAAAGCGATTAAATAAAAAAGAGAAAGACGTGGGGTTGGAAGACATGCGCACACACATGCACACTTATTACAACATTGTGCCCTCGTGAGGGAGGGTTTGAATGAAACAAAAAGCCAACTAGCTACGCTAATTAAGCTAACTATTACAAAATGAAACTACTTAACTAACTTATTCTAAGCTAATTAAATATTACAAAATGAATTAATTAGCTAAACACTTTACCTAACTAGTTACAAAGTAAGTAAATTAGCTACCACTAATTAACTAAATAAAGCAATTAAATGGCCTCGAGGGACGAAGGATGCATGCATGCTCGGCTTCTCCACCCGAAAATGCCATCGCCTTGCCATTGCAGCCTCTGTTTGCACATGTTTGATCATTGAAAATTGTGCTAATTCCCAGAACACTTATGATCCCCTTCAGGAGCACACAGTGCAACTTTCTTCATTGATGGCCGGTCGGCTACTGTTGGTGGCCGTCGGCCACTACTGGTGGCTGGTCGGCTACCCCTTCCCTGAACTTTCTTTTGTGCTGCAACAGAGAGCAAACAGAGGCAAAGCAGTGTATTCTCAAGGTTTTTTTGTACTATTACCCTCTTTATCCTTACACAAGCTCAAACGAGTGTAACTCTTGGCCCTCAAACCATC
This sequence comes from Camellia lanceoleosa, assembly GCA_025200525.1. NCBI lineage: Eukaryota > Viridiplantae > Streptophyta > Magnoliopsida > Ericales > Theaceae > Camellia > Camellia lanceoleosa. The sequence continues at coordinate 132,253,165 of CM045771.1, read as the reverse complement.
AACCAAGCATTTTCCATGCATGATGGCTAAGGAGCCAAGTTTGTACAAGCTTAATGAGTGCAAAACAAGACTTAACAAAACCATTACCCTATCATGCATGATCAAGGGTAATGGTGACCAAGGAAAGTGGCACGTTTCATCACTTTAAGTATGAAACGTCCCATTTTCCTCCTGTTCGGATTAACGTTTGATCCAAACACATGCAATGCAACATGAAAGATGCCTATCTTGCCTCTTTTACTTGCCATGTTTTGTTTACTCATTTTAGATTACCAATCCATTTTTTAATCGGTTAAGTCCAAAGCTGAACGTCCTCTAATGGAAAGAAGACTTAAACCACAAGTGCCTTGGGCATGAAAGAGATCTCATGCTGTTGGTAATGAACCCCCGAAAGGATTAAACCATTAAGCATGAATGTCTCAATTTCACACTTAAGTAAACAAGTGGTTTAAAACCACTTTCAAAAAAAAAAAAAGAATAGAGGGAGATTGCAGAGATTTCAATGCTGAAATGGAGTGCAAAATAACCCTAAAACATGCTTTCAACTCAAAAGAATGATGATCAAAGTATTAAAACACCAAGCTAATGAAGGAATTAACTCTACAACCAGGCCATACAAGGTTCAAAGGACTTAACCAGCCCAAAATAGAGCTAAAACAAGTCAAAACAATAGCAAAAATATGATGAGATCAAGTTACAAAATGCTAGAAAAACATGCTAACATTTTAAGCTATCTAGGCATGCAAACAAGACACAATGAGGGGAGGTTAACCCCTCCAATTTTGGACTTCAAAACAAAGTTTTTACCACTGAAATAACTCTGATTTTCAGTGGTTAAAAGGCCCAAAAATTTTAATTGAAAGGTGATGAAAGATGGCACAAAAAGCTTCACAAGCTAAGGAAAAAAAGGGGGGACAACCCCCTAACTAACAAAGACTCAAACTACTATTTTTATACCTCAAAAACAGAGTTTTTTATACTTCAAAAACAGCCTTAAAACAGTTGAAAAAGATGGCAAAGCAAGTATGCACAATAAGCTTAAGTGAGGTAAGTGCAATACCTTTGAAGCAAAAATGCAATTCAGCCACAAACTCAAGCTCAAATCCCCCTCCAAGGCTCAAACAAAGCTCCAAGGGACCTCAGCTCAAAGGTGAGAGTGTTTGGTTAAGGGTTGATGTGCAAAAGTGTAGAGAAACCAAACAAGTGTATGCAAAATAACAAGAGAGAGAGAGAGAGAGAGAGAGAGAGGTCTAGAGAGAGAAAGAGATTTTTGGTCCAAAAATTCTAACCGCCAAAAAATGGGGGAGGACACCCCCTATATATAGAAAATCAAGGTTTGAGCTTGAATTCATCTTACCATACACGTGTATGAAGATGCAGTTCAGTGAGCAACAGTTGGCACAGCTAGCAAACAAATATCTGAAAAACGAGACCAATGGCCGTCGGGCACCACTGATGGCCATCGGCCACTACTAGTGACCGACAGGCATAACTCATGGCTGGCAAGGTCTAGGGTTGGCCGACAGGTCACCCTCCTTTCCAGGCAGAAACAACAAGCTCTTGGTCCAAAAACATGCACAAAACAGATAAGTTTAGAGGCTCAAAGACAAGGCATTCCACCAAGGACTTCGGGCGCTCAAAATGAACACAAACAAGAACGATCATCGAGTGCACAAACGATGACGTCTAAGTCTTGAGGACGGTCAAAAATTTGGTGTCTACAGTTGCCCCTCTTTGATAGATCGGAAGTCATAAAATGACGGGAGTCAAATGTCAAAGCCCAGAGACGACTCATTTTTTACAAAGCTGAAAACTTGGACAAACAAACAAAACAAAGAACAAAGAACAGTTGCGCCCGCAGGCTGCCTACATATCCCTTTACAAGGAATCAAACCAGCATAGTTCTGAGGCAAGGTGCAAGTGATATGCATGATGCAGGAACATAACTTATGATCATGTCATGAGACTGTAACGAAACATCTAGATGCAAATATTATGCAAAGAAATGCTACATTCATGCAAACCGAAACAAGGTATAGCAACCTCATACACGAAAGTAAGTAAGCAAACATGCTACGCATGGGAATTACAAGTCCAAACCACATTTCATGCAAAAAGGATGTAAGAAAATTATGCAAACTTAACTAGGCATCACGCAGGAAAGGCAAAGAATAACACAAACACAGATGCACCCGAGGTGTCAAACAAGATTCTAATGGGTTGCACGTGAAAGGAGAAAAGGATAGCGTGGACACCAGGACATACCCAAATGTCTCAAACTGGAGCATCCTAACACGCCGCATGCGAGAGGAGAAAAAGGTAACGAGAACACCGGGACGCACCCAAATGTCTCTAACCGAATGCATCCTAACGCGTTGCACATGAAAGGAGAAGAGGGTGGTGTAAACACCCGGGTGTACCCGAATGTTTCTAACCGAAAGCGTTTTAACGCGTCGCATGCGAGAGGAGAAAGAGGTAATGAGAACACCGGGATGCACCCAAATGTCTCTAACCGAAAGTATCCTAACGCGTTGCATGCGAGAGGAGAAGAGGCAACGAGAACACCGGGATGCACCCAAATGTCTCTAACCCAAAGCATCCTAACACGTCGCATGTAAGAGGAGAAGATGGTGGTGTAAACACCAGGCGTACCCGAATGTTTCTAACCAAAAGCATCCTAACGCGTTGCATGCGAGAGGAGAAAGAGGTAATGAGAACACCGGGACGTACCCAAATGTCTCTAACCGAAAGTATCCTAACGCGTCACATGCGAGAGGAGAAGAGGCAATAAGAACACCAGGACGCACCAAAATGTCTCTAACCGAAAGCATCCTAACGCGTCACACGCGAGAGAAGAAGATGGTGGTGTAAACACCGGGCGTACCTGAATGTTTCTAACCAAAAGCATCCTAACGTGTTGCACACGAGAGAAAAAAGAGGTAATGAGAACACCAGGACGCACCCAAATGTCTCTAACCGAAAGTATCCTAACGCGTCACACGCGAGAAGAGAAAAGGCAACGAGAACACCGGGATGCACCCAAATGTCTCTAACTGAAACAAGGTGTTTGAGGAATAGGAATGATCTCACATGGATTCCTCTGAATGAACCGTACATACAATATCGTCTGGTTGCATCAGCTTTGAATGAACCGTACATACAATATTGTGCCTACATAAGAAAGAAACTCAACAAGCATAACATAGCAAGAGTGCATGTTCTATGCACAATAAAACAAAAGCTTGTTCTATGTGAGATGAATTGGAAGCATGTTCTATGCAACAACAGGGAAGTGCGTGTAATAATAGCCAAAAACATGTTCTATGCAATAGACAGAGAAACACATATTCTATGGAATAGTATAGGGTGCATGTTCTATGCAATGATCAATAGTAGAAAATGCATGTTCAATGCGAGATTAACAGCATGCTCGATACAAACACCAAATGCATGCTCTATGCGAATGGGAAACTGAAGCATGCTCTATGCAACTGTGAGAAGTGTATTTTCTATGTGAAACATCTGTGAAATGTGCGTTCCACGCAACAACAAAGAAATGCATGTTACGTTCTATGTAATGACAAAAACGTGCTTGATAAAATCGACTCAGTTGCAACTTCTGATTTACCTCTCGGAAGAGTTACAATATGTTTCAAAAGGATACACCTCGTTCATGTTGAGTAATGAGGAGCCATGCACCGAAGACACAGTTCGGAGCTTCCACAGAGACACTTTGAGCTTAAAAGTGAACATTTCTTGCACCTTCTTGAGAACCAAGGGCACAAAACAACAGAAAAACACATAGGGAGAGCACTGGAGGTCTGTTGGCCACCCTGGAGGGGTGTCAGCCACTTGTCGGCCACTAATGGATGTTGTCGGCCACCGATGGCAATTCAAGGCCATTTTGGTCTTTTCTCCTCGGGCCTTTAAGTAAACACACCCAAACTTCATTTCCTTACACCTCCATAGCCGAAAATCCTTCCTCTTCCTCTCTAGACACTTTTCCTCCATAGATTTGGACTTTATACACATTTTCCAACACCCCATGCAAAGTTGATTCGTTAAACCTCTTGATTTCCTTCGTTTTGAACTGATTGGAATTTGTTTTCGGTGCTTTTTTCTTCATTTTTACCACTTGAGGCTTGTTCCTCTTGAGTTTCTCTTGGGTTTCGTGCCTTTTCCCGGGCTTTGACTTTTTTCCATATTCTCTCTCTTAGGATTGACTTTTGTTGACTTTTGGCATTCTCCACCCATTTTGCTCATTTTCGCCCACTTTCTCACCTTCTTTCCAGATGGCAGACGACATTCCCCATGACAGAGGTTCCCGGGGATGGAAGAAGATCCCGAACATGTACCATTACCACCCCGGGTTCGACCCTTTGACCCAGAGACATACCATTTTAAGGTGCACGTACTACTGCCCGATACCGTCCATCATTTCAGTGATTTTGCACGAAGCGTGCCAGAGGATCCTTGCTGCGCGAGTCGGAGTCTCACTTATCCTACGACGCCACCGAGGTATACACTGTCTTCTTCATTTTCCGCAATATACCATGCATTTCTTGCATAAATCACACTCTTGCACTATCTTTCATCTGCTTGTCTTAGACACATTCTTGCACTGTATTTCTTACACTGCCTTCCATCTATTTGTCTCAAACGCATTGTTGCACTTTATTTCTTACACTACCTTCAATCTGTTTGTCTCAGGCACATTCTTGTACTGTATTTCTTACACTGCCTTTTATCTGCTTGTTCTAATTATAGGGAGACTCATGGTCCATCCGAGGATACGGAGCCACATCTAAGAGGGAGTGGTATATGGACCTCCCTACTGGCGTTCGTTAGATTGTTGACGAGGTCAGATTCGGCTTATTTTTCATAGGGCTATCGCGCTTCATCGCGAACAGGGCCTTGCTTGGTGCACTAGTAGAGAGGTGGTGGGACACCACCAACTCTTTCCACTTCTCTATTGCAGGTGACATGACGATGACCTCGTACAAATTTGTTATGCTCACGGGCATCGAGGTAGGAGGTCGCCCGATCCCGTATGACATAGACATGGGCGAGTGGGAGGCCGCCTGGATCTACCTGCTGGGGACATGCCCACCCCTCTTTCGATCAGGGATGGTTCAGTACAGCTGGTTTGTAGATCATTTCAGAGGGACAGCCCCAGAGACCCTAGAAGAGATCGAGTAGTATGCCCGAGGATTCTTGATGTTCCTCTTTGGCACCACCTTGTTTGCTGACAGGGCGAACACTGTTGGGCTATATCTCCTGAGCGCCTTGGTGGACCTGTTCCAGGTCTGGCATTACGATTGGGGCGGCATTGGCCTCGCTACCTTGTACTGCTACATGAGCTTTACATCTCACAGGAGCGGGAACAGAGTTGGCGGTTACTGGAGAGCCTGGGAGGTATGCTTACTTTTCTGCCGTGCTTTTTGCTTTGCACTTTTTGTACACTGTACGCACATAGTTTGACCTCTACTTTGCATTTGTACTTTCTGTACGCTGCATTACACACTCTATTTTCTGCATCTTCTCTATATTCTGCATTCTCTGTACATTGCACACATATTCTGCTTTCCGCATTACCTGTGTTTATTTGTTGTATACTCACTGTCGCTCTTTTGCCTTTGCAGCTATGGGTATACGCATACTTTCCCACCCTCGCCCCAGAGCCAGAGGTGGATATGCCTCCTGTCGTGCCATACTCTCATCGGTATGATGGGAGATGCTAACGGACGACCCGAGAGACTTTTTCATTTTTCTACCAATATTTTGACACACCGACCGCAGCCGAGGTAACTCAAAATTCACAGTTATTTTTGTGGAGAAGTGGTTTGGAAATACTCTTTGGATCCAGTAGGACGCTCGTGATCCTCAGCTAGTCACCTAAAAAAGAATGAACATTTTGGTCGGGGGTGCCGGAATTAGCACTTCAACGGACAAGTCAGTGTATACTTTCTTGGTTGCTTATATCTTAAGTTAATCTTACTAGTTCTCACATACCTTTCTTTGGCTGACGCTCCTCTATTTATATTTTTCTTTTGGGCCTCAGGATCGGGCCCACCTTTAATCTATTGCATGTTTATGTATTCGGCCTCAGATCGACTTGTTCCTCGACTGATTAATATATTCGGCTTTGGGATCATCCAGGATGAAGCCAAGTACAAATTCTGTTTGTGACTGTCCTCATACCTTTATTCGGCTTTATTGCCCCCATAATATTCGGCTCCCACAATTGTCCCCCAAACATCCTATTAATGCTAGTTACTCGGCATGTTTGGTTTTGAACTTGAAAAGTCAAGGAAGGAACGACGGTTAACCTCATTCCAACGCATCTCAGAACACGTTTCTTAGGCATCATTACATCTTCCCACTTCTTTGTACGCTTCCTTCATTTAATGCGATTTGAAACTATGTTGTCCCTTTGAGTGTAAGTTTTTTGAATACTCAAAGCTTCTAGTTTGCCTCTTGATATACTTCCATTTTGCGACCTCTGCAACTTCCTCCTGTTTCTCACTGTCTCTTCTGCTTTTTGTAAGTTCTCTTCTCCTTCATTTCGAATCCCATTTCCTTGTTTATTTTTGGTTTTGCATAATCCTTAGGTTGGTTAGGATGGCAAAACACTTGAAAGAACTCCTTTCGCCGGAACGAATTTTCGATTTTCGACGCCATTATTCCATCCCCGACAACGTCTATCTATCACTCATGGCAGACAGCACCACTGATATGTAGAGGACTAATGAAAGTACAATCATCTTTCCTCTCTTATCAATTGTTGAGGGCGGAGTCCGTTTTTCCATTCACCCATTTTTAAGGGCCATCCTTCGATACTGGGGTTTAATCCCTTCCTAGCCTAATGTTAATTTCTTCTGAATCATAATGGGGATTATGGAGTTGAACTGACGCCTTAGGATTAATCTTGGTATACCTGCAATTCGGTATTGTTATGCCTTAGCCAAATCTGCCGGTCGGCTGGGACGCTATTTTCTCAGGGCCAAGGATGCCAATCATCACTTAGTGACTATGCTTGCCAGCTCTGGCAAGCGTGTTGATGATGTAATGGTCGTTGTCCGAGGCAACTGGGAATTCGGCAAGGGTGAAGATCGCTTAGATCCCGTGCCAAGACAAAAAGGCGAACCAGGTGGCCATATAGCTCATTTTTTATTTTTTATTGTTATATATTTATTCGGCTTTCCTTCTATGTATATACCATTTTGTTTATGCAGGAAACGATTTGAAGAAAGTTTTGGTTTCAGCCGACGACGCCGTACTTGCGGAAATTAAAATTGTGCTCGAATTCTTTGGCCATTCGAATCTTTAAGATATGAGCCAACCTACTCTACATTTTCAGCTACGGATAACATTCCGATTCCGAGGGGTGAGCAGTAGCTTACGACGCTTATTCTTCTAAACTTCAAGAATCTGAGGCAAATTGGTCTTGAAGCTTCAGATTCGAACAAGTAGCCGGTTCTTGAGCAGCGGATCAACCCTCGACAAACTCAAACACTAGAGTTTGACGCGGCACTGAATTCAGCTTTTGAGGAAGCCGGCCTCAACCCTCCATCGACTTTGAGCCGACCGGACATCTTCTCCGAAGATATTTTCACCGACTTAGGGGACCTACCTAACTCATGTCCTGATACCATGGCCGGTGAGTCGCTTACTCAGTTGGCAGAGGAAAATGCCGAGAGGATGGTCAGACGAAGAAAGCCGGCCGACGATCTCACCACCACCCTCCGCTCGGTTAGGATGAGTCTACACCACTTCCCTGTTAGGAGACTCATGCTAATACAAATAAATCGAGCTTTTTGTCAGTCAACCAGAGGGCTAGGTGTCGAAGCAAAAAGGGAAAAAACGTCCAGCCGAGACCGAAGATTATTCAAAAAACTTGGTTGATAAACGGCCACGCATAGAGGAATCGGACCTGGTTGTGCCATTTACAGTACAACCTAGGATAAAGAACGTGCCGATTGCTTCCGATGCATCGGCCGTGAAAGATGCTGCAGTGGCCTTGAGCTTGGCTCCTCAGTTTCATTGTCGGTTGATAAGGCGACCTTTCAGGTAGAGCTTGATCTGTTGTCCATAGCACTAGCCGCTTAATTGGAGATATTGGTATGTGTCAATCCTTGGTTTTGCATCAAAAACTAAAAATTTTTGTATATCACCTATCTTATTGGTTCATTGGTTTGTAGGCGGCGGGGAGGATAGCAGAGATTGGTTGTCGCCACTATGATGCAATCGAGCAGATTGGCTTTCTGACAGCCGAAGTAGGAGTTGAAAAGAACGATGTAGCAGAGGCCTCTTGCCGAGCGGCGGAAGAAAAAGCGAGGGTCCATGTCGAAGCTGACAAGACCAAGAATTTTGATCAATTGAGGTTGGTCGCTGAAGGAAGAGCGAACGCGAGCGAAGAAGCGCTCAAATTGGCCAACGAGAGGATATCCAAGCTGGAGGCTGACTCTGAAGATTTAAAGAAGGCGAAGGAAGAAGCCAAATCTTAGGCATCTAAGGCTTTCCAAGCCGGCAAGGATGCAGCCTTAGAGAGCTATGTCGAGGAAGTGCCTATGTTCGAAAACAGGGTGTAGACGTGCCCGAACGTCACGGCTCTGCGTGCGAATTTGCGCGAAATCCGGTTTGTTCATTGAACTACTACAATTCGGACTCAATGTCACGGTTCTGAATCTAATCTCGGAAAGTGCAATGCAAGGCTGATAAATCACCAAGAGTCCAAATTCAGAAAATCGTTTTGGAAAATTGATTTTTATAAAGAAGTGCCAAACATGGATTGCTTTGCCAGATACAGAGTCGCCACCTAAATGTTTTTGTTTTGGGAAATTTAGGAAACCCTGACTCGTGGCTAAGGCCACATGTCCGTCATCACCAAAGTTGCCTCGGCTCAGGAACTTGGGTACGAGAGGGGAAGGTCATGCAATGAGCACCCCCGTTCACCTGATCAAAAGATCGACCTTTACTAACATGATATATTGTTTTTGAAAACACATGCGTTCTTATTCCGGTTTATTAGCTAGCTTACTATGTGATGCGCACATCATACAAGTATAGACTAGATCGCCTAAGGTCGAACAAAACATCTCATGTTTGTTTGAAAATGGCTTGAAGGTGCTACTCGCAAGTAGGCTAAGACGTGGATTTGCCACCCTCAGGTGGGCTTAGAAAACATGATTTTGCCACCTCAAGTGGACTTAAAACTCGCATTTCGATGAATTGTTCCAATTCAAGTAATCCAACCTTCACCCACAGACATTCAGATAGTTATATCATTTAAGCAATTAGCCTCATGACAAGCATGCTGTCATGGCAACACTCACACACATGCAAGATGCTAAAGCGTAAACACTTACAGTGTACTCCGAGCCAAAACAGAAGCTAGTTAGTAATCATGCATGATCCTAGTTCATGTTAAGATGGCTAATGCAACACATGCAAAAATGCAACTAGAAATAGGCTCGGTTATTCTAAGATGGCGTATGAGATGCAACTTGATAACATGCTATTGAACACGTATTCGAATAGGAATCAAAATACAATGCAGTTTGTATGATACGCCGAGCCCGGTGCATGCAAGACAAATGAATGATGCACGCATACAAGCATAAGGATGCTAATCAAAACATGCCCTAAAACTAACCATCGTAAGCAGTTAAATAAAAGGGAGAAAGACGTGGGATTAGAAGACATTCACACACTCACGCACACTTATTACAAAATTTGCCCTCTCGAAGGAGGGTCTGAATAAATAATACAAACCAACTAATTAATTAACTATCCTAGCTAATTAATTATTACAAAACTCTTAACTAATTAAACAAATTAATTAAGTTACAAAACCAACTAAGTGTGAAATTAAAACATGTTGCCACAGCTCTGCCTCGAAGTGATGAATGATGCATGCTCGATCACCTTGCTCGGAAATCCGTTGCCATGCCTCATGTTGCCTCTATTTGCACTGTTTTTAACTTCTGAAAACTGTGAAAATCTTTGTGATGCTTCTGAACCACCCCATGGACACTCTAAGAGGCCATCGGCCAAATGGTATGGTCACCGGCCAAAGGATAAGGGTCATCAACCACTTATGAGGCTATCGGCCAAACATTTTAAGCCGATCGCACACTAGATAGCCGATCAGCCATCTCTTCCTGCAAACTCCTCCTTTTGCTGCAGCATAGGACAAACAGAGGTATGGCAATACATTTGCAAGAAAATGTGTGCAACTACACCCCTTATCATGTTTGAGGCTCAAAGGTGTGTAGTGCTTGACCCTCGGGCCACCAATCACGCATCTCAATGCATGATGGCCAAAGAGGCCAAGTTGTGCAAATCAATATGGAATGAAATGCACAAAAACACATAAGCTCCTTAAACTCTATCATGTTGGATCAAGAGCGTCGGTGACCAAGGATTGAGGTACGTTTCATCACTTCAAGTATGAAACGTGCCTTCTTCCTCGTGTTTGGCCTAACACCCTAACCAAACACAATGCAAAAGACAGGCATGCAAACAAAATAGCATGCGACAACATGCAAAGATGGACTTAAACTAAAATGGAAAGCTCTCAAACATGCCCAAATCAATGGCCAATAGTGCTGAAATGATGGTATGAAGAGCATGAAAAGGCAAGACAAGCATGCATGCCAATTGGCTTAAGGATTAAGGCATAAAGATGCAACTCTTAAGCACACTTAAAGAGTGACAAGCATGGATATGTGATAGCACCATAAGCTCTGAAATCATGTATGGAGTGATGCCAAATCAACCAAACAAAGCAAGTATAGCATATCGAGAGGCTCAAAGCTCAAGGTTAGCAAAGGGACTTATACCATAGCCATACAAAGCAAGCCCCAAAGGGCCAAGGGCAACCAAAACAGTCCCAAAATAGGTCAAGATGAGACCAAAAACATGCTCGAACCTAGCCAACACAAGCTAGAACAAAAGACCAAAAGCATGAAGCATGCAAGGCTACAAAGGGGTATTACACTACACCTATTAAAACCAAACATGACATGACTTAACCAATAAAAATCAAAGTTATGGAACATCAAAATAACCCCAAAAATCCACTGAGATGGCATCCCAAAGACCTAAGCAAAGAGGCATGCACAATGACCCACTCTTAAAGCATAAAACACCAACTCTTCAAAGCATTGAAAGAATGACCAAGGCAAGTGTATGACCATGAAACATGCACTGAAATATCATTTCAAATGATGCCAAATCATGAGAATAGTCTAAGCAATGCATGCTATTGGACTTGATGCACAAAGCTAACAAGCTAAATTGAACCATGGCTATACAAAACAATGCATGCAAGACTAAGACGACACCAAATAGAGTTCAAGCATGGTAAAACATGAGGGAAAGCTTCTTTGAGTTGAGCCAAAACATGCAAGAATGATGGTCCAAACACAAGATGCATGCTATGCTAACATGCAAGATTGCACTACAAGTATGTGAAACATGCAAGATGCTATCAAACCAACACAAAATAGAGTTGAGGCATGCTAAAATGACACCAAAAATTTGCTGAAATGGAACCAAAACAAGCTAAGCAAACATGCTACTATTATGAGCCATTTATACTAGCATACAAGACAACAAGGAGAGGGGATGACCCTCTCCTATTTGGGACCTCAAAACCACCTTTCCACCATTGAAAATCCTCTGGATTTCAGTGGTAAGAAGGCCTAAACAAGGTGGTCTCAATAGCTTAAAAGGATGGTACAAAACAAGGCCAAACAAGGCCTAAGAGGGGGTAGACTACCCCCAACACAAAAGTGACCTTAAACAAACATCACAAGCATGAAAAATCAAAAAAATTTACAGTAGAAATTTAAGCTTAAATCAACATGCAAATAGGTCTAAAAGTTTAAGCCAAAATAGGGGATTAAAAGGTAGTTTACTCACCCTTGAAGAACACCTTCAAGAACACAACTCCAGCAATTTTTCTGAGTTCAAGCCAACCCAAAAACTCTAAAACCAACTCCTCAGTACCTCAGCAACAAAAGGATGGTGTTCTAGTAGGTGTTTGTGTGCAATAGTATGAAGAAAATACACTTTAAGGCACAAACACACACAAATATATAGAGAGAGAGAGAGATATATAAAGAGAGAGATACATATCACTTCTATATCAAGATTTTCAGAACCTCTGGAAAGGGAGAGGGGCCTCCCTTCTTATAGAATTTCAATTCTCAAGCTTGTTGAACAAGCTTGAGTCTTGAGGCAAATCTCTCCATACATGTGTATGGAGGATGAGAATTGTGCTCACCAGCTGGCACAACTGGCACAAAAATATCTACAAAAGCAGATGGAAAGGTCTCGGCCAAGAAATATGGCTGATCGACCAAAAAGAGTGCCGATTGACCACCACTTATGGCCGATGGCAAGAAAACATGGCCGATGGTACAAGGCCTTAGCTGATGGGTTGTTGGGATGGCCGACAAGCCACCCTCTTCTCTCAGAATCAAAATCACAAGCCTTGGTCCACAACCATGCACAAAACAGACAAGTTGAGAGATCCTAAGGCAAGGCACACAGCCGAGACCTTTGGGAACTCAAAACGAACACGAGCATGGATGATCATCGAGTGTTCAAACGATGATGTCCAAGTCTTGAGGACGGTCAAAAATGGGATGTCTACACAAGGGCTTCAAACACGGCTGGCTCAAAGCCTTATCTGCCGCTAACGTGATATCGGAACAGCTGATTCCGTACGAGCAGGTAGACGTTGAGCCGCTGGAGTCTGACCCTGAAAACTAACCTAGGCTCAGTGATTTTCGTTTTGTTTTGGTATCCGAATGTATGTAGGTTTTGTTAGATTTTGATTGTATTTTGGTTAGAAGTTTTAGGGTAGCTTTCATGTGTAAATTGACTTCTGTTTGTACTCAATTTATGAATGAAAATTACCTTTGCTTTTTCAGCTTATTGAATGTGCATGTTAATAGCCAAGTAAAATGTAAAATCATGAAATAAGTTTTAACAAAACTATTAAATTAATTTGGCTCTAAATTAAATGCTTAGCTTCCAACCTATCTTTTTGGCAGAAAGGATTGATGTTGGGCCGAATAGATCAATTAATCTACCCTTGCCCTAGCGGATTAGTGAACGTGGTCAACGATTATCGGCCATTCATGGATTGGCTGGGACAGCCTATCTCTTCAGCACAAAGGATTGATGTTAGGCTGAATAGATTAATTAATTTACCCTTTGCCCCAGCGGATTATTGAACGTGGCCAACGATAATCAGCCATTCATGGATTAGTTGGGGCAGCCTATCTCTTCGGCACAAGGGATTGATGTTAGGCCAAATAGATTAATTAATCTTCCCTTTGCCCTAGCGGATTATTGAACATGGCCAACGATAATCGGCCATTCATGAATTGGCTGGGGCAACCTATCTCTTCGGCACAAAAGATTGATGTTAGGCCAAATAGATTAGTTAATTTGCCATTGCCCCAGCGGATTAGTGAATGTGGCCGCCGATTATTAGCTATTTAGGAATTGGCTGGGGCAGCATTAAAGAGATCGCTTTGGGAGCGCTGCACCCGTAGGTAATAAAAAGGGTGGTTGCGTTGTGCGCGTAGGTCCCATTAGTGTGTTCAAACTCAACTCAAACCAGTATGTCAAAGAACGTTAGATAAGAGTGAATGTCAAGTAGACTATTCTTCAACAACAGAGGAGAAGGTAGGACATTGGCTGAGCTAGACGCAGCGATAAATCGAAGTGGGGAACCTTCATGAACAAGAAGTAGGACGCTTGCGGAGTGGGAGAGACGTCACTCTCCACGTTATCAAAGTAGGTCACCTAGGAGGGAGAAGCGATAGCGGGGGAGCTCCCTTCATTCGCGAAGTGAGGCCAGTGGGCCACCGCACCCGTTGAGTTTTTCAGTCTTTATCGGGAACAAACCGATGACGGAAGCAGATTCGATCATTCGAGATCCATGCGTGGCAGTTGAATTTGCATGACAGATTTTTCCTCCAAAAGTCCAGCAGGCGATGATTGGTTGACCAGATTTCGAAGTGTTTCGAGAGGGCGTTCACGGAGCGGTGAAAGGACTATACACCGCCTATGAGATCGGCATGCGCCTTTGTGTCACGCGGTGGGAGATCGAACAGAAAGATGAACGCATTCGTAATTTAGAAGCTCGCGTAGAGAATGCCGAGCGGGAGTTAAGAAAAGTCAAAACCGCCGAGACTCAGTCGGCCGGCCAAGCTAACCCGATTGTGGAAGAAAGGGTGACCCAACGTCTTATAAGTCATGCGATTGCCGATCGTGATACGGCCAACATGTTTGCAATAAAGGCTGCAAAGATCAGGGCTTATGAACAAGGCTTCCATGCGGGCCGAAAAGTTGGGATAGAGAAGACAAAATAAAAGCTCACCGAGGAAGTCTGTCGATGCAAGAATTGTGGATTTAAGCATGGATGGGTCAAGGCTCTCCATGCCGCAGAGGCTCTCCGGGTAGTAGGCATTGACTCGGCATCGCCATTATATCAGGGTCATCATTTTCCCTTTGTGGCTTTTGAAGTCGAGAAGAGCGACAATGAGGGTGACGCCGAACAAAACTGAATGTATTGTATTACTTTAACATAAATTGGAAGTGAACTATGCATTCTCGATTAATTTAATGAAATATATTATTTTAAACGTTTGCATGTTATTTCAGTCTATGTTTATAGATTCAGCTATGATCATCTTCCATTTTATGTCAACTGCGTTTATGCGTTAATCGCAATATTCATGAAGAGGGCTCTGAATTCAGATGCCCTTTCATGCCAGCCGTGCTTTCTACAAAGGGCGTTTCGAATCCGGAGGCTTATTCAGCCTAAACGTGTCTTGCACGGATAGGGCTCCGAATTCAAAGGCTTTTATCTTTGCCAATCGTGATATCCACGAAAGGCGCTCCAAATCCGGACGCTTATTCGGCCCAAATGTGTCTTTCACGACTGGGGCTCCGAATTCAGAGGCTTTTATCTTGGCTAATCGTGATATCCACGAAGGGCGCTCTAAATCCGGAGGCTTATTCGGCCCAAACATGTGGCTTTTATCTTAGCCAATCGTGATATCCACGAACGGCGCTCCGAATCCGGAGGCTTATTTGGCCCAAACGTGTCATTCACGGATAGGGCTCTGAATTCGGAGGCTTTTATCTTGGTCAATCGTGATATCCACAAAGGGCGCTCCGAATCCGGAGGCTTATTCGGTCCAAACGTGTCTTACACGGATGGGGCTCCAAATTCAGAGGCTTTCATCTTGGCCAATCGTGATATCCACAAAGGGCGCTCCGAATCCGGAGGCTTATTTGGCCCAAACGTGTCCTGCACGGATGGGGCTCCGAATTCGGAGGCTTTAATCTTGGCCAATCGTGATATCCACGAAGGGCGCTCTGAATCCAAAGGCGTATTCGGCCCAAACGTGTCATTCATGAATGGGGCTCTGAATTCGGAGTCTTTTATCTTGGCCAATCGTGATATCCATGAAGGGCGCTCCGAATTTGGAGGCTTATTCTGCCCAAACGTGTCATTCACGGATGGGGCTCTGAGTTCGGAGTCTTTTATCTTGGCCAATCGTGATATCTACGAAGGGCGCTCCAAATTCGAAGGCTTATTCGGCCCAAACGTGTCTTTCACAGATAGGGCTCCGAATTCGGAGGCTTTTATCTTGGCCAATCGTGAAATCCACAAAGGGCATTCCAAATCCGGAGGCTTATTCAGTCCAAATGTGTCATTCATGGATGGGGCTCTGAATTCGGAGGCTTTTAGTTTAATGAACTAAATTTTGGATAATGAGGAAATAAGAAACCTTGCATTGAAAAAGTGAAATTTGTACACGGTGAACATTCGAAACAAGTATCATGCCCCACAAGTCGGGTTAATGATAGGATCTACGCAAATGCGTGGTATTTCAAAGACATGGCAGACTTCTCCCAGACATGTCTTTGAGCCGAAAAGCCCCTGTTTCACAACTCGATGAGCCAAAGAGCGCCCGCCGGAGTGGGCACCACAACTACCTTCATGTATTTCAGTCAAGAGTTCCTCAACTTTATCCGGATGAACACATTCTAGATATGGACCAGAAATGGATTTTTTGTAGAGCTTTCCTTGTGGATCGAAGTAATATCGCAGGGCTTTGTTTCATAGTTTGTGTGCTTCTTATTCGCCGGGAGCTGTTCAGAAGATAGGAATGCAGTGATAGGGTCCATCCAACTTAGGCCTGATTCTATGACATTGATTTGAATTGACTCTAAAGGGAAAATGCTCGGCTCGGGGATAAATCCTACTTCAATTGTCCGTTTAATTTCTGAGTTGATGGCGGATGCTAGGCAGGCCAGGGCATCTGCATGTGTGTTCTGATCCCGGGTTATTTGATTTAGTTCATGATGGTCGAATTTTTCCAGCAAAGAATTCGCCGTTTTCATGTAAGTTGCGATACGGTCATTTTTAGATGCGTATTCCCCCTTCAATTGGTTAATGACTAGCTTTGAATCGCAGAAGATAGGCAGACGCTGAGCACCAAGGAGATGTGCATTCTGTAGGCCGGTTAACAATGCTTCGTATTCGGCCTCATTGTTCGCTGCATCGAAGCCTAGTTTGACAGCCTGCTCGATTATTGCCTCGTCGGGGGCCATGATCACTATGCCCGCCCCACGGCCACGTTGGTTGGTTGATCCGTCAAAATACAACTGCCAAACGTCCCTAACGTAAATTCTCCAGTTCGGCTTAGGTTGAATTTGATTAGACTTAAAGTCGGCGAGGCATCTAGTGAATTCGGCCACAAAGTCGGCGAGCACTTGCCCCTTGATTGAGGTTCTGGGCAGAAACTGAATATTGTACTGGCCGAGTTCGAGAGCCCATTTTGAAATGTGCCCTGATGCTTCTGCACTACGGAGTACTGACCGAAGGGGGCAGTCCGTCAGTAACCCAATTGTATGCCCGTGAAAGTAATGTATTAGTTTTCTTGCTGCGATGACGAGAGCAAGGACGAGTTTTTCCAATGGAAGGTATCGTGTTTTGGTGTCAACCATTTCTTTGCTCACATAATAAACTGGCCGCTGCTCCCCAAGTTCTTCCTTTAATAGTACAGCGCGAACAGCCTGGTCAGAAACTGCCAGATATAAAATGAGCGGATTTCCTGCCGAAGGTGTTGTCAAGAGTGGAACTGATCGGAGGTAAGTCTTTAAACCGTCCAAAGTGGCTTTGCACTCGGGGATCTATTCAAAAGACCTCGCCTAAGGGTATGAAGAAACTGGCTTTAAAGTGATGCGTGGAACTACCGAAGAACTCGTTTCAAGGCGCGGTCATCCCCATTAGCTTTTGAACCTATGTGACCGATCGAGGAGAGCCGAGTTCTAGAATTGCTGTAATTTGCCTTGGGTTGGCTTTGATTCTATGATGGTTAACAATGTAGCCAAGGAATTTGCCGGACCCGATGCCAAATGCACATTTGGAAGCGTTAAGCTTTATTTTGTATTTGTGAAGAATGCCGAATGTCTCTTCCAGATTGGCTAGATGAGTTTGCTCTTCTTTGGACTTGACCACTATATCGTCAATGTACACTTCCATAGTACGGCCAAGTTGCTCCTTGAACATGGCAGTGACTAGTCTTTGGTAGGTTGCCCCCGCATTCTTCAGCCAAAGGCATGACCCTAGAGCAATTAGTCCCTTTTGGGGTGAGGAATGCAGTTTTGTCTTGGTCCTCCGGATGCATAGCAATTTGATGGTAGCCTCTGTAGGCATCCAGGAAGCTCATAAGTTGATGACGTGCCGTTGCATCTACGAGTTGGTCTATTCTAGGGAGGGGAAAGCAGTCCTTGGGACAAGCTTTGTTTAAGTCCGTGAAATCCACACAAACACGCCAAGTTCCATTTTTCTTCTTTATAACCACAGTATTCGACGGCCATGTAGGACAGGTCACTTCGCGGATTGCCCCGGCATCAAGCAGCCGGTCAACTTCTTCAACAACGGCAACAGTGTGTTCCATGACTGACTGCCGACTTTTCTAAATAATCGGCCTACATTTGGGATCAACGTTTAAACGGTGCTAAGACACTGATGGATCCACCCTCGGCATCTCATATGGTGACCATGCAAATATATCAAGGTTGCCGAGTGAGAAGGAAATTAGCTGCTGCCTGTCAACTTTATTCAGGGAAGCGCCGACCATGAAGAACCTGTCAGGATTCCTGTCAATTTCAACTCGATCCAGGGTTTTGGTAGCCTTTTCACTTGGGAGCTGCCCAATGTCGTTGAGGCTCTCTCGATCCAGTACCTCAATTGAATTTATTTCTAGCTCTCTTGGTGTCTTTGCGGCAAGAAGATAACATGCTTGCACCGATTTTTGGGAACCTCGAATTTGTTCAATGCCGTGTTCAGTAGGAAAGCGAAGTAGTTGATGATAGGTGCTCGGCACAGCCTGCATGGTATACAGCCAAGTTCGTCCCATGATGAGATTATACGGTGAAGGAAGCTTGACAACTAAAAATTCTACGTCCACTAATCAGGAGCTAGCTCGAACTGGTAGTGTGATTTTACCCAACGGATATTCCGGATTAGCGTTGAAGCCGAATAATGGATAATGGGCTGGAGACAAGTCCGACTCAGTGAAGCCGAGTTTGATGAAGGTCTTGTAGTGCATAACTTCCGAAGTACTCCCTTGGTCGATAAGAACGTGTTCAATGGTGAATCGGTTTACGCGTAGTTCGATGACCAAGCATTTTCCATGCATGATGACTAAGGAGCCAAGTTTGTACAAGTTTAATGAGTGCAAAACAAGACTCAACAAAACCATTACCCTATCATGCATGATCAAGGGTAATGGTGACCAAGGAAAGTGGCACGTTTCATCACTTTAAGTATGAAACGTCCCATTTTCCTCCTGTTCAGATTAACGTTTGATCCAAACACATGCAATGCAACATGAAAGATGCCTATCTTGCCTCTTTTACTTGCCATGTTTTGTTTACTCATTTTAGATTACCAATCCATTCTTTAATCGGTTAAGTCCAAAGCTGAACGTCCTCTAATGGAAAGAAGACTTAAACCACAAGTGCCTTAGGCATGAAAGAGATCTCATGCCGTTGGTAATGAACCCCCGAAAGGATTAAACCATTAAGCATGAATGTCTCAATTTCACACTTAAGTAAACAAGTGGTTTAAAACCACTTTCAAAGCAAAAAAAAAGAAAAAAAGATTGAAGAATAGAAGGAGATTGTAGAGATTTCAATGCTAAAATGGAGTGCAAAATAACCCTAAAACATGCTTTCAACTCAAAAGAATGATGATCAAAGTATTAAAACACCAAGCTAATGAAGGAATTAACTCTACAACCATGCCATACAAGGCTCAAAAGACTTAACCAGCCCAAAACAGAGCTAAAACAAGTCAAAATAGTAGCAAAAACATGCTGAGATCAAGTTACAAAATGCTAGAAAAATATGCTCGCATGTTAAGATATCTAGGCATGCAAACAAGACACAAGGAGGGGAGGCTAACCCCTCCAATTTTGGACTTCAAAACAAAGTTTTTACCATTGAAATAACTCTGATTTTCAGTGGTTAAAAGGCCCAAAAAGTTTGATTGAAAGGTGATGAAAGATGGCACAAAAAGCTTCACAAGCTAAGGAACAAAAAGGGGAAACAACCCCCTAACTCACAAAGACTCAAACTACCATTTTTATGCCTCAAAAAAATTTTTTTTTATACTTCAAAAATAGCCTTAAAGTAGTTGAAAAAGATGGCAAAGCAAGTATGCACAATTGGCTTAAGTGAGGTAAGTGCAATACCTTTGAAACAAAAAAGCAATTCAGCCACAAACTCAAGCTCAAATTCCTTTCCAAGGCTCAAATAAAGCTCCAAGGGACCTTAGCTCAAAGGTGAGAGTGTTTGGTTAAGGGTTAATGTGCAAAAGTGTAGAGAAACCAAACAAGTGTATGCAAAATAACAAGAGAGAGAGAGAGAGAGAGAGAGAGAGAGATTTTTGGTCCAAAAATTCTAACCGCCAAAAAATGGGGGAGGACACCCCCTATATATAGAAAATCAAGGTTTGAGCTTGAATTCATCCTACCATACACATGTATGAAGATGCAGTTCAGTGAGCAACAGCTGGCATAGCTGGCAAACAAATATCTAAAAAATGAGACCAATGATCGTCAGCTACCACTGGTAGCCGACAGGCCACCACTGGTGGCCAATTGGCAACTCATGGCCGACAGGGTCTAGGGCTGGCCAACAGGTCACCCTCCTTTCCAGGCAAGAAACAACAAGCTCTTGGTCCAAAACCATGTACAAAATAGATAAGTTTAGAGGCCCAAAGACAAGGCGTTCCGCCAAGGACTTCGAGCACTCAAAACGAACACAAACAAGCATAATCATCGAGTGTACAAATGATGACCTCTAAGTCTTGAGAACGGTCAAAAATGGGGTGTCTACAAGTGGCAATAGTCTTCAGGAATTCATTTATACATCCTCCGCCGGAGGTTACTACACTTGTGCTGGAGATTGTGCACAGTGAAGAGGATGTTGTTCTTTTCGGGTTTACCTTGGCTGAGGCTCAAGTCGTGCAGAACATCTTGGCTATTGATAAAGGCTTATATGTCAGTGCCCAGTCTGTATACTTCATGAACAAGCTACAACACATGCCCGGAATGGGATTAGGCAGAAGTGGCTGGAAAGGCGTTGCTGCATTGGCTGATGTGCCACATAACCCTTATGCCTTTGGTCTTGGCTATGTGCCCACCAAAGAGGACTGGGTGAGAAAAGGGAAAGAAATGGCCGGAAGAGCCAAAGCAAAGCAAAGCAGG
The DNA here is from genome assembly GCA_025200525.1 of Camellia lanceoleosa. NCBI lineage: Eukaryota > Viridiplantae > Streptophyta > Magnoliopsida > Ericales > Theaceae > Camellia > Camellia lanceoleosa. Next base: position 132,232,346 of record CM045771.1, on the reverse strand, counting down.
AAGTGCTATGAACTTGTACACTGACCTATCCGCGGAACCTTGAACGGTTATTTTGTTCAGGAAGGTGAAGACCTCCCATTCTGCGGTTTCCCCGAGCCCTGGTTCAAGTCTGAAAAGCAACGAGTTCCCAGCTTTGAGATTTTCTTCGACTTGCAGCTGCAAGAGAGCGATACAAAGGAACATACTGAACAAACTGCTGAGGCTGAACAGAACACAGAAAGTAAGTCCAACAGTAGCGAACTTGAGGTAGGAGCAGCACTGGCATGTCTCATTTCGGATCCTCTGGTAGATCTAGAGAGCTTAGGGGATACCTAACCGTTTCCATGATTGGAGACCGATCAGGTGTGGACCCTTCTAGTGGTATCTTGAATGCATCTGACGCACCGTCCCTCACGTGGCAGCTGGAGGAGGGTTTTCTGTCCAGTAGCTCTGAGTTAGGTAATGAGTCAGAGTCTGATTCCACAGAGTCTGTGGAGTTGGAATCAAATTTCAGTTCATCTGAGTTTGAGTCCGGTATTCTTGGGATTGATAACCCAGATGCCGATGTTTTTTCCATGTCATCTTTTTCCTTTTCTTTTGAGTCGGTTGTAACCGAGGAATTGGATGAGCTGGATCTTTTGAATGTTAATGCCATTGTAGGTTTTGAGTACTTCTCTGTGCCACTTGTATATTACATTGATCATGATTTTTAAAATTTTGATGAAAACGATGAGAAAGGAATTCCTCTAGTTTTGAAACATTTGATTGATCGAGAGGAGGAGAAGTTTGTAAAACCCCTTGTTGATGAAATCATTCCAATTAATGTAGGTACTGAGAAGGATTCGCGTCTGGTCCAGATTGGGTCCACGTTGTCTTCGGAGGAGCGCGAGCGCTTAGTCGCTTTATTAAAAGATTTCAAAGATGTTTTCGCATGGTCCTATGAAGACATGTCTGGAATTGATCTTGAGATTGTACAGCATTGGATCCCTCTTGACCCCAAGGCCAGACCCATCAAACAGAAGCTGCAAAGAATACACCTAGATTGGGCTTTGAAGATTAAAGAAGAGGCCACCAAGCAGATAGATGCAGGGTTTGTGTTAGTATCTGAGTATCCGACTTGGTTGGCAAACATTGTTCTGGTGCCAAAGAAAGATGGCAGAATTTAGGTGTATGTGGATTTCAGAGATCTGAATAAGGCCAGTCTGAAGGACGACTTTCCTTTACCGCACATCGACGAATTAGTGGACTTCACCGCAGGCCATGCATTGCTTTCCTTCATGGATGGATTTTCTGGGTATAACCAGATTCTGATGGCACCCGAAGACAGAGAACAAACCGCCTTCACTATGCCGTGGGGAACCTACTGCTACCGGGTGATGTCGTTTTGGTTAAAGAATGCTGGGGCTACCTATCAACAGGCTGGAACCATAATTCTACATGACATGATCCATAAAGAGGTTGAGGTGTACGTGGACGACATGATTGTCAAGTCCAAGAAAAGAGAGAGCCACTACACCGTCTTGAAGAAATTCTTTCAACAGATCAGAGAATACTGGTTGAGATTGAATCCTAAAAAATGTACCTTTGGTGTAATAGTAGGGAAAATGCTGGAATTCTTGATCACACAGAAGGGCATCGAGGTAGGTCCTTCCAAAATCAAGGCCATCCTAGAAATGCCACCACCAAGGACTGAAAAGGAGGTGCGAGGCTTTCTGGGTAAATTGCAATTCATAAGACGGTTTATTTCAAATTAACCTTGACTTGTGAACCACTATTTGGTCTCCTGAAGAAAGGAAAGAAATTCCGATGGAATGATAGATGCCAGTTTACTTTTGAGCAGATCAAGCAGTACCTTCAAAATCCGCCTGTGTTGTCGTTGCCAGAGCCAGGAAGACCCTTGATTCTGTATCTGTCAATAACAAACACAACGATGGGATGTATGCTTGCTCAGGAATCTGAGGATAGGGTGGAGAAGGCCATTTACTATTTGAGCAAGAAAATGCTGGACTATGAGACCCGTTACACTCTGCTCGAGAAAGCTCACTTAGCCTTGGTATGGGCTACTAGGAAGTTGAGGCACTACCTGTTAGCTCACTCTGTAATTCTAGTTTCGAGATTAGATCCCATCAAATATCTCTTTGAGAAACCATCACTTACGGGTAGGCTAGCCCGTTGGTTGCTTATTCTCTCCGAATTTGATTTGAAGTATGTTACTCACAAGTCTGTCAAGGAAAGAGCGGTAGCAGAGTTCCTGGTAGATCACCCAGTGAAAGGGGATGAAGTGGTAGAACATCTATTCCCATATAAAGCTATTCTGTAGGTTGAGGAAGAGATTTGGACAATGTACTTTGACGGAGCGTCTAATCAGTATGGTTATGGGATAGGGGTGTTGCTAATAGCACCCGACAATTCCTATATACCCTTACCCTTCAAACTCTGGTTCAAAGTATCCAACAACGAAGCAGAATACGAAGCATCTATCACTGGTTTGAAAGCCGCCCTGGAACTAGGGGCAAAAAGGTTGGGTGTCATTGAGGGCTCGAATCTAGTTGTGTCTCAAGCAAAAGGAGATTGGAAGGTTAAAGAAGAAAAGATGAAGATCTATCACCAAATCCTGGACGTTCTGATTCCTAGGTTTGAGAAGCTAACCTTCACGCATCTACTAAAAGATAACAACAGGTTCGTTGACACCTTATCAACTCTATC